>QGSO01000555.1:0-491813 GCA_011037825.1 Carya cathayensis
GACAAATAGAATTAAATTAAATTAGTTGGATGAGCAAAGCATAGTGAAGAATTAGGTGAAATCGATTTCTTAGAAGTTTTCTTTCCCATTAATTTGATCTTCGAACGTCAGTTTTATTTTCTTTGCGTATTTCTCTTTGAGTTGATCTTAGTTTAATTTGCAACTACAAAAATCTTAGTGATTGCTCTAGATAAAATTGAGATTAGTATAATTTTGGTATTTGGTAAAAGTAAGGTACCAATCCCTAAGGACGATACTCTTCTTATCACTTTATTATAAAACTACGATACTGTGCACTTGCAGTTTTGCACTGATCACTTTGACATGAGCACTGAAACATGCATTACATGTTTTACATGCATTTTTGTTTTATTTTATTGTTGATGTTTATTTTGTGTTTGTTAGTTGTCTAGTTTCATTGTCGTTGATTGCTGTCCATACATGCACTCCATGATTGTGTTATATAATGGTGGGGCTGTTAATTATAAAATCTAAGGGCATGTGTCTGTTGAGATTTGTATCATATACCTATGGTTTACAAAGGTTTGGAACATGAGTATCATTTATAATATGTGACTAGCATCACAAACTTCACTCCCGGCTCGGTCAATTGACATTTTGCCACTTGTGAGTGTATTGGGGAGGCAATCAAAGGTGGTAGGAAGCTCTACTTGCAAACAGAATTGACCACGGGTTAGACGACCTCATCATGGTGCTCTTGTGCAAAAATATGGTATATCAAAAAAAAAAAAAAAAAAAAGAAAAAACAGGGTTGAAAAACAGAATAAGTTTTCTGTTTCTTGAACATACTGAAACAAGTATTCAAACAGAAGGATTCAGGTCCTAGCAACATTGGGTTTGACTTTCTGTGTCTTGGAAGAGCTTGCCAAGCATTTATGATTTCATGTTCAGCCCAATCCCGCTCACGCGTTTCGGTTGATATTTCTTGATTGAGTAAGGACTGTTTTAAATACGCATGTCTACATTACTTGTGATATTTTGTTTTTACCTGCATGTTTTGTGAGATTATGATGCTCCTCTACATTTGATATGTATTCTTGGTTTGAAAATTGACTTCCCTAGTGTTTGTCAAAGTCATGTGAGTGTTGTGTGTTTCAAAACTGGGCAAAAATTGTAAAATCTGGAGGTCTCGCTTGACTCTCCGCTCGACACCGCTCGAACAACAACCGCTCGACAGTCTGCTTGAGGGTTTAAGTTCGCTCGAGCGAAGGCCAGTTATAAAAGCCCCTAGCACCGCTCGAGCTCATTTCGCACAGGTTCTTCTTTTTCTTCCCTCTTTGCTCGTTTGAACCATTTCTTTTGCCCTTGGAGTGATTTCCTTTGCTCTTCTTTACAAAATCTTCTTGAAATCACGGTAAGAATCAATCTCCCTTCTTAATCTTCGAATTGGTGAATTTTGTTTTTGGGTTTTCTTTGTTGTTTTTCGTGGGTTTCGGTTTGCTCTTTTTGGAGTGAAATTCTTGCAAACCTTCCAATCTTTTGGCTTGTTGAAACTCCTATGGAGTGTTGTTGTTTGGTTGGTTGTATTTAGGAGGCTCTTGAAACTCCCAAAGGGTTTTGCCCGAGTTTCTCACTTGGATGCACTCCAAGTGTTTGGTGAAATGTCTCAATGAAGTTTGTTTTCTCTTTTTCATCATGCATTGGCATAGCATTGTTCCCATACTTATTTCATGTATATCCTAGTGTTGGGACGTCGTTTGACTTGAGATTGCATTAGTTGTTTTATCATGGTCGGCATGTTTGGCATTGTTGTGTTAGCATGGTTACATTGGTTAGTTTAGCATGTTCACCACATGCTTGATGAAATGCTCGTATAGACATCAAGCACTTTAGTCATGGTTAGTTGGGATGGGCATGAAGGTCAAGCTTTGGGTTTTATCATCATCATGCATTTGACATATTAGACATGCATTCATCAGGTCTTCACAATACCTTTAGCCTTGTCTAAAGTCACTGACTATGTCTACAGCCAAAAACCATGTATCGACGTGTTCTTCCTCGCCACAACCCCCCGACACCCGCTCAAGCCCATTTCCATAATGCACGGGCACAGGAGTTGTATATTCAGGACTTCTCTCATAGCTTACTGAGACCATCATTCCTCGCATCTTTGAGTCTCTCCAATGGCAAGCCTTGACCACTGGTCATCCCACTCCTTCTGTGGAGTTGGTTCGGGAGTTTTACTCCAACATACATGCCATCCCTGATGATGGCTCTTTTGAGGTTAGTCTCTAGAACATTTTCTTCCGGGTGACTCTTGGCATGATAACGGACCTGCTAAATGCCCCTCGTGTGTCCCATCCGGTGTATCCCTATACACGGATAACTCCTCCTAGTCCACAAGTCATTGTTGGATGTTTATGTGGTCGGTCCAGTCATTGGGAAGGGAAGACCCCTATCCAGTCTGTTCTTTTTACACCTGACTGTCTCATTCTTAGTAGGATTGTTCTTACTAATCTGTATCCTACTGGTCATCAGAGTGACGTGGGTCTTGACCGTGCCACTCTTCTATATGCTTTGATCAATGGTGTCTCCATTGATCTAGGGAGTCTTCTGTGTTGGGTCATTCTTGAGGCTTTTCAGTCCTCTAAAAAATGGACTGGTTTGCCGTTTGCTTGTCTGATCACCCGATTAGCCATCTACCAGTCTGTTGCTTTACTTCCACGGAGCCTAGAATGGCACTTAAGGCTCCTATTGGTCATAGGACGGTGCAACTTAGTCGTGCTCACACCACCCCGCACCCTCTCCTTGTTGAGCATCCTCCTGCTCCCTCCTCTCAGCCTTCGAGCTCTCGGCCATCCAGCTCTCAACCTTCGAGCTCTCGGCCATCTAGTTCTCAACCGTCTAGCTCGGCACCATCCCCTTCGACACTCAGCTCGACCGAGCCCAGCCTTCAGCAGGTTCTTGAGTACCTAGCCCACCTTGATGCCCGGTTTGATACATTAGATGCTACAGTTCATAGCCTAGATGTTAAAGTTGATAACCTGCAACAGCTTATGACCCAACGCTTCAACAACATCTAAGAGCAACTTAATGAGGATGGTGGCAGTCCTGCAGATGCTGATGATTGAGACCCTTTGTTAGTTGTGACAAAAATGGGGAGTTGTACAATACTAACTCAGGGGGAGTGTTACTTAGTACTAACTCAAGGGGAATGTTAGTTGTTACTAACAATTTTTTTTTTGGAACAGCAGCTTTTGGTTTTATATCTCATGTTAACTGCTGCTGTGTGACTAATTGTTCTTGAACTCAATTTTTGATTAAATGCTTAATGGAATATTTCTTTTCTAAAACCTGTACTTGTTATGTCTATTCATGAATTATGGTTCGTGATTTGCAAACAATTTTTTGTGCGGTATGTTTAACAGTTTGTTAAGTGTGTGTAGAAATATTTCAACGTGTTCAAGAATATGAATCTAGTGATGGGTGTGCTAAGATTAGGTCATATGTATAGGTTAGAGGTTTTGTCACAGAAATGCCAAAGGGGGAGATTATTGAGGGAAAAATGAGTTGATTGGCATATTCTTGTGAAAACCTGTGTAAAATGGTGTTGTAACAAGTGTTGAAGTGAAAAGGCTTGAAGTGTGCTCATTACTAGTCAAAACAAATGTCACCGCTCGACACTCGCTCAACAGGGCGCTCTAGCGAACTTAGACAGAGTTCACCGCTCGACACTCGCTTAACAGGGCGCTCGAGCAAACTCGAGCAGATTGGACAGCTCGATACTCGCTCGACACTGTGCTCGAGCGAACTCAGGCAGATTGGAACGCTCGACCTTCGCTCGACATTGAGCTCGAGCGAACTCAGACAGAATGTGTCGCTCAAGCCAATGTTCCAGATCACTTAAAATTTTAAGGTTTTGAAGCGCCTCCTTTGATTGGGACTATAAATAGAACAGCTTCTCTTTTGTTCTAGTGTGGAGAATCAGAGCAAAAACCCTAACGACCTCCAAGATCTTTTAGAGCAACTTCTCCCCCACTTGGTTGATTCTCTCTTGGATAAACACATCTCCACCACACCACATTTAAGATCAATCTTCATATGAGTCCATTGAAGTGGACAAGTGCATTGGCCGGAAGAGTTCGGAGCAACTGTTGATGCAGAGATTGAGAGGTTCTCGTGGGAAGCTATAGAAAGGTCGGAGTTCTGACACTACTTGCGTGTAGAGATCGAGTGGGTCGCTCGTGGTGTTGCAAGCCAAGTTTAGCTACTACAAAGGTTTTGTGAGTGTCTTTAAATTGGTTGTAACGAACTAAAATTTCTATAGTGGATTTGAGATGGTGTCTTACACCCGGAGTGGTTTTAGATTTTGAAGATGTTCTTCAAATGAGTTTCGACTCCGTGACCAAAACCTTGTGTTAATTATTGATGTTATTTTATTCATTTATTAACTATTTATTTGACTGATTTTTAAAAAGACCTTAAAAATTGGATTACACCTATTCATCCCCCCTCTAGGTGTAGTGTTGTGTAGAACCACTGCTTTTTCAAGCTTAAACAGTTTTTCTTTTTTTAAAAAATATTAATAAATTTGGATTAAATCCGATTAAAATCTGGATATCTAAATCCGGATTAAATCCAATCACAATCCGGATATTCGGATTTTTAACTTGAAAAAGAAAAAAAAAATCTGGATATCCAGATTGAATTCAGTTATCCGCTTGGATTATTTCTGGATTAACCTCTGGTTTTTAGAATCTAGATCTGAATCCGGTTGCACACCCCTATTATAAAGATACAAATATATAACTTGTTTGAAATTATGTTCAACAATGGGCTAATGGACATTCTACTTTTGAAAATAGGAGACTTGATCCACAGTGTCAATATTTCAAAATTTAATTGCATATGAGTGATATGGTAAAGATATTTGACCCAAGTATGTCACTTGCAACTATGTAATTTACAATTGGATGGGTGATGATGAAGTTGTTTCCAACATATATGTCCATGAATTAGCTTTGTATTTACATGGATTTCAGTGAATCCAAAGACTTCTATTATGTTATCATCAAGCTGGAAGTGAAAGAGCATTGTGCCAAATGCTAGAATGCATGGATTGAAAAATTAGGGCATGATTATCTCAACCGCCCTAACTTAGGCATTGCTTTCTGTTCTAGTGGCTATCTAATTACTTCTACTTGCAATTACAATAACTATATTTTCAAATTTTCTCACATTTCCTAGTATGTGATCATTTGTGTCTACGACTGTTCATCTAGACCTTGTTTTCTCCTGGTGATAAATGGTCAATTATGTGACATTAATACTCTTAAATATCTTGAGTAAAAGTGCTTTATGAGTTAAAATAAGAGTATTAGTTAGATAATGTGAATTAATTTTCTTTGACATACGAAACAATATATTACCCCTAATTAAACTTAGATGCATGCATTTTGATGTGGGGCCGACTAATGTTTACGTAAAACTTATAGTTGAATCTTGGTCGATGTCTAGGAGTGAAGCCATTGCCTACATAGCTGAAAAATTCTATGAAGATAAAAGCAAGTGAAAGAAATAAATGAAGGGAACACAAGATGGGACTCACGGCTGGAACTTGATTAAGGCTTCACATGGGTAGTGGGTGGAAGGATTCTTGGTGTTGGTTGGCTAGCTTTTCCTATCTTGATCCGTGTGGTGTTCTTTTGGCATCTAAAAAAAACTGCACTAAGTGAATGATGGGAGCAAATTTCGGTGGATGATCAAATGTGTGGGGCTGGATGTTTGTTAGTGATTTCCGAAAATGGTGAAGGGAAAAGCAAGGGTGAGGCTTGGTCTTGGTTGTGTGATTGCCGTGCATGTTAATAAGAAGTGTAGTTGAGTGGAAGTGAGTGGAAATTGAGTGGAAGGAAGGCCATGTGAGTGAATGAATCTTTAAAGGAAAAAGCAAAAGTGTGGGGCTGGATGTTGTTTAGTAAGTGCCGAAATTGATGAGGGGAGTGGTTGGTTTTTGGTGAGGGAATTTGATGGAACTCACGGACAGCTCACATAAGCCACTCACATGCACATGCAAAAGGAAGAAAAGCAAAGCAAAGCACATGCAAAAGGAAGAAAAGCAAAGCAAAACACATGCAAAAGGAAGAAAAGCAAAGCAAAACACATGCAGGAAATAGAAAACAGAAGCAAATACATTCACGGAAAGAAGAAGATTGAAGAAAGCAACACATGCAACAACAATCATGGCAACACACACGGAAGCATAAATCACGGCACCTCCACATTTCACAGCTGGAACTCCACTCACACCACATGCAAGTCTCCCACTCATATAACTCACGGACAGCACCTATAAAAAGAGGGGAAGGCAGCAGGCCAAAGGGGAGTTAGTTTTCAAGTTATTACCTTTGTAGTTTTCAAGTTTTTACCTTTGTAGTTTTCAAGTTTATTACCGAGTTAAGTTTCAATTTTATTACCTTGTTGAGTTTTCAATTTTATTACCTTGTTGAGTTTTAAAGTTTATTACCTTGTTAGAGTTTCAAGTTTATTACCTTGTTATGGTTTCACTTTTATTACCTTGTTATAGTTTTAATTTTATTACCTTGTTATAGTTTCAATTTTATTTCTTTAATTTAGTTTGTCTTATTTCTTCGAGTTGATATTATAGACTTTTTATTTTTATTACATTCTAAAGTTAATTTATATTTTCTTAGTTTTTGATATGGTTCCACTTAGATTTATTTTTGTTACTAAAAATATCATGTGTAACTAATTACTAAAGCTTGGGTTGTGGAATGAGATTTAATTTATTTTAGATTCTAGTTTGATGCAATATATTATTGTTTAATGTTGATTTCACTAAATTACTAGTCGGATTCAAATGGAAAATAGATTGCGGCTCTTGCTCTTGTTTTGTTGTTGACGTAAGGCACAACAAAAGCTTGAATTTATCAAGGCCTCTTTCGATTGATTATGAATATAAATTTGGCTAGTAAATTAGAGAATTTCTTGAGAAAATATTGCAAAAACTTGAGCTTAATTTTTATGTTCCGAATATCAATTCCTTGACTGGATTGTTAATCGATAAATTATCTAGAATCCGAGATAAAAAGAATCTCAAACCCAACCCAAGTGTTTGTTAATTTGTTTTTTTAGAAACTCTAAATTCAATTTCAATTATTTTTTTTGGGCATAGCATTTTAATTTTATTTTCATCTCACATACTCGATTCATTTGTTCCTCACAAATCTTTTATACGCTTTGATAACCCATTGTCCCTGTGGAATACGATCCTGGACTTATCCTTGATACAACTTGACACTTCTGCACTTGGAAGCACATTCTAAATCGAGTCAAGTTTTTGGCGCCGTTGCCGGGGACAACTGGTGCTTATTAGAGCATTTCTCTACTGCTAAGAGGACGTATGTGGAGCTGTGAACCTCTTCACAGCCTGGGTAACATCTAATTTTTTTTCCCTTCTCTCTGTTTATTTTTCATTGTCCTTGATCATCTGCTCTTGTTTGTATGACTGGTTGGACTAGAGACCATACATCTCGACTGTTTAAGACAGAATCATTGACATCTTTTAGCTCTGCATCATCTTCCGTTGAATCATCAGCCGACACTGATAGCATCATGGCTGAAAATGAGCATCAGGATAGGGAAGTGGGTAATCCAAACAGGACACTTAGAGAATATCTACAGCCTGTTAGGACTAGCACACCTTCTTGCATCATTTTACCTCTTAATGCAAATGCTTTTAATTTCAAACCTGGGATGATTCCATTGTTACCACACTTTCATGGTATGGAATCTGAGAACCCCTACTTGCATATCAAAGAGTTTGAAGAAGTGTGTTCCACATTCATGGATAGAACATGCACTGAAGAGGTCATAAGATTGAAACTGTTTCCATTTTCCTTAAAAGACAAGGCTAAGACATGGTTGAATGCCTTAAGACCAAGATCCATTGGGACTTGGCAAGAAATGCAAACTGAATTTTTAAAGAAATTTTTTCCCATGCATAGAACCAATGCCTTGAAAAGACAAATCATGAATTTTTGCCAAAAGGATGTGGAAACATTTTATCATTGTTGGGAACGATTCAAAGACCTTTTAAATGCATGTCCTCATCATGGATATGAGAATTGGAGGGTCATTAGTTTTTTTTATGAGGGGTTGCAACCAAAGATGAGACAATTTGTGGAGACCATGTGTAATGGAGAGTTTTTTAACAAAGAACCTGAGGAAGCTTTTGGGTATTTTGATTATCTAGCTGAAAATGCACAATCATGGGATACATCTGATGTTCATAATAGGTCGGAAAGTTCAAAGACAATTTCAGGGGGTGGGAAATATAATCTGAGGGAAGTAGATGATTTGAATGCTAGGTTGGCTATGATTTCTAAGAAATTAGAAACCATAGAATTGAAGAAAGTGAATGAAGTACAAGCTGTACCTCAGATTACCTTGAGCTGTAATATTTGTGAGGGCCAAGGGCATTCAACTAATGATTGCCCAACCATTCCAGCTTTTAAAGAAGTTCTTTTGGATCAATCTAATGCTGTTAATATGGTTGCTAAATCTTTTTCAGGTCCTTATTCCAACACTTACAATTCGGGATGGAGAAATCACCCTAATTTTAGTTGGAGGGGTGAACAAGCTGCTGTACCTGCAACCAACATAGCTGGTCCTTCACAATTTGCACCCTATACAACCCCAGGAGGTTCAGGACCATCTCAATATGCCAACCACATGGTGCCAGCTCAGAAAAAGAACCTTGAAGACAATTTCCAGCAATTATCCACCAATTTTCAGCAGCTGTCCACCAATTTTCAACAATTCATGCAAAGCCAAGCTGCTATCAACAGTCAAAATTCACAAGCAATTGCTGACATTCGAGGGTCAGTCACAAGGTTGACCACAACCATGAGCACTCAAGAGAAAGGGAAGTTCCCTGCACAATCTCAGCCTAATCCACAAGGCCAAAACCAGCAATTTCAAGGTATGGCAGGAGATCCAAATGTCAAGCAAGTCAAGGCTGTTACAACCTTGAGAAGTGGTAAGGTGATCGGCATCCCAGATCAAGAGGTAGAAAAGAATGGTAACATTTCTAAACCTCCTTCTGAAAATGAGGCTCATGGTCCTTTGGAATCTAAAAGTGTCCCAAGCACTACACTTGCACCTTTTCCTCAAAGGTTAATCCCTTTGCACAAAGATAAGCATCACGCTGAAATCCTTGAAATTTTTAAGCAAGTTAGGATAAATATACCATTGTTGGATGCTATTCAACAGATTCCTACATATGCTAAATTTTTAAAGGATTTATGCACCGTAAAAAGAAAATTGAATGTGCAGAAGAAAGCTTTTCTTACTGAGCAGGTTAGTGCTATTATCCAAACCAACACTCCTCCCAAATACAAGGATCCAGGATCCCCTACCATAGCTTGCATGATAGGGAACTCAAAAATAGGCCAAGCATTATTAGACTTAGGTTCAAGTGTGAACTTATTGCCTTATAATGTTTATGTTCAGCTTGGATTGGGTGAGTTGAAATCTACTTCTATCACATTGCAGTTGGCTAGATAGGTCTATAAAGATTCCTAGAGGTGTTGTGGAAGATGTTTTGGTTCAAGTAGACAAATTCTACTATCCAGTAGACTTTGTCGTACTCGACATGCAATTGACTAATCATTCTACTTTCCAAGCACCGGTTATCTTAGGAAGACCTTTCTTGGCCACTTCTAATGCACTCATAAATTGTAGAAGTGGAGTTTTAAAATTGAGTTTTGGAAATATGACTTGGAGCTAAATATTTTTAATCTTTGCAGGCAACCGCAAGAAGTTGAAGAAGTTCATGAAGTGAATTTGCTGGAAAATTTCATTAATGAAAATTCTGCACATTACTTTCAACTTATTGAATCTTTAGAGGAACGTGAAGAAGATTTGAAAATATTTGATAATATTAATGACTCATCTCTTGTTTCCTCAATAGGACAGCAAGTTACACAACCATGGAGGCCAAAATTTGAGCAACTTCCACCATTGACATCAACTCTCAAACCTTCGGAGGAGCAATCCCCAACTTTGGACTTCAAACCTCTTCCATTGGAGTTGAAGTATGCTTTCTTAGTTCCAAAACGGATTTTATCTTGGCCTGTGACTACATCGCAAACTCGATTAGAACCTAGTATCCGATTTTTGTTTTGTTTTTGTTTTTTAAATTCCCAGTAAGATGATGTTGTTTTTTTCCTATATTAAAACTCTCATCAGACCTTTAGACCTCGACCCTCCAAAACTCTCTCTCTCTCTCCCCCCAAAACTTTGCAACATGTTTGAAAATCAATCATATAAGGTAAATTAAATGAAATTTTTATATTTCCTATTTATAATTTTTGATTACTAATAATGTTTACAACTTCTATGCAGGAGCAAAATTCTATAAACAAGACACATATATTAAAGTTGAAGATTTATCATCATGCAGACTCAAGATCTTTCCATCGCCTCTCTCTGAAGTTGGTAATATACTTTTTTATTATTTATTTTATTCTATATAGTTTGTTTTTTAGAGGTAATAATTTTAATATTCACAATATTCACTTTATATCTTAATAATGTCTCTTGCAGAAAGAGTTAGATAACAATTATGATCTGACAAAATTATATGCAGTATCACATGCTGATCATAACGGAGACTGGACTCATCCAGATACTCGTGAAAATTATATAAGTATTATAATTTATTTCAATTAAAAATATTTTAACTTTTGTCACGATATTAATTTTTTATATTTTGTGTAAGATGAAATGGTTGCCCTCTGTGCTGATGTTGCGTCAGAAGAGAATTCATCAACAAGTGGTGCTGATATTTTAATACAAGTTCTGGGTCAACGGTTAGGATATTTGAGGGGTTTGGGTCGTTGTGTAAAGCCTTCAAGCTCTTCATCAACATCAAGTACTGTCTCTAAAAGGTTAGAGGATGCGAATTCCACTATCAAACAATTAATTGCAAGACAGCAAGAGTTAGAGGCTCAATAGATGAAACACGCAAACATGGAGATGTGCATGAAATAGAATGAAGAACAACAACAAGAGTTCCATACAAGGATTTAACTCCAAATGCATACGCTTATGCAATAGTTCAGGCCTCCAAGCAACTGATTTTCTTGTTTTTAATAGATTTTGGGATTTACAAAATTCTATACTGATAACAATATTAGTATTATTACTATTTTTTGGTAAAATAACTCCCTACTGAACATTTCTTCATGTTTATTTGAAGGAGACGTTCAAACATGATTTATGTTCGAACATGCTTCACTGTCGTTCGAATGCTCATTTGGGACAAAAAAATCACACGTCCCAAAAAAAAAAATGGGCATTCGACTGTGATCGAATGGTCAAGCAAAATTTTGTCCAAAAAAATATATTTTGGGACAAAATTGATATTTTTGTTCCAAAATACATTTTGGGACACTCATACTAGGATGACGTTGGAATGCTTTTTGCTTTTTTTTTTTCTCTCTCTCTCTCCAAAAATAATTTGGGACGAAAATACTATCTTTTGGAATAAAAAATTTCATTCCAAAATAGGCAGTGTCTGTTAGTGCCACTACATCGAGTGGCTTTACCGCCATTGTCTCTTGCCAGACCACTGCAGTGTCGTGAATCTGCCATTGTTGCGCTAGGACTATGAACAATATTTCATTGTGCTTCGAGTTCTCTTTTTTCTATTTCGAAAATCCATCCTGTAGGCAGATTCATGCTTTAGTTCAAAAGAAACAAATAAATAGACTTTTTCGCTCTAGCTCTTAAATCGGGACAAAAATCCTCTCCATTTCAACTAAATTTGATAGTATATAAGTTTAATGCAAAATCTGAGATATTTTAATCATTTTATTTGTCAACATAATATGAAATCACCAAAATAATTGTATTTCACACCAACTCATGAATATATACTACACCTATATATTGATGTAAAATTATCAAAATCATAATCTTATTCCATGAAATTAATGGAACTGTCAACATTTTATCTAGACTGACATCAGGGGCTAAAATCTATCGATCTTTATTCAAAGTCGTCGTGCCTAGTATACGCTTCTACATTTTTTAATTAGTCTTAAAAGGAAAAAGAAAATATTAAATTTTTTTAGAGTGCTACTTGCCAAAAAATTCAAGAAAAGTGGAGTTAATGGATAAAAAGCGAATATTTTAACTAATAATCATGTTGAAATACTGACGTACATATTTAATCAACATAAAGCTAGACCATTATTATATTTTATCATCCGAGGTTGCCCCAGTTTTATGCATGAATGACGCAGACGTATACATACAAATACGGCCAGCTAATCTGATTCCAATGTATTTTAGAGTTAGGTTTTGATAATGCATGATGTTTAAGTCTGTAGTTTAAAGTGAATTCAAATGGATATATTCATAATCAAAAAATATATCCACTTTTCTACACAAGTCACATGATCAAAGGAACCCAATTGGATTTCAGACCATATTACTGTTCAGTTAATTAACTCAAATGATTTAAGAATATGACATATATATATTATGCCATCTTATTGAATATATCACCTTGCGTGCACAGTTGATCACATGGTGGAGATCATTTATATTTCATGATCATATTAATTAATCCATATATAGTATTCTCCAAGATCGACCTGAGGTCAAGGCATTCTTCAAGATTGACTAGAGGTCGGGGTATTACCAACTAAGAATAAGGGAGAGGGATGTGCCCAAGACCGCATTCAGATCTAGATACAGGTACTATGAGTTCAAAATAATGTCTTTTGGGTTGGCCAATGCACCCGGCCATAGCGTTTATGGATATGATGAATTGGGTATTTTGGCTCTTTTCGGATTCTTTGGTGGTGGTTTTCATTTATAATATTCTGGTCTATTCATAAGATCTAGAGGACCACATGAACCACCTACAATTGGTATTGGAGAAACTGCGGGAGCATCAATTATATGCAAAACTCAATAAGCATTAGTTTTGGCTAAGTGAAGTGAAATTTCTTGGGCATCTAATCTCCCATGATGGTGTGTTAGTAGACCCCATCAAGATTGAAGCAATAATAGCCTTATTGTGTTCCACACTAGTGTACGAGATCAGAAGCTTTTTGGGACTTGTGGGTTATTATCAGAGATTCGTGGACGGTTCTCCAAACCTTCAGGACTACTCTGAGCCTTAACTAAGAAGAATGCCCAGTTCATCTGGACTAAGAAGTGTGAGAAGAGATTCCAAGGATTGAAGAGAAAACTAACATCTGTGTTAGCATTGCCTAAGCCACACATACTGATTGTGGTTTTCAGCAACTCCTTCAAGTTTGGTCTGGGGTGTGTCTTGATACAAGAATAATGAGTTGTGGCGTACGCATCATGCCAACTGAAAAATCATGAAAGAAATTATCCCACACATGATCTAGAGCTAACTGTAATGTTCTTTGCCCTGAAAGTCTGGCAACACTATCTCTATGACAAAGCTTGTGAGATCTACATAGACTACAAGAACCTGAAACACCTCTTCACTCAGAAGAATCTTAGCATGTGGCAGATTATGTGGTTGGAGATAATCAGCAACTACCAGTGCGAGATCAAGTACCATCCATGTAAGGCAAATCTAGTAGCCAATACACTGAGTCGAAAATCTCATATGGTGGATGTAGATAAATTGTGAGGTGTAGGTTTTCTTCTCTTTAAAATGGGAAGACTGTTAGTGGAGAGGTCTAAATAGGAAGAGGTCATCGCCTCTATGCAGGAAGCTAGAATCTTAGACTTTGAAGAGTTAAAAACTTAGTAGAGAGGAGAGACTCGAAATGTTTGGTATTCGACGAAGAGTGATCCTTGTGTATCTTTAGGCCAAGGAGAAGATACTCACAGAGGCCTATGCCACACCTTATTCGGTACATCTAGAAAGTACGAAAATTATTTGAGGCAATAAATTATTCGATTGCAATGAAATGCATGGACAGATGTTGATTTCTAGATTGTTGGATATGAAAATCCCAAATTGACTTTGTACATATTTTTATGCTTTATGTTTGACAATGAATTTGATAGAATATGATTCTCTCCGAATACTCTTTTATAGATCTATTGATACCGAGCTTATAATTGGAAATGAAAGATAAAAGGATTCAATGGGATACAGATATCACCACCCAAAGGAAGATAAGATTTCCACCAGAGCAAGAACACCAAAGGGATACAAAAATAACCATCCAAAGGAAACTCAAAAGGGATACAAAGCAAGAACTCGCTACCTATCGGAATCCATTAAGGAATAAGGGTTATAAGAAGAAGCTCTTCTTCATAAGCTAAAAACTCAATTTTGTAATCAACTCAAATCTGAATTTTTCATTAACATAAAGGGTTTTATATAGGAAAACTTGGAACAACCTTCCAAGCATGGGTAATTAAAACTTGCCACTTCCCAACTAGCATTCATTAAAACTATTGCCAAGAGAATTCCAAAAGACATAAGAAAGTCTGAAAATTCGCAACATTCCACCAGCCTTGCATAGTTTTCAGTAAAATCCTTATAACTTCCTCTAGAAGAGTCCAAATTGTGCACCGTTTGATGCGTTGACTAGAGATATGAGGCTTTCCAATGAGATATAGCTTGCTGTCTAAGTCATCCAGAATCTTCCCAGAATTAAGTTCCAAGATCTTACTAGACAATGGGTTGGGTAATGAGTTGGTCATTTGGAGTCATTGGGCTTAGGGGCTTTATTGGATTGATTGGGCTGGTCCTCAAACACTCTTATGTCATCTATATTCTATACTAGATTCATTCCAACAATTTACAATAAGTTGTGAATCAGTCCCAACCTCTACTTTGATTAGGTTCCACTTGATGGAAGCTTTGAGACCATTTAAGCATGTACCTCGACCATTGTATTTGTTTTCCATCCATAGTAGGCAGAGAAGCCTATGATGAAAGCCCCTCGGGATTGCGGATTACCCCTCCCACAACACAAGCACTTGGGTTGCCCAAACTATAATTGTCAACACTTAACTTGAAACACCATCTATTTAGATAGGTGTACTTTTATTTTGGAGAAAAGGTATTTGTAACCATGAATTGTACAACCGTCGCATAATTATTTTGAAAAAAGTGAATAAAACATGATCATGAAAAAATTAATTTTTTACTAGTGAACCCCACTATTTTTCACAGGGATTATGTGGCGTTTACGTACTTCATGGTTGTATGTAGAATTACTCTTTATTTTGAACTGAAATTTGTTATAGTTAATGAGAATTTGTATGCTTTGTATTAGGAACAGAGGCTTGTGCTACTTCTCTGCAATATGAGCCGGGATTCTCTCTTCACTCATATTGAATCTATTGACAAAAAGTTAGCTGGCTTGACTCGAATTGATGAAGAGTGTTGTATATTTAAAAATGCATCAAAACTTACTCAAGTGTCGCAAGGTTGGCGGTGAGACTATGGGAGAGCATAAATTGTGCTATCTAGAGTGAATTCTAGAAAGGAGAAATGAAAGTAGTGTAGAAACATACGTCAAGGCCTTGAAAAAGTTGGAAGAGAGGGCTCGTAACTTCTATATGCAAATCAATTCACTGAATTATCCCAAGCAGGGTTCGTAGAAATGAAGCTACTTAATAGCTATTTCATTATATATTGAGTTGTTTCACAAATATCAGATGCATAATCTAATAGATAAACATGACCCAATCTTCAGGATGAGCTGCATTCTTTTGTAGCATTGTGCGTAATCTACTATTATTTGAAAATCAACTTCCATTTTTTGTTCTTTCCAAATTGTTCGAGATGAGTGACAGCTACTAGACACCACTTCCCCAACCAATTAAGAAATTTAGGAGACAATGTCGATATTGAGCAAAAATATGAAATTACTATTCTTGAAAGCTCAGCCTCCACAACATTAAGGTTGTGTTTGGATGATGGAGTAGATTACTAGACTACTATTTAATATTTTATCATTATTTTTTCACTACTTTTTCAGTACTATTGACTCACTAAAAAATGAGTAGTACAAAGACTAACCCAAGTACAGGAGGATGTCGCGTAATAATTAGAAATGAATTTCTAGATCATCTCCTTAGGGAAAGCTTACTTAAAATCAACTCGTGGAAAATGGTAAAAATCTTCACAAAGAGAAAATAAAAATGATGGTATGTGCAATGATTGGAAAAGGATACTAGTCATGGACTGGATTCATATTTTTAAATTTTTTGAGTGTCGAATTGAAATGTAAAAGACTAAGAGATTTAACTAAGAAATTAATAAAACTAAGATAAGAATTAAACTATACTAGAAAGTAATTGACAAAACATGCACTAAAAATTGAAAAGCCCCAAAATCAATATTTTAGGATTCATCATTGTATTCAAATCACAAATTCTCAAAATTAATCCATAGCAATTGTAATCAATATTAAAATGAAAGTTCAACGAAACGAGAAAAATAAATAACATGAACTAAATGAATAACAAATAAATTACTCAAACTTCTAAACCAAAAATCTTAAAAATATTCCACAAACTTAAAACTGAAATTAAATAACAAGTAGGGAATAAAAAGATCAAGCCAATTGAATTGAGATGAAGAATTGAAGTGGTGGAAGAGACTGAGATGCAGTAGCAATTGGACCCCTCAAGGAGCTCTTCAATATGCTGCTGCTTGAGTGAATGTTCCAGAAGAATTTGTGTTGCTGCATGAATGATCGCTTGTGTGAATCCCCCTCTCCAGATCTGAGTGACAATCAAAGAAAAAATAAATTCTAAGTGTTCCTTGTAATCCAACAGTGTTTTTCAGGCCAAAAGTCGGCCATAAGATGTAAAATCTCATATATATACCCTAATGGCGGAATAAATCCTAGATCTGTAAAATACGATATCTCCTTTCCCGCAACCCACTAGAGCTCACTGTTGAGTGGCAGTCGAGCGTTTTAATTTGGCTGAATTCGCTAGAGCGGTCAAAAGCCTCCGCTTGAGCGATGTGGACCAGACTGCACATTAATCAACAGTTGATAAAATTAGGCAGAAATTCATACTTTTAATCAATTAAAATCACAACTTAGATTCATTCATTTTTCCATATAAAACCTATGATAAAGTAATGAAAGAATTAAGATATATTGGTTCCAAAAGTATTAAAATATGCAATAACTTAGCTCAATCAACTATTCATAGATCATCTGAAATTACCTTACTACCTAAATGTAGCCTAAGGGCTAGTTTGGGGGGTGAGATGAAATGAAAATTTTATGAATAATAGTAAGATAATTTGTAAATAGTTATAAGATAATTTGAGTTGAGTATTTTTTAGATTTTGGAAAATGAGAGAGGAAAAGTTAAATAAAAAATATTAGAAATTTAAAATATTGTAATAATATAGTTTTATAATATTATTTTTGTTTAGCGATCTGAAAATTTTAGAATTGCTTTTTATTTCAAAAATTTAAAAGTTTTAATGATTAATTTCAAAAAGTTATAATGATTTATTTGAAAATTTTGTATTTGAATTATGTTTGAGAATAAGATGAAATGAGATTAGATGAGAATTTTGTGTCTTATCTGAGGCCCTAAATCTGCCTTAAGTGGATGCTAGGAGAATGAAATGAGATGATAAATTTATAAATAGTAATAAAATAATTTGTAAATAATAGTGAAATTGTTTGAGTTATAATCTTTTATGGGATTTTGAGAAAGAAGAGAGGAAAAAAAAGAATAAAATATTATTAGAATATAATTTTTTAATATTATTTTGGTTTTAGAATTTAGTGTTTTTGTTTGGAAGTTTGGAAAATTTATAATGATTAGATAAAAAAGTTAAAAACTTTGAAATTGAAAAATATTTATATTTGATTGATGTTTGGGAATCAATTGAAATGAGATGAGATGTGACGATTTTATCTTCCAAACAATCCCTAAGAGATCTGGCGCTTCTTATTTTCACTGGGGCATTACCATTTCCATGGAATGTCAATGGATCAAGTTTTAATTCTAACAGAAAAGATTAAACATCTACTTTGTCTGAAGAATAAATCATTCAGTCCCGCACTTAGGAAAATAATACGTGAGCGTCTAAAGACTGGATACGTGAGCATCTTGAAGATTCGGAGTCAGGATTGTATGGCACAGAGCTTCATAAGGCTGGAGTCGTTTTTCAAACTGGCAAAGAAGTTTTTAGGAGATTGTACATGAGAATCGGCGAATCGCCACTGGAATTCAATACCTTTTGCCATTGAACTTTAGAAGGCTGGAGTTGAATTCAAGAAGGTAGAGAAATTTAGGGATCTATTGGTCCGAATTAGAATGAAGACGAAAAGTCAAAAACTTATGAAACAAAGCTGCAAATAGTTGGAGTAGGTACAGAAATTTACATGTCTACTTAGTCTAAAGAAAATTGAAAACTAGAACTCAATACCTAAGGCACAAAGCTTCATGAGGCCGGAGTTGAATTTGACAAGGCAAAGAAATTTAAGCGCCTACATGGTCTAAAAGTGGTTGATGATTGGAATATATACTGTACCATAGAGCTTCAAGGGGCTGGAATCAAATTCAACAAGGCAAAGGAATGTAATGTGCTTGCCATAAAGTTCAGCAATGGGGCTAATGGAGATGTCTCCTTTCACAATAAACGATGAAACAGAGACTTTCTTACGAAGTCTAATGGCATAAGGGCAATATAGCCAAGACATTGATTCCAATTACGTCACCGACTATGTGTGCTTCATGGATGATCTCATCTACTCTTCCAAAGATGCTGAATTACTCCATCAAAAAGGAATTATCAAAAATTGGCTAGGTGATAATGAAGTTGCTTTCACCATGGTTAACAAGCTTGGTCAGTGTCAGCTTTTCAACCCGTAGCTCCATTTATGCTAAAACTTCCATGGATGTCAACAATCCTTGGGCATTGCTTTCATTTCTGGCGGCTGTCTCACTACTTGCACTTGCAATTACAGAGACTGTATTTTCCATTATTCATGTTTAGATTTTCATGCAGTGCCTTAATCGTGTTATACTCATAGTTAATGCAACATCATGTCGAATAATAAGATTTTAGAAATTAAATGACTTATATGGCTACTTACCAGATCTTTTGTTGAGCTATCGATATTCTTTTATTGAATAATAATGCGGAGAGCAGGTGCTTGATTCGTCATATTCCATGTGCATTTCAATCAACAGTCAATGAAAATAGATCCATGTAGACCAATACATCTCTCACCATAACAAAAAGTGTTGGTTTTTTTTTTAATAAATTATATTTGAGAAGATTTTATTTGGATTGGCGTTGATCTTTTCAAGATTTGTTGAGGGAGGCTTCCACAATATCTTGCTCATTCCCATTAAAGTTTATTTGGTTGTTTTTTGACTTCTTATCTTTTCTAGTCAACAACTAAATAATCTAATAAGATCTTGCTTATTTGCCATGTGGAGGCTCCTTATGGATGCCATCCTTTTAGTTTCTCTTTTATTCATTTATCAGTTTTTATAAAAAACTAGAATAAGATTTCTTAAGATATTCTAGCCGTTAGCTGTTGAGATGCTTTCAATATTTTTAGGAAGCACATGTTAAATATGCAAGTCACCTTTTTAGTCTTTTAAAAAGTCTATAAATAGGTGGGGTTGGGAGTAGTACGAAGAATCAAGTAGAAGAATTCATTTCTTCATTTTGTAGTGATAAAAAGATAGTGTCTTGAGATATTGAGAATTTCCAGACAAAAGAAAGGTGTTATTTTTAGAGGAGCTTTAAGCTCAATAACTTGTGCAGAGTTTATTCGAGCTATACGACGATCAGTTGGGCTGTTGTATCCTGGAGGAGACAAGTCAAGAAGGGATCCGCTGCACCGGTCCAATTGAAACTTTACATACCGCAGAGCGCTTGAATCTCCTTAAAGAGAGCGACATTTCCGTGCCTCAGTCCAAACTGATTTTTCGTTTGTATTTTTCATTTCATTGTATTTTTTTATTTTATTTTTATTGTATTTCACTAACAAAAAGCATAAAAGCAAGAGGTAGGCAAAGCATTTAAGGCCAACATAGGAGGCCAAATGGTAAAGCAAACTCATGATAAAAAAGTGAAGCGAGTTCCTAAGGTTGCTCCAGTATTCGATGCAACAATACCTTCAAACATAGCATGAATAATATTTTATGTAGTTTATGTTATTATCTAATTGAGAAGGTTTTTTTTTTCTTTTTTTGGTACAAATTTAGTTCCTTAATTGTGAACCGATTTAGAAAGAGCGAAAGAAAGAGTACAGAATCATTGATGCAGTTTTCGACCCCTAGCAAAGTGTTCATGAACTTCCTGTGTGCAATACCTGAAGGCTGAAACACAATAAGATCAGCTGGTTGGTACAGCTTCAAACACTCCGAAAATCAAGTTAGTTCTCTTAAAAGCCTTTGAGAAGATGCTGATAGTTTGCAGAAAGAATAATTAAATGACCCTTTTTGCATGGGGCGTGGTGGTATTTATAGGAGATCGATCCAAGGGATGTAGAGATCTAGGGAAATTCTTTGAAGGGGGCGACAATTGTAATAGTTCAGCTGAAAATTAAGAGTAGAAGCATAATATTTTCAGATAGTTGTAATAGTTCAGCTGAAAATTAAGAGTAAGAAGCATAATATTTTCAGATAATTGTGATAGTTCAGCTGGAAATTAAGAGTAGGAAGCATAAAAAAAGTGCATGTATGAAAGCAGAAAAGGGTGGATAACCAAATTTTCAACCCATACGCTCTGTTAGGGTTTATTCGGTTTGTGTGTCGTGCGTAGTGATGGCTGCCGCCGGGGGTTGGGCCCTTCTGGCTCTTCGGTATCAGTTGGGCGACTGCGGACCTTTGCCAATATGGTGGGGCAGTCTCTGCTACCACTTTCGGTGGTTGATGTTCCTCTTCATCCTACTGAGGTCATTGATAGCGAGTATTGTGTGTTATTTTCAAAGGAAGAGATTGACAGATCTGCGGTGCCTTTCAAGTTTTCCGAGGTCCTGAAATTTTTACATCAACGCCCTACATTGGATGTGATTCGATCGTTTATTCTTAGCCGTTGGGAGTTGGAGTCTCAGCCAGTGTTATCTGCTATGCGAAGGCCTCGTAATGTGTTCATTCGTTTTTCAAATGAGCCTGATTTCATGAAGGCGCTATCGAGGGAAGCTACGGTTATTGATGGAGTTGCTTATCGATGTTTCTATTGGCATCCAGATTTCAATGAAGATAAGGAACCGTCTATGGTGCCTGTTTGGGTTGTTCTTCTGGGTTTACCACTAAATTTTTACCATGGATCTTTTTTAAAGAATATCACAGCCCCTATTGATCGATTTTTGCATCGGGATAACTCAACGAGGTGTGCCACAAAAACTGATGGGGCTCTAGAACATATTCATGGGATCTGGATTGGGATTCCTCATCAGGAGTCCAGTTTTAATGTTGCGATGGAATATGAGAACTTGCCAGCGTTTTGTTGCAGATGTAATACTCAAGGGCATAACTCAAAAACTTGCCGCTGGAAGGATGAAGGAAAGAAGGAATTGGATCGATAAAAAAGGAAGGAGACTGTAGAAAATGTTGGTTTGCATAAAGGAATCCGAAAATGCTTTTGTATTTTTTTTTTTTACCTGTGCATGTACAGAGAGTCTTAAGTAGAAAACAAATCTAACTGCTGTCCGACATATCTGCATATACATCTCTTGAATTGAAAATTTAAATAGATACAATCTTGTATATTCAAATTTGAATAATTAACAGCTGCACTACTTCATTTGATTCCTGAAATCTTGAGTTTCTGGTTGAAGCAGAGAGTTGGGAGTCTTTGGTTGTTGCAGAGAGATCTTTGGAGAATTCTTTGACCTGTTCTTCTACAGAGACAAACAAACGAAAGCCTGGATGCAAAAAAATCAAGAGGTGGTGGGCAATCAAAATATGACAAACCAAGTTTTGGATTCTGGGAAGGAGGTTCATGATTTGGTGGGTCCGAGTAATACCGATGCTATTGATCAACATGTAGACGTCTCTTTGCACCTGGATGGGAATGGAGATGGCTTGCCATTAATTGTCGTGGAGATACATGATTTGGTGGTGCTTCTTTTAGTTTCGATTTAGTCGGTCGGCTGGAGTTTTACTTTTCTTTCATTCTCTTATGTTTCTTTAGAGTATAATAGGAGTTCGGCGTCTTGTTTTTTTTGGTTCAACGTTTTTTTTGTTCTCTTTTATTTCGGTTGTATTTCGGCTGGTTTTTTTTTTTTTCTGCTTTACGTTTGACGTTTACATTCCAGACGTTGGGGTTGAGCCGGCGTGGAGTTCTTGGGTTTATTTGTTTTATTTATTTATTTTACAGATTTTATCATGACTCCACTTAGATTTATTTTTGTTACTAAAAATATCATGTGTAACTAATTTCTAAAGCTTGGGTTGTGGAATGAGATTTAATTTATTTTAGATTCTAGTGTGATGCAATATTTTGTTGTGTAATGTTGACTTCACTAAATTACTAGTCGGATTCAAAAGGAAAATAGATTGCGGCTCTTGCTCTTGTTTTGTTGTTGACGTGAAGGCACAACAAAAGCTTGAATTTATCAAGGCCTCTTTCGATTGATTATGAATATAAATTTGGCTAGTAAATTAGAGAATTTCTTGAGAAAATATTGCAAAAATTTGAGCTTAATTTTATCTTCCGAATATCAATTCCTTGACTGGATTGTTAATCGAGAAATTATCTAGAATCCGAAATAGAAAGAATCTCAAACCCAACCCAAGTGTTTGTTTATTGTTTCTTGCAAGTTTAATTCATTTGCTACACACTTTCTCTAAGTCTCTTAGTTTTAGTAATTTTAGAAACATAGATCCACATCCATTTTCATCTTTCATAATCGATACATCTTTTACACAAAGAAAATCTCACAAACGCTTTGATAACCCATTGTCCCTGTGAATTCGATCTTGGGACTTACCCTTGTATTACTTTGACAGCTTCTACGCTTGGAAGACAACATTATAAGCTGAGTCAAGTTTTTGGCGCCGTTGCCGGGGACAACTGGTGTTTATCAGAGTATTTTTTTTTCTTTCTGAGAGGATGTTTATGGAGCTGTGAACCTCTTCACAGCCTGGGTGATATCTTTACCTCTCATTTTACTGGTTTACTGTTATCTTGTTTTGTGCTGAAGTTGCATGTCTGGTTGGGCTAGAGATAGCACACATAGACTTGCTAGGACTGAATCATCATCGAGTGCATCATCTGTTTCTCTTAATTCAGCATTTGAATCATCAGTTGACACTCATAGTAACATGGCTGAAGAAGAAGGACACAATGATGGGGAAATGGCAAATCCCAATAGGACACTTAGAGAATATTTGCATCCTATTAGGACCACCACTCCATCATGCATCATTACACCTTTGAATGCTCATAATTTCAATTTTAAACCTGGAATGATACCATTATTGCCTCATTTTCATGGGATGGATTCTGAAAATCCATACTTGCACCTCAAGGAGTTTGAGGAAGTATGCTCCACATTTTTGGATCGAAATTGTACTGAGGAAATTGTTAGATTGAAGTTGTTTCCTTTTTCTCTTAAGGATAAAGCTAAAACATGGCTGAATTCATTGAGACCTAAAACCATAGGCACATGGCAAGAGATGCAAGCAGGATTTTTGAAAAAATTCTTCCCAATACACAGGACAAATGCTTTGAAAAGACAGATCATGAATTTTTCTCAAAAAGATTCTGAAACTTTTTATCAATGTTGGGAAAGGTTCAAAGATCTATTAGATTCATGTCCTCACCATGGTTATGAACATTGGCGTGTGATTAGTTTTTTTTATGAAAGTTTGACACCTAAAATGCGCCAATTTGTACAAACCATGTGTAATGGAGAATTTTTTGACAAAGAGCCTGAGGAAGCATTTGAATATTTTGATTATCTTGCTGAAAATGCTCAATCTTGGGACACAAGTGATGTGCATGATAGGTCTAGGAAAATTGAGTCTAGTCATGGAAAATATATTTTAAATGAAGATGATGATTTGCGTGCTAAATTGACTTTGTTGTCTAGAAAAGTGGAAGCCATAGAATTGAAGAGAGTAAATGAAGTGCATGCTGTCCCTAAATTTTCTGAGAAGTGTGGCATATGTGAGGATCATGGGCATCCAACTAATGAATGTCCCACGATCCCTGCTTTCAAGGAAGTATTGTTGGACCAATCTAATGCTGTAAACATGATACACAAACCATATTCTGGTCCTTACTCTAATTCTTATAATCCAGGATGGAGGAACCACCCAAATCTCAGTTGGAGGGATGACCAACATGTAACTCCAGCAACCTTGGCTCCGGGACCCTCTCAACTGGCAATTCAAGCACCTCCAATGCAAAAGAAGGGACTTGAAGATACGGTTCAGCAGCTGAGTGTGACACTTCAACAGTTCATGCAAGGTCAAGCAACACTCAACAATCAGAATTCATTGGCAATTAATGACATACGGAGTTCCCTCACAAGGCTAACTACATCTTTAAGTACCCAAGAGAAGGGTAAATTTCCTGCACAGTCACAACCAAATCCACAAGGGCAGCCTTATCAAGTGCAAGCAGTACGTGAGGATCCTAACTTAAGGTCGGTCAAAGCGGTGACTACTTTAAGAAGCGGTAAGGTGGTAGACATTCCAGCACATGAGCCATATAATTCTGGTAAGGTTTCTAACCCTTCTAAAAAAGATGGAGAGCATGTGTCCGATGAGCATGAGAAAATTAATTGTCCTATACCTGCTCCTTTTCCTCAGCGATTAGTCTCATTGCATAAAGATAAGCATCTCGCTGAAATTCTTGAGGTTTTTAGGCAAGTTAGGATTAACATCCCTTTGTTAGATGCTATTCAGCAAATTCCTGCCTATGCAAAATTTTTAAAGGATTTATGCACTGTGAAAAGAAAATTAAATGTGCATAAGAAAGCTTTCCTTACTGAGCAGGTTAGTGCTATCATTCAGAGTAATACACCACCTAAATACAAGGACCCTGGAGCACCTACAATTGCTTGTGTGATAGGAAATTCAAAAATTGGTCACGCTCTGTTGGATCTTGGTTCAAGTGTCAATTTATTGCCGTACACTGTGTACGAACAGCTTGGTTTAGGTGAACTGAAATCCACACCTATCATTTTGCAACTTGCTGATAGATCAATTAAAAAGCCTAGGGGAGTGGTAGAAGATGTGTTGGTGCAAGTTGATAAATTTTACTATCCTGTGGATTTTGTGGTGCTTGATATGAACTTGTCAAATCCATCTACTTTCCAAGCTCCTGTAATTCTTGGTAGACCATTTCTTGCTACATCTAATGCATTAATTAATTGTAGAAGTGGAATTTTGAAATTGAGTTTTGGAAACATGACATTGGAGCTAAATATCTTTAATACTTGCAGGCAACCTCAGGATTTAGAAGAAGTTAAGGAAGTTAATTTGCTGGAAAATATCCTTGATGAGGACTTTCACTTGAATCTTCCTTCTACTGATTTACATTTGTCATTAGAAAGTGTGCTAAGTAATGTCAATATACTTGATGATACTTCTAATGCTTCTTTCGCAGGAATCGGGCATGGGGTGTTTTGGCAACCAATGTTTGAAGAGTCACCACCTTGTGCAGAACCCATAAAACCATCTTCAGATGACAGACACCATCTCATTGGAGCACTCAGAACATTTGAAAATTCAAATTTGAGGTTGAATAATTTTTTTTATGATGACCTTTACTTGTTTAAATATTGTTCTGACCAAATGTTTCGAAGATGTTTAGCCAACAAACACATCCAAAGTAAGATTTTTGATCCTGGCAAGTTAAGGTCTCGATGGAGTGGAACTTATGTGGTACAAACTGTTTTTCCTCATGGTGCTACAGAGATAATGAATCTTCTCAATGGTAACATTTTTAAGGTTAATGGTCAAAGGCTTAAGCCTTTTATTTCTAACTTTGCACCTGAGGAATCTACTCTACTTTTGCTTGATCCTATTTGATGGATTCTGGATTTATCCAGTTCTTTTCATTGTTTTCTTTTGTTTTTCAGTTTTTATTTTTATTTTGTTTGCTTTCATTTCAAAGCCGTCCAGGTACTTCCTTTTTCTTCTTTCCTTCAGTTTTTCGTTGAATTTTCAGTTCTTCTTTTAGTTGTTTTGCCCCTTAACTGCTCTCTTTGTGTAAATTCCTTCATTTCTCTTGCATCATCGAGGACAATGCTACAATCTAGTTAGGGGGTGGAAGAGAAGTTTTGGTCCATCTTGGGAAGCACTAGTAATGAGTTGAAAGCAGATGAAACTCCCCATTTTTTTGAATTTTACATGCTGGAAAATGTTAAAAAAAAAAAAAAAAAGAGAATAAATAAATAAAGATGCTTTTACATAAACTTGAGGTTCTTAGCCTCAGATTGGAGACGCTCATTCTCTTCATACAAAATCATGTCAGCCCTATTCATGGGAGCTGGCAAGCGGAATGAAGAACTCAATAGAGATTTCAACTGTTTATTCTGCTGCCGAAGGATTCCTTCCCTTGTGTGAGACTCTTGAACAATGCGTTGAAGTACAGCAATTTGTTCTTTTAGCCTTTCAACCTCATGGTTTTTGGCTTGAACCCGCTGGGAAAAAGCAACAATGGAGGATGAGTAGCGAGTTCCGAGACTCACCAAATCATAGATAGCATCAGAGTCTGACTTATTAGCCATGCTGTTATTTTCTTGCTGCAACATGGCACCAATGGCAGCTGCAGAAAGGACAGGAGGTTGAGATGTAGAAGAATGAGCCATTGAGAAAGGGATTGAGAACTTAAGGCGAGAATGTTGAAGGAATGCAGATGAGTGATAGAGATAAGAAGAAAACTTGATTGGTTTGCATGCGAGAATGTTGCTCTTACAATAATTTATTTGGTTGGTTTGCTGATTCCGGACTGAGTCCGAGGAGTTCGGGGGTCGGATGGATGGAGGACGGAGTTGCTTGAATTGTTGTTTTATGGTTGGTTGTATTTGTCGAGCATTGAGATTGCATTTACATGGTGCATGCACGTGTATTTTATTTTAATTGAGAAAATCCTGTTTTATTGGCGTAAATGGATTTTCGGGTGCGTGCGTATCACGAGCCCAAGCCGGGATGGGTTATTATCTCGGTGGAGCTCCTCTGGTCACTCGGGAGTGGATAATACTGAGTGACATCCCCTGCGACAACCGGATCGCACGATACGGTAACGCTGTCGTGTCGACTCCGTGGTCCCTAGAGTGGCGGGGACTAGAGGATGGCCTGGCCAGGTACGCGCGAGGCGGAGGCGCGAGTCTGGGCATCACTCGTGTAGGTGTCACACGCGTAGACGTTACCTGCGGTGTGGCACAGAGCCAGAGTGTGCGGATGATCCCTAGGGGAGATCATGGTGCATGCATAATCGGTTGGTTTTTATGGTTTTCGGATACGGGCCATTTTCTGGGAAAATGGCGAGGATGTGTTGAGGACTTGTGATCCATTTTCTGGGAAAATGGTGGTTTGGGCCATTATCTGGGATAATGGCGAGGCTTGGTTTTAAACGGTATGTGTGGGCCGTTATCGGGGATAACGGCGAGGTTTGTTTAAAGGATATGTTTTTGAGCCAAATGGGTTTTTGGCGTGCGTGGAAAAAATATGGTTTGTGAGTTTTGTGCATTGGCATTTATTCATGCATATTGTTTGAGTTTAATATGCTTTTATCTAGTGGTGTTTGGATTTTACTTACCTGCGGCACCATTTTTGGTACCGTAGATTTTGGTGCAGAGTTCGAGGAGGAGGAGGAGGCTGAGCCCGAGGATGCGGCTCCGCCGGAGTTCTGAAGTTGGAGTTCATGCTTTGTAATTGGTTTTGAAACAATATTTATGACTTGTAATATTTTATTATGTATCTTTGAACCGCTTTGTATTTTATTTAAGAAAAAAATTCTGGTACTTAATTTTATGACCTTGCTATCCGCTGCGTATTTCCTTGTGCACAATTGTCGCTTGCACACACTCGACACTCGTCGATAGGATGGTGACCCGGGTTGTCACCATCCGGACGTCTCGAATTCCCCGTGTTGGTACGTGGGGATTTGGGGGCGTCACAGAGGAAATAATCCTCAAGTGAATGTAACCGAGGAGCATTTTGTAGCAATGATTACAGACATTAACATGGTTCATTTTGTTGAAGGGTGGTGGGCAGATTCTGGTGCCAATAGGCACGTCTGCTATGATAAAAATTGGTTCAAAAAATATACTCCCTTTGAAGAAGAGAAATCTATTATGCTTGGTGATTCAAGCAAAACCAAGGTCCTTGGGAGTGGTGAGGTCGAGCTGAAATTCACCTTTGGACGTATATTGACACTTAAAGATGTGCTCTATACACCGTCTATGAGGAAGAATTTGATGTCAAGTTTTCTACTGAACAAAGCTGGCTTCAAGCAAACTATGGAATCTGATCAATATGTTATTACTAAAAATGGAGTTTTTGTGGGCAAGGGCTATGTTTGTGATGGAATGTTTAAATTGAACGTTGATAATAAAGCATTGGATGTTTCTGTTTATATGCTTTCTTCTTTAAATTTTTGGCATGCACGTTTATGTCATATTAATAGTAGATATGTTGCAATCATGAGTAGTTTAGGATTAATTCCCAAATTGAAAAATGATTTTAAAAAATGTGAGATTTGTAGTCAAGCAAAAATTACAAAAAGGCCTCATAAAAATGTTGAGAAAAACACCAAATTGTTAGATTTAATTCACACTGATCTTTGTGAATTTGAAGGAATTTTAACTCGTGGAGGAAATAGTGATGCTTTTGAAAAATTCGAAGAATTCCTCCATGAAGTTGAAAATCAATTTGGTAGAAAGATTAAAAGATTTAGAAGTGATAGAGGCCGAGAGTATGATTCAAATGAGTTTAATTATTTTATTCAGTCATTGGGAATTATCCATGAAACTACTGCACCATATTCACCTGCTTCTAATGGTGTGGCTGAAAGGAAAAATAGAACGTTAATTGAATTGACAAATGCTACGTTGATTGATTCAGGTGCTCCCTCAAGTTTTTGGGGTGAAGCAATTTTGACTGTTTGTCATGTTTTAAATAGGGTGCCTTATAAAAATTCAAAAACTACTCCTTTTGAATTATGGAGAGGATATAAGCCAAGTTTGAGATATTTTAAAGTTTGGGGTTGTTTGGCATTTGTAAGGCTAACAGATCCTAAAAGGCCAAAATTGGGTGTTAGAACTACCACTTGTGTCTTTCTTGGTTATGCAAAAAATAGCACAGCCTATAGGTTTTTTGATATTGAGAATAAAGTAATTTTTGAATCAGGCGATGCAATTTTCCATGAAGAAAAATTTCCTTTTAAATCTAAAAATAGTGGGAGTCCAGAATTTAGACAAAATATGTTTTCTGAAACTAGTTCTTCTACTTCTTTAGAATATGAAGAAAATTTTGGATTAAGAAGGAGTAAGAGAGCTAGAATTGAAAAAGATTTTGGTCCCGACTATTATCTTTATAATATTGAGGAAAACCCAAATTCTCTACAAGAAGCTTTAGCATCACCTGATTCAGTGTTTTGGAAAGAGGCTGTAAATGATGAAATGGATTCACTAATTTCTAATAGAACTTGGGAATTAGTTGAGTTACCACCAGGTTGCAAAACCATAGGGAGTAAATGGGTCCTTAGGAAGAAATTTAGACCGGATGGAACCGTTGAAAAATTCAAGGCTAGACTTGTCGCAAAAGGTTTTAAACAAAAAGCTGACCTTGATTTTTTCGATACTTTTTCTCCGGTTACAAGAATAGCATCCATTAGATTATTGATTGCCGTTGCGGCAATATATAATTTAAAAATTCATCAGATGGATGTTAAAACAGCGTTTTTGAATGGGGACCTAGATGAAGAAATTTATATGGATCAACCTGAAGGCTTTGTAGAGCCTGGCCAAGAAAGAAAAGTGTGTAAGTTGACAAAATCCCTATATGGCTTAAAACAGGCCCCTAAACAGTGGCATGAGAAATTTGACTCTTGCATGATTGAGAATGGCTATAAGTCAAATGAAAGTGATAAATGTATTTATTATAAATCTTGGGAAAATTTCCATGTTATTATTAGCCTTTATGTTGATGATTTATTGATTTTTGGCTCTAATTTGCATGTTATAGATGAAACAAAAAACATGCTTAGCAATCATTTTGATATGAAAAATCTTGGTGAGGCTAATTTTATTTTGGGAATGAAAATCACCAATACATGTGATGGTATTTTTCTAGATCAATCGCATTACGTAGAAAAATTATTAAAGAAATATAATTATGTTGGATGCAAGCATGTTGTTACTCCTTTTGATCCTAGTGTTCATTTATTTTCTATTGAAAATGATGATGAAGTGCTTAATCAAAAGGAATATGCTAGCATGATTGGTAGTTTACGTTATGCGACTGATTGTACTAGACCTGACATTGCTTATGCAGTAGGAGTACTTAGTAGATTTACTATCAAGCCTGGAAGAGACCATTGGTTTGCAATGGATCGGATAATGAAATATTTATCCGGTACAAAAAATTATGGCTTGTTTTATAAAAAATATCCTGCTGTACTCGAAGGCTTCAGTGATGCCGATTGGAATACCTTGTCAGGTGATTCTCTTTCAACTACTGGTTATATTTTTACCTTGGGTGGTGGTGCTGTATGTTGGAAGTCTAAAAAACAAACTATTATTGCTAACTCAACTATGGAAGCTGAGCTTATAGCTTTAGCTTCAGCGAGTGAGGAAGCAAACTGGTTGAGAGATTTACTACATGAAATTCCACTGTGGGAAAAACCAGTTCCACCCATATTAATTCATTGTGATAGTACTGCTACTATTTGTAGGGTACAAAACCGTTATTATAACGGTAAATCCAGATCTATAAGAAGAAAACACAGTACTGTGAGATCTTATTTGAGTAATGGTGTCATAAATGTGGATTATGTTAAATCTTGTGATAATCTAGCAGATCCACTAACTAAGGCCTTGACAAGAGAGAGGGTCTGGAATACATCGAGGGGAATGGGATTAAAGTCTATACAGTCATGAACCACATATGAGGATACCCAACCCAGAGATCAGAGATCCTGAGAACTGGGTTCAATGGGAAGAACGAATCATTTGGTGGTCGTAAGAAATGCACTATTTTTTTGAGTTTTTCTCCATTCCTATGGTGTAAGTGCATTAATCCTGTAATGTTGGAGGATGAGTTTTGTTTTTTTTTAAAAAAAAACTCTTAATGAAATTCTGTAGCTCTTATGAGTAGGGTGTTAGAATTACAGGAACACCCTTGACAGATTTTACCTATGTGAGTGTGGGAGTGGGGCCGCTCTCTATGAGAATTGGACTTATTCTCAAATACATTCATGAAACCGGGAATAGCACAAGGCCGTAATGTGCTGGCTAATAAAGCTCATGTCAACACCTGGACTGTTATGTGTGAACAATAATTTTTTATTTCCCTTTAGAAGTTATAGTTCAAGTCTGAGACTACTACTAACTTTGGAGTAAAAATTATTGTTTCACTAAGTGAGGGTTCAATGCAGAGCACACCTTCATGATGCATAATAATCCTTCTTTGTCTGGAAGTATCTTTTTTTTATTAAAAAAATAGTGGGGGAATGTTGGTTTTTTTTTTAATAAATTATATTTGAGAAGATTTTATTTGGATTGACGTTGATCTTTTCAAGATTTGTTGAGGGAGGCTTCCACAATATCTTGCTCTTTCCCATTAAAGTTTATTTGGTTGTTTTTTGACTTCTTATCTTTTCTAGTCAACAACTAAATAATCTAATAAGATCTTGCTTTATTTGCCACGTGGAGGCTCCTTATGGATGCCATCTCTTTTTGTTTCTTTTTTATTCAATTATCAGTTTTTATAAAAACTTAGAATAAGATTTCTTAAGATCTTCTAGCCGTTAGTTGTTGAGATGCTTTCAATATTTTTAGGAAGCACATGTTAAATATGCAAGTCACCTTTTTTAGTCTTTTAAAAAGTCTATAAATAGGTGGGGTTGGGAGTAGTACGAAGCATCAAGTAGAATTTTATTTAAGAAAAAAAAAATTCTGGTACTTAACTTTATGACCTTGCTATCCGCTGCGTATTTCCTTGTGCACAATTGTCGCTTGCACACACTCGACACTCGTCGATAGGATGGTGACCTGGGTTGTCACCATCCGGACGTCTCGAATTCCCCGTGTTGGTACGTGGGGATTTGGGGGTGTCACAGGTGGTATCAGAGCAGTTCGGCTCTGGGTAAAACCACATGTCCTGTAGGTCGTACCAGAATGTTTTTAAAGTGGTGTTTTAAAATTTATTTTAAGTAAAGTTGCTTTTGACTTGTTTTATTTTGTTTTGAATTTATTTGAGCTAGTTTGACTATGTTTATTTATTTAGTTATGTTATTGCATGCTCGTTTGTTTTTGTTTTTTTGTTATGTGGTTTCGGTTTTGGTTTTGGTTTTATGTTGTTGGTTGTATTCGTTTTTCTTAAAGGGGGTCGAGGGTTGTGTTGTGGCAGGAAGGCGGTAATTGAGGATACTATTTTTAGGCATGAACATTTAGTGTAATAGGTTTGAATTTTTAGCGATGTGGTTTGCTTATATGATGTTGAGATTTGAAGGGAATGTCATGGTTTAAGCAATCTTTGTAAGGTGGGAACTCACGTAGCAATGAGGAGAGGAATTAGCTTTAAGTCGCTTAAGATGATTGAGGTCAAGGTTTTGTAGAATTTATGTAACAAGGCTATAGTATAGGAGAGTGTAGGTTCAACGAAATTTAAGGACGTGTTTAAGGGAATTTTATTTAAGGTTTGCGACCGGATATATATGCAAAATGGTAGTTGTCACCAGATTACAACTTTTCAGGATTTAGTGGATGTGGCCACTCTTGTGGAGCGAGAGAATAATCTGAGTATGGGCTCCCCTCCAGGACATAAGAGGCGGACTTTATTCTGGTGAAGGAAGTAGTTCAGGTTCGCCTCAAAAGTTTATTCAGCGGATCGGGACTCGACCACAAGCAGCCTCGGGAGTGCGTATGGGAGGACGAGTGCCAGTTTGTGGAAGATGTAATAGAGCTCACGGAGGCGAGTGTCGTTTGGGTAGTAACCAATGTTTTGAATGCGGTCAGACGGGGCATTTTGCTCTTGAGTGTCCTAGTCGAGTGGTAGAATTAACTAGAGTGATAAAGGGTTAGAATTGCATGATTAAGTTGTTTAAATGAGTGATTTATTTTATCAACTAAGGATTAAATACTTAATTATGCACCAAATTCTAATATTGAATGTCAAATTAATTGATGTCAATAATTTACACACATGCAGAAAAGTTGGACAGCAACTCACGGATGGAGGAGCAGCACACTTGCAGCACTCAATCAGAGAAGCAAAAGAGAAGAAGCAGCAGCAGAAAACACAACCTACGGCAGGAAGCACATGCATGAACTCAAAACTCTCGGCTAGAACTCAAGAGGCACATGCAGAAAGTTAAGAGACACATGCAGAAAAAAAACAGCAGCAAAAAAAACAGAAAAATAGTAGAAGCAAGGCACATGCAGAAAATGCAAGAAAGTAACATGCAGAAAGTGGATGGCAGCAACTTCACATGCAGAAAAATAAAGAGAACAAAACATATGCAGAAAACAGAAAATAAATGCAGAAAAATATGCAGCACACATGCAGAAAAATAAAAGAAGCAAAACACATGCAGAAAGTTAAGAAACACATGCAGGAAAACCAATGGACAGCACTTGAAACAGCAGCAGAAAATGGAGAAACAGCACACAGCAGCATCACTCGGACAGCAGCAGAAATTCAATGCAGAAAGTTCAACTAACATGCAGAAAACATGGAAAGCACATGCAGAAACAGCATGCAGAAAATACACAACTCACACATGCAGAAAAAAGCTCACACATGCATCAAACGTGGAACTCACGGATGGAAAAGGAAAGAAGCTCATGCAGAAAGTAGAATGGCAGCTCACGAAAGAATAAAAACAGCAACTCACGGACAGATAGCTAGCTTCTTGGAATATTTTTCACGTGGAGAAACAGCTCACACATGCATCACATGAATGCTGGAACTCACGGAATGATCCACGAGGAAGCATATGCAGAACGTGGATTCTACCTTTTTCACTTTCTTCTTTTCATTTTTAAAGACAGAGCTGGATGGGAGAGGGCATCTCTTCGGACGTTGCAAGAACTAGTTTTTTTTTTGTTTTCAGTTTTTCTATTTTTTTTTTCGTTCGGTAGTTCCAGACCCAAGAGGCAGACGGGGGTGGTTCAGTTTTTTCTTTCAAGCTTTCTTTTACGTTGGCTTTTCGGAAGAGTTTGTTTTTGTTTTTTTTCTCGTTTATAGACCGGAGGAAGTAGGAAGCACTTCATTTTATTTTATTTTTCTGCAGTTTCATTTCTAAAGATTTTCGTTTAGACGGGTGCAGCAGAGTAAAGAGCAGAGTTTTTCTTTTTTCGTTCAGACGCAGAATAGGGGTGAAAGCTCTCATCTCTCGGTTTGAATTTATTTTTTTTTTGCTTCTTTTAGTTTCGATTTAGTCGGTCGGCTGGAGTTTTACTTTTCTTTCATTCTCTTATGTTTTTTTTAGAGTATAATAGGAGTTCGGCGTCTTGTTTTTTTTGGTTCAACGTTTTTTTTTGTTCTCTTTTATTTCGGTTGTATTTCGACTGGTTTTCTTTTTTTTTTCCCTGCTTTACGTTTGACGTTTACATTCCAGACGTTGGGGTTGAGCCGGCGTGGAGTTCTTGGGTTTATTTGTTTTATTTATTTATTTTACAGATTTTATCATGACTCCACTTAGATTTATTTTTGTTACTAAAATTATCATGTGTAACTAATTTCTAAAAGCTTGGGTTGTGGAATGAGATTTAATTTATTTTAGATTCTAGTGTGATGCAATATTTTGTTGTGTAATGTTGACTTCACTAAATTACTAGTCGGATTCAAAAAGAAAATAGATTGCGGCTCTTGCTCTTGTTTTGTTGTTGACGGAAGGCACAACAAAAGCTTGAATTTATCAAGGCCTCTTTCGATTGATTATGAATATAAATTTGGCTAGTAAATTTTGCTACACCCTTTCTCTAAGTCTCTTAGTTTTGGTAATTTTAAAAATGTAGATCCACTTCAATTTTCATCCTTCATAATCGATACATCTGTTACACAAAGAAAATCTCACAAATGCTTTGATAACTCGTTGTCCCTGTGGAATATGATCCTGGACTTATCCTTGTATTACTTTGACAGCTTCTACGCTTGGAAGACAACATTATAAGCTGAGTCAAGTTTTTGGCGCCGTTGCTGGGGACAACTGGTGTTTATCAGAGCATTTTTTTTTTTTTTTTCTTTCTGAGAGGATGTTTATGGAGCTGTGAACCTCTTCACAGCCTGGGTGATATCTTTACCTCTCATTTTACTGGTTTACTGTTATCTTGTCTTGTGCTGAAGTTGCATGTCTGGTTGGGCTAGAGATAGCACACATAGACTTGCTAGGACTAAATCATCATCGAGTGCATCATCTGTTTCTCTTAATTCAGCTTTTGAATCATCAGTTGACACTCATAGTAACATGGCTGAAGAAGAAGGACACAATGATGGGGAAATGGCAAATCCCAATAGGACACTTAGAGAATATTTGCATCCTATTAGGACCACCACTCCATCATGCATCATTACACCTTTGAATGCTCATAATTTCAATTTTAAACCTGGAATGATACCATTATTGCCTCATTTTCATGGGATGGATTCTGAAAATCCATACTTGCACCTCAAGGAGTTTGAGGAAGTATGCTCCACATTTTTGGATCGAAATTGTACTGAGGAAATTGTTAGATTGAAGTTGTTTCCTTTTTCTCTTAAGGATAAAGCTAAAACATGGCTGAATTCATTGAGACCTAAAACCATAGGCACATGGCAAGAGATGCAAGCAGGATTTTTGAAAAAATTCTTCCCAATACACAGGACAAATGCTTTGAAAAGACAGATCATGAATTTTTCTCAAAAAGATTCTGAAACTTTTTATCAATGTTGGGAAAGGTTCAAAGATCTATTAGATTCATGTCCTCACCATGGTTATGAACATTGGCGTGTGATTAGTTTTTTTTATGAAAGTTTGACACCTAAAATGCGCCAATTTGTACAAACCATGTGTAATGGAGAATTTTTTGACAAAGAGCCTGAGGAAGCATTTGAATATTTTGATTATCTTGCTGAAAATGCTCAATCTTGGGACACAAGTGATGTGCATGATAGGTCTAGGAAAATTGAGTCTAGTCATGGAAAATATATTTTAAATGAAGATGATGATTTGCGTGCTAAATTGACTTTGTTGTCTAGAAAAGTGGAAGCCATAGAATTGAAGAGAGTAAATGAAGTGCATGCTGTCCCTAAATTTTCTGAGAAGTGTGGCATATGTGAGGATCATGGGCATCCAACTAATGAATGTCCCACGATCCCTGCTTTCAAGGAAGTATTGTTGGACCAATCTAATGCTGTAAACATGATACACAAACCATATTCTGGTCCTTACTCTAATTCTTATAATCCAGGATGGAGGAACCACCCAAATCTCAGTTGGAGGGATGACCAACATGTAACTCCAGCAACCTTGGCTCCGGGACCCTCTCAACTGGCAATTCAAGCACCTCCAATGCAAAAGAAGGGACTTGAAGATACGGTTCAGCAGCTGAGTGTGACACTTCAACAGTTCATGCAAGGTCAAGCAACACTCAACAATCAGAATTCATTGGCAATTAATGACATACGGAGTTCCCTCACAAGGCTAACTACATCTTTAAGTACCCAAGAGAAGGGTAAATTTCCTGCACAGTCACAACCAAATCCACAAGGGCAGCCTTATCAAGTGCAAGCAGTACGTGAGGATCCTAACTTAAGGTCGGTCAAAGCGGTGACTACTTTAAGAAGCGGTAAGGTGGTAGACATTCCAGCACATGAGCCATATAATTCTGGTAAGGTTTCTAACCCTTCTAAAAAAGATGGAGAGCATGTGTCCGATGAGCATGAGAAAATTAATTGTCCTATACCTGCTCCTTTTCCTCAGCGATTAGTCTCATTGCATAAAGATAAGCATCTCGCTGAAATTCTTGAGGTTTTTAGGCAAGTTAGGATTAACATCCCTTTGTTAGATGCTATTCAGCAAATTCCTGCCTATGCAAAATTTTTAAAGGATTTATGCACTGTGAAAAGAAAATTAAATGTGCATAAGAAAGCTTTCCTTACTGAGCAGGTTAGTGCTATCATTCAGAGTAATACACCACCTAAATACAAGGACCCTGGAGCACCTACAATTGCTTGTGTGATAGGAAATTCAAAAATTGGTCACGCTCTGTTGGATCTTGGTTCAAGTGTCAATTTATTGCCGTACACTGTGTACGAACAGCTTGGTTTAGGTGAACTGAAATCCACACCTATCATTTTGCAACTTGCTGATAGATCAATTAAAAAGCCTAGGGGAGTGGTAGAAGATGTGTTGGTGCAAGTTGATAAATTTTACTATCCTGTGGATTTTGTGGTGCTTGATATGAACTTGTCAAATCCATCTACTTTCCAAGCTCCTGTAATTCTTGGTAGACCATTTCTTGCTACATCTAATGCATTAATTAATTGTAGAAGTGGAATTTTGAAATTGAGTTTTGGAAACATGACATTGGAGCTAAATATCTTTAATACTTGCAGGCAACCTCAGGATTTAGAAGAAGTTAAGGAAGTTAATTTGCTGGAAAATATCCTTGATGAGGACTTTCACTTGAATCTTCCTTCTACTGATTTACATTTGTCATTAGAAAGTGTGCTAAGTAATGTCAATATACTTGATGATACTTCTAATGCTTCTTTCGCAGGAATCGGGCATGGGGTGTTTTGGCAACCAATGTTTGAAGAGTCACCACCTTGTGCAGAACCCATAAAACCATCTTCAGATGACAGACACCATCTCATTGGAGCACTCAGAACATTTGAAAATTCAAATTTGAGGTTGAATAATTTTTTTTATGATGACCTTTACTTGTTTAAATATTGTTCTGACCAAATGTTTCGAAGATGTTTAGCCAACAAACACATCCAAAGTAAGATTTTTGATCCTGGCAAGTTAAGGTCTCGATGGAGTGGAACTTATGTGGTACAAACTGTTTTTCCTCATGGTGCTACAGAGATAATGAATCTTCTCAATGGTAACATTTTTAAGGTTAATGGTCAAAGGCTTAAGCCTTTTATTTCTAACTTTGCACCTGAGGAATCTACTCTACTTTTGCTTGATCCTATTTGATGGATTCTGGATTTATCCAGTTCTTTTCATTGTTTTCTTTTGTTTTTCAGTTTTTATTTTTATTTTGTTTGCTTTCATTTCAAAGCCGTCCAGGTACTTCCTTTTTCTTCTTTCCTTCAGTTTTTCGTTGAATTTTCAGTTCTTCTTTTAGTTGTTTTGCCCCTTAACTGCTCTCTTTGTGTAAATTCCTTCATTTCTCTTGCATCATCGAGGACAATGCTACAATCTAGTTAGGGGGTGGAAGAGAAGTTTTGGTCCATCTTGGGAAGCACTAGTAATGAGTTGAAAGCAGATGAAACTCCCCATTTTTTTGAATTTTACATGCTGGAAAATGTTAAAAAAAAAAAAAAAAAGAGAATAAATAAATAAAGATGCTTTTACATAAACTTGAGGTTCTTAGCCTCAGATTGGAGACGCTCATTCTCTTCATACAAAATCATGTCAGCCCTATTCATGGGAGCTGGCAAGCGGAATGAAGAACTCAATAGAGATTTCAACTGTTTATTCTGCTGCCGAAGGATTCCTTCCCTTGTGTGAGACTCTTGAACAATGCGTTGAAGTACAGCAATTTGTTCTTTTAGCCTTTCAACCTCATGGTTTTTGGCTTGAACCCGCTGGGAAAAAGCAACAATGGAGGATGAGTAGCGAGTTCCGAGACTCACCAAATCATAGATAGCATCAGAGTCTGACTTATTAGCCATGCTGTTATTTTCTTGCTGCAACATGGCACCAATGGCAGCTGCAGAAAGGACAGGAGGTTGAGATGTAGAAGAATGAGCCATTGAGAAAGGGATTGAGAACTTAAGGCGAGAATGTTGAAGGAATGCAGATGAGTGATAGAGATAAGAAGAAAACTTGATTGGTTTGCATGCGAGAATGTTGCTCTTACAATAATTTATTTTGTCATCTGGTTGGTTTGTGATTCCGGACTGAGTCCGAGGAGTTCGGGGGTCGGTGGATGAGGACGGAGTTGTTGATTGTTGTTTTATGTTGGTTGATTTGTCGAGCTTGAGTTATGTGATTTCTATGGTGATGCAGTGTATTTTATTTGTAATTGAGAAATCATGCGCTTTTTATTGATGCGTAAATGGATTTTGGGTGCGTGGTTCACGAGCCCAAGCCGGGATGGGTTATTATCTCGGTGGAGCTCCTCTGGTCACTCGGGAGTCGATAATACTGAGTGACTCCCCTAGTCGACGAGACGGACGGGATGCTTGGCTACGTACGCGAGACGCGCGTCGCATCGTCACTGACTCCGTGGCCCTGCTGGCGGGGTAGAGGATGGTGGCCAGTACGCGCGAGGGGAGGCGCGAGCGGCATCACCGGATCGCTGATATGAAGCCAGGTGTGCGGATGACCCTAGGGGAGTCATGGTGCATTCGATTATAGGAGGAAAATGGAATGTGTTGAGAGAATTTTGAATTGTTTGGCCATTATTGAGGATAATGGCGAGGTATGGTTTAAAGAAAAAGGTTTTGGGCCAAATGGGTTTTGGCGTGGTGGAAAAATATGGTTTGTGAGTGTGCATTGGGCATTATTCATGCATATTGTTTGGTTTTAATATGTTTATATCTTGCGTTGTTTGGATTTTACTTACCTGCGGCACCATTTTTTGGTACCGTAGATTTTGGTGCAGATTCGAGAGGAGGAGGCTGAGCCCGAGGAGCGGCTCCGCCGGAGTTCTGATAGTTGGAGTTCATTTATGTAATTGGATTTTGAAACTAATATTTATGACCTTGTAATATTTTATATGTATTTTGAACGCTTTGTATTTATATTTAAGAAAAAAATTCTGGTACTTAATTTTATGACCTTCTATCCGCTGCGTTTTCTTGTGCACATTTCCGCTTGTACACACACTGACACTGTCGATAGGATGTGTGACCGTGTTGTCACATCCGACGTCTCAATTCCCCGTGGCCATACGTGGGATTTGGGGGCGTCACAGAGGAAATAATCCTCAAGTGAATGTAACCGAGGAGCATTTTGTAGCAATGATTACAGACATTAACATGGTTCATTTTGTTGAAGGGTGGTGGGCAGATTCTGGTGCCAATAGGCACGTCTGCTATGATAAAAATTGGTTCAAAAAATATACTCCCTTTGAAGAAGAGAAATCTATTATGCTTGGTGATTCAAGCAAAACCAAGGTCCTTGGGAGTGGTGAGGTCGAGCTGAAATTCACCTTTGGACGTATATTGACACTTAAAGATGTGCTCTATACACCGTCTATGAGGAAGAATTTGATGTCAAGTTTTCTACTGAACAAAGCTGGCTTCAAGCAAACTATGGAATCTGATCAATATGTTATTACTAAAAATGGAGTTTTTGTGGGCAAGGGCTATGTTTGTGATGGAATGTTTAAATTGAACGTTGATAATAAAGCATTGGATGTTTCTGTTTATATGCTTTCTTCTTTAAATTTTTGGCATGCACGTTTATGTCATATTAATAGTAGATATGTTGCAATCATGAGTAGTTTAGGATTAATTCCCAAATTGAAAAATGATTTTAAAAAATGTGAGATTTGTAGTCAAGCAAAAATTACAAAAAGGCCTCATAAAAATGTTGAGAAAAACACCAAATTGTTAGATTTAATTCACACTGATCTTTGTGAATTTGAAGGAATTTTAACTCGTGGAGGAAATAGTGATGCTTTTGAAAAATTCGAAGAATTCCTCCATGAAGTTGAAAATCAATTTGGTAGAAAGATTAAAAGATTTAGAAGTGATAGAGGCCGAGAGTATGATTCAAATGAGTTTAATTATTTTATTCAGTCATTGGGAATTATCCATGAAACTACTGCACCATATTCACCTGCTTCTAATGGTGTGGCTGAAAGGAAAAATAGAACGTTAATTGAATTGACAAATGCTACGTTGATTGATTCAGGTGCTCCCTCAAGTTTTTGGGGTGAAGCAATTTTGACTGTTTGTCATGTTTTAAATAGGGTGCCTTATAAAAATTCAAAAACTACTCCTTTTGAATTATGGAGAGGATATAAGCCAAGTTTGAGATATTTTAAAGTTTGGGGTTGTTTGGCATTTGTAAGGCTAACAGATCCTAAAAGGCCAAAATTGGGTGTTAGAACTACCACTTGTGTCTTTCTTGGTTATGCAAAAAATAGCACAGCCTATAGGTTTTTTGATATTGAGAATAAAGTAATTTTTGAATCAGGCGATGCAATTTTCCATGAAGAAAAATTTCCTTTTAAATCTAAAAATAGTGGGAGTCCAGAATTTAGACAAAATATGTTTTCTGAAACTAGTTCTTCTACTTCTTTAGAATATGAAGAAAATTTTGGATTAAGAAGGAGTAAGAGAGCTAGAATTGAAAAAGATTTTGGTCCCGACTATTATCTTTATAATATTGAGGAAAACCCAAATTCTCTACAAGAAGCTTTAGCATCACCTGATTCAGTGTTTTGGAAAGAGGCTGTAAATGATGAAATGGATTCACTAATTTCTAATAGAACTTGGGAATTAGTTGAGTTACCACCAGGTTGCAAAACCATAGGGAGTAAATGGGTCCTTAGGAAGAAATTTAGACCGGATGGAACCGTTGAAAAATTCAAGGCTAGACTTGTCGCAAAAGGTTTTAAACAAAAAGCTGACCTTGATTTTTTCGATACTTTTTCTCCGGTTACAAGAATAGCATCCATTAGATTATTGATTGCCGTTGCGGCAATATATAATTTAAAAATTCATCAGATGGATGTTAAAACAGCGTTTTTGAATGGGGACCTAGATGAAGAAATTTATATGGATCAACCTGAAGGCTTTGTAGAGCCTGGCCAAGAAAGAAAAGTGTGTAAGTTGACAAAATCCCTATATGGCTTAAAACAGGCCCCTAAACAGTGGCATGAGAAATTTGACTCTTGCATGATTGAGAATGGCTATAAGTCAAATGAAAGTGATAAATGTATTTATTATAAATCTTGGGAAAATTTCCATGTTATTATTAGCCTTTATGTTGATGATTTATTGATTTTTGGCTCTAATTTGCATGTTATAGATGAAACAAAAAACATGCTTAGCAATCATTTTGATATGAAAAATCTTGGTGAGGCTAATTTTATTTTGGGAATGAAAATCACCAATACATGTGATGGTATTTTTCTAGATCAATCGCATTACGTAGAAAAATTATTAAAGAAATATAATTATGTTGGATGCAAGCATGTTGTTACTCCTTTTGATCCTAGTGTTCATTTATTTTCTATTGAAAATGATGATGAAGTGCTTAATCAAAAGGAATATGCTAGCATGATTGGTAGTTTACGTTATGCGACTGATTGTACTAGACCTGACATTGCTTATGCAGTAGGAGTACTTAGTAGATTTACTATCAAGCCTGGAAGAGACCATTGGTTTGCAATGGATCGGATAATGAAATATTTATCCGGTACAAAAAATTATGGCTTGTTTTATAAAAAATATCCTGCTGTACTCGAAGGCTTCAGTGATGCCGATTGGAATACCTTGTCAGGTGATTCTCTTTCAACTACTGGTTATATTTTTACCTTGGGTGGTGGTGCTGTATGTTGGAAGTCTAAAAAACAAACTATTATTGCTAACTCAACTATGGAAGCTGAGCTTATAGCTTTAGCTTCAGCGAGTGAGGAAGCAAACTGGTTGAGAGATTTACTACATGAAATTCCACTGTGGGAAAAACCAGTTCCACCCATATTAATTCATTGTGATAGTACTGCTACTATTTGTAGGGTACAAAACCGTTATTATAACGGTAAATCCAGATCTATAAGAAGAAAACACAGTACTGTGAGATCTTATTTGAGTAATGGTGTCATAAATGTGGATTATGTTAAATCTTGTGATAATCTAGCAGATCCACTAACTAAGGCCTTGACAAGAGAGAGGGTCTGGAATACATCGAGGGGAATGGGATTAAAGTCTATACAGTCATGAACCACATATGAGGATACCCAACCCAGAGATCAGAGATCCTGAGAACTGGGTTCAATGGGAAGAACGAATCATTTGGTGGTCGTAAGAAATGCACTATTTTTTTGAGTTTTTCTCCATTCCTATGGTGTAAGTGCATTAATCCTGTAATGTTGGAGGATGAGTTTTGTTTTTTTTTAAAAAAAAACTCTTAATGAAATTCTGTAGCTCTTATGAGTAGGGTGTTAGAATTACAGGAACACCCTTGACAGATTTTACCTATGTGAGTGTGGGAGTGGGGCCGCTCTCTATGAGAATTGGACTTATTCTCAAATACATTCATGAAACCGGGAATAGCACAAGGCCGTAATGTGCTGGCTAATAAAGCTCATGTCAACACCTGGACTGTTATGTGTGAACAATAATTTTTTATTTCCCTTTAGAAGTTATAGTTCAAGTCTGAGACTACTACTAACTTTGGAGTAAAAATTATTGTTTCACTAAGTGAGGGTTCAATGCAGAGCACACCTTCATGATGCATAATAATCCTTCTTTGTCTGGAAGTATCTTTTTTTTATTAAAAAAATAGTGGGGGAATGTTGGTTTTTTTTTTAATAAATTATATTTGAGAAGATTTTATTTGGATTGACGTTGATCTTTTCAAGATTTGTTGAGGGAGGCTTCCACAATATCTTGCTCTTTCCCATTAAAGTTTATTTGGTTGTTTTTTGACTTCTTATCTTTTCTAGTCAACAACTAAATAATCTAATAAGATCTTGCTTTATTTGCCACGTGGAGGCTCCTTATGGATGCCATCTCTTTTTGTTTCTTTTTTATTCAATTATCAGTTTTTATAAAAACTTAGAATAAGATTTCTTAAGATCTTCTAGCCGTTAGTTGTTGAGATGCTTTCAATATTTTTAGGAAGCACATGTTAAATATGCAAGTCACCTTTTTTAGTCTTTTAAAAAGTCTATAAATAGGTGGGGTTGGGAGTAGTACGAAGCATCAAGTAGAAGAATTCATTTCTTCATTTTGTAGTGATAAAAAGATAGTGTCTTGAGATATTGAGAATTTCCAGACAAAAGAGAGGTGTTATTTTTAGAGGAGCTTTGAGCTCAATAACTTGTGCAGAGTTTATTCGAGCTATACGACGATCAGTTGGGCTGTTGTATCCTGGAGGAGACAAGTCAAGAAGGGATCTGCTGCACCGGTCCAATTGAAACTTTACATACCGCAGAGGGCTTGAATCTCCTTAAAGAGAGCGACATTTCCGTGCCTCAGTCCAAACTGATTTTTCGTTTGTATTTTTCATTTCATTGTATTTTTTTATTTTATTTTTATTGTATTTCACTAACAAAAAGCATAAAAGCAAGAGGTAGGCAAAGCATTTAAGGCCAACATAGGAGGCCAAATGGTAAAGCAAACTCATGATAAAAAAGTGAAGCGAGTTCCTAAGGTTGCTCCAGTATTCGATGCAACAATACCTTCAAACATAGCATGAATAATATTTTATGTAGTTTATGTTATTATCTAATTGAGAAGGTTTTTTTTTTCTTTTTTTGGTACAAATTTAGTTCCTTAATTGTGAACCGATTTAGAAAGAGCGAAAGAAAGAGTACAGAATCATTGATGCAGTTTTCGACCCCTAGCAAAGTGTTCATGAACTTCCTGTGTGCAATACCTGAAGGCTGAAACACAATAAGATCAGCTGGTTGGTACAGCTTCAAACACTCCGAAAATCAAGTTAGTTCTCTTAAAAGCCTTTGAGAAGATGCTGATAGTTTGCAGAAAGAATAATTAAATGACCCTTTTTGCATGGGGCGTGGTGGTATTTATAGGAGATCGATCCAAGGGATGTAGAGATCTAGGGAAATTCTTTGAAGGGGGCGACAATTGTAATAGTTCAGCTGAAAATTAAGAGTAGAAGCATAATATTTTCAGATAGTTGTAATAGTTCAGCTGAAAATTAAGAGTAAGAAGCATAATATTTTCAGATAATTGTGATAGTTCAGCTGGAAATTAAGAGTAGGAAGCATAAAAAAAGTGCATGTATGAAAGCAGAAAAGGGTGGATAACCAAATTGTCAACCCATACGCTCTGTTAGGGTTTATTCGGTTTGTGTGTCGTGCGTAGTGATGGCTGCCGCCGGGGGTTGGGCCCTTCTGGCTCTTCGGTATCAGTTGGGCGACTGCGGACCTTTGCCAATATGGTGGGGCAGTCTCTGCTACCACTTTCGGTGGTTGATGTTCCTCTTCATCCTACTGAGGTCATTGATAGCGAGTATTGTGTGTTATTTTCAAAGGAAGAGATTGACAGATCTGCGGTGCCTTTCAAGTTTTCCGAGGTCCTGAAATTTTTACATCAACGCCCTACATTGGATGTGATTCGATCGTTTATTCTTAGCCGTTGGGAGTTGGAGTCTCAGCCAGTGTTATCTGCTATGCGAAGGCCTCGTAATGTGTTCATTCGTTTTTCAAATGAGCCTGATTTCATGAAGGCGCTATCGAGGGAAGCTACGGTTATTGATGGAGTTGCTTATCGATGTTTCTATTGGCATCCAGATTTCAATGAAGATAAGGAACCGTCTATGGTGCCTGTTTGGGTTGTTCTTCTGGGTTTACCACTAAATTTTTACCATGGATCTTTTTTAAAGAATATCACAGCCCCTATTGATCGATTTTTGCATCGGGATAACTCAACGAGGTGTGCCACAAAAACTGATGGGGCTCTAGAACATATTCATGGGATCTGGATTGGGATTCCTCATCAGGAGTCCAGTTTTAATGTTGCGATGGAATATGAGAACTTGCCAGCGTTTTGTTGCAGATGTAATACTCAAGGGCATAACTCAAAAACTTGCCGCTGGAAGGATGAAGGAAAGAAGGAATTGGATCGATAAAAAAGGAAGGAGACTGTAGAAAATGTTGGTTTGCATAAAGGAATCGGAAAATGCTTTTGTATTTTTTTTTTTTACCTGTGCATGTACAGAGAGTCTTAAGTAGAAAACAAATCTAACTGCTGTCCGACATATCTGCATATACATCTCTTGAATTGAAAATTTAAATAGATACAATCTTGTATATTCAAATTTGAATAATTAACAGCTGCACTACTTCATTTGATTCCTGAAATCTTGAGTTTCTGGTTGAAGCAGAGAGTTGGGAGTCTTTGGTTGTTGCAGAGAGATCTTTGGAGAATTCTTTGACCTGTTCTTCTACAGAGACAAACAAACGAAAGCCTGGATGCAAAAAAATCAAGAGGTGGTGGGCAATCAAAATATGACAAACCAAGTTTTGGATTCTGGGAAGGAGGTTCATGATTTGGTGGGTCCGAGTAATACCGATGCTATTGATCAACATGTAGACGTCTCTTTGCACCTGGATGGGAATGGAGATGGCTTGCCATTAATTGTCGTGGAGGTACATGATTTGGTGGTGTTGAAAGCCACCCAAGTGGCCTAATTTGCACATTCACCGTAAGGTGCTTAGGCTTATTAGGCCACCCACTCCACCGTTCAAGTTAGGCCACCCACTCTTGAGAAATTGTAGGCTACTCTCTCCTATAAATAGGAGAGAGCTCAGATGAGAGAAATGCAGTGGGAGAAGGGGCAAAAACAGAGAGAAAAGAGGGAGTACGTGAGAGTGTTTTGAGTGAGTTTTGTAAATTTGTACAAACTCAGTAAAAGAGGCTCCAATGGACGTAGGCAATTTGCTGAACCACTTAAATATCGTCTTGTGTGATTTTTGGACAGGTTTCAGGCGCAACAATTGGTATCAGAGTCTGGTTCGAGCTGTCTGAAAATTCAAGTTGGTCAAAATCAATTTTTGACAACTCCAGGGTGTTCCTCGCGTCGAGACGAATCCGTTGCCGCAAACGGAATCGAAAACGGAGGTCGGAGGAGCCCACACGCGCCCCTAGAAGCTCAGCGCGTGCATCTGCTGCAACTCACGCTCCCCCACGCGCATCGGAGGTTGAAGACGACTGAGCCACACGCGCCCACGCTCCACGCGCTCCAGAGGAGGAAGACACCTGAGGACAAGCGCCCACGTGCCTCCACGCGCCCTACAGAAGTTCAGCGCGTGTGTACCACGCGCCTCACGCGCACCCATGCGCCCAACAGGCCTTAGCGCGTGTATCCCACTCTCCCACGCGCCCCATGCGCACTGCTGCCCGCACGTGCATCTCACGCGCCAGACGATCAGGACCGTCCATTTTTTCAGATCCATTTCGGCTTGATCTAAGCCATTCAGAGTCCGATTTCAACAATCAAATAGTGCTTTCCTACTATTTGGATCGTTTCGGACTCATCTGTACGGTTAGAATTTCAAAATTTTTTGTCTAAATTTTTCTAAATTCAAATGGAATATTTTGGAAGAGACAGGAGCTCTGAACATGCCAGTAGCTCAGGACGTCGGTCCACAGTATCAAATGCAAAGTTTGAAGTTGAAAAGTTCGATGGAACCAGCAATTTCGGCATGTGGCAGTGTGAGGTTATGGATGTGTTGATCCAACAAGAGTTGGATATTGCGTTGGAGGAGAGGCCAGATGAGATGACTGAGAAGGATTGGAAGAAGCTTAATACCCAAGCTTGCAGTACAATCCGGTTATGCCTTACCAAAGAGCAGAAGTATTTTGTCATGAGAGAGACAAATGCTAGGGAACTTTGGCAGAAATTGGAGGATAAGTTTATGAAGAAGAGCATTGAGAGCCGTCTGCACTTGAAGAAAAAGCTCTTCAGATTCCAATTTCGTGAAGGTATATCTATGTCTGAACATCTAAATAGTTACAACCAAATTCTTGCTGATTTGTTAAACTTGGATGTTGAAATCCAAGATGAAGATAAGGCTTTACTACTGTTAAATTCCTTGCCTGATACATATGAGCATTTAGTTACTACTCTATTGTATGGGAAGGAAAAGATCAGTTTTGATGATGTATCCAGCTCTTTGATTAGCAATGAGTACCGCAGAAAAGATAAGCAGGTACATCAAGATACATCAAGTGAAGCGCTAACAGCAAGGGGGAGACCACAGTCAAGGTATCCCGGAAGGAAGAAAGGTTTTCATTCGAAAACCAGGGCCACATCACGTGGTTCATCAGTCGGCAGAAAACTCGCCAGAGACGAGTGTTCCTTTTGTCACAACAAAGGACACTGGAAGAAAGATTGTCCCAAGCTGAAGGGACAACAGCAGAATCAACCCACCACAGCCAATGTCGTGGACAGAGATGACGAGTCAGATTTTGCCTTGGCAAGTTCATCATCCATTTGTCATTCCGATGAATGGATTATGGATTCCGGATGTACCTATCATATGTGTCCCAATCGGGACTGGTTTACTGACTTCACAAAAATTGATGGTGGAGCGGTGCTTATGGGCAATGATAGTGCCTGTAAGACTCAGGGAATAGGTAGCATTCGGTTAAAGCTGCACGATGGCAGCGTCAAGACTCTGACAGAAGTTCGGTACGTTCCGGACTTGCGGAAGAATCTCATCTCACTGGGATCTCTGGATTCAAAGGGATTCAGAATCACCATTGAAGACGGAACTCTCAAAGTACTAATGGGAGTTCAGGTGGCAATGAAGGGTTTGAGGCGAGGAAACCTGTACTTCTTGCAAGGAAGTACTGCTGATGGAAGAGCTTCCACATGCAGTGAGAAGCTAGATCAGACTGATGCTGACACCACCAGTCTTTGGCATATGCGTATGGGACACGCTGGAGAAAAAGCTTTGCAAACACTGGTGAAGCAAGGCTTACTCAAAGGTGCCAAGACTGGAAAACTGTCCTTCTGTGAGCACTGTGTATTAGGGAAGCAGAAGCGGATCAAGTTCGGAACCGCTGTACACAATACACAGGGAATTCTTGACTATGTACACTCCGATGTTTGGGGACCTACCCAAAATGCATCTTTGGGAGGTAAGCATTGGTTTGTAACATTTGTAGATGATTATTCTCGTCGTGTATGGGTATATACGATGAAGAGTAAAGATGAAGTGCTGAAAATCTTCCTTGATTGGAAGAAAATGGTTGAAACTCAGACCGGCAGAAAGATCAAGCGGCTCAGATCTGATAATGGAGGTGAGTACACTTCAGATCCCTTCATGGAAGTATGCCGGAGAGAGGGTATTGTCAGACACTTCACGGTTCGAGGTACACCGCAGCAGAACGGTGTGGCAGAACGAATGAATCGTACTTTACTAGAGAAAGTGCGATGTATGTTGCTGGATGCTGGATTCAGTAAACAATTTTGGGCGGAAGCTGTGACATATGCCTGCCACCTCATCAACCGACTACCCGCAGCTGCCAATGATGGGAAGACACCCATTGAAATGTGGAGAGGTAAACATGCTACTGATTATGATTTTTTACACGTTTTCGGATGTCCTGCTTACTATCATGCTAAAGAAAGTAAGCTTGATCCTAGAGCTAAGAAAGCAAAATTCTTAGGCTTTAGTACTGGTGTAAAAGGGTATAGACTCTGGTGCATAGATGACTCACTCAAAAATGAGTAGCACTAATGCTCTCCCAAGTGCAGGAGGATGTCGTGTAATAATTAGGAATAAATTCCTAGATCGTCTCCTCAGGAAAAGTTAAAAAATTAAACTCGTTGAAAAAGTGTGAAAAACTTCACAATGAGAAAAAAAAAAACAAACGGATGGTATGTGCAGTGAATGGAAAGGTTACTAGTCATGGACTAGATTCATGTTTTTAGATTTTTTGATTGTCGGATTGGAATGTAAATGACTAATAGATTAAATTCAGAAATTAATAAAGCTAAATTAAGAATTTAAACTAGATTAGAAAGTAATTAATAACATACAAACTGAAAATTGAAAATGCTCAAAGAAAAGAAAAATAAAAAAAATGCGAAAAATAAATAACACGAAATAAGTAAACAGAAATTAAATTGCCCAAACTTCTAAGCTAAAAAAATCGCAAAATTATTCTATAAACTTTAAACGGAAATAAATAAAAAAATATAGAGAATAAAAGGTATGGTGAAAATTCCCCTTCACCATTCAATTGAAATTCAAAACAAAAAGAACCAACTTCTTATGTAACATCCTTGAAAATTAATCTCCAAACCTTTAATGAAAACTCTAGAACAACTCTTTTACTTCTTGAAGTTAACTAACACACATGCAAGAGTTTAAAGTGTTACACATACTGAAATAACATTCTAGAGTAATTTTTAGCACAATTAATAAAGACTCTAAAACAACATAGCATTGCAACTAAAAGAAAAAAAATTCGAAAATACTAAGACTTGAATTTTGCATTTCAACACAACTCCATCTTTATTTCATTCACACATCCCCACCTACTAACCAACTTAAAAATCAACTTAGCAACAATTAAATTACAACTTGACCAAAACTTCATGCAAGAATTAAAGTAGCAACAACTTCACTAAAAAAATTGCTAAGGAACATAAGAACAACACTAAAACAAAGCATAAAAGTTCTCTCCCTCTCCACACGTCCAACCCCTATTTATAGAACCCATCTACCCCTTCTTTGAATGTCCAATTTGGTGGAAAAAGAGCACATGTTTGATGACTTTTTTCAATGATCATTTGTGCAGAATTTTCGGTGGAAGATGCATCTGAATTTTCATGGATAGCAACCTAATTTTCTTGACTTTTTGTTGCTCTTTTTGTGCAGATTTTTGGTGGAGGGACAGCAGCCTAACTTCAAGACTTTTTGTGCTCAATTTGTGCAGAATTTTGGTGGAAGAAAAGCATAGAAGTTTGGTGAAGGTAGCCTAACTTTTCTTGACTTTTTGGTTCTAAATTTGTGCAGAATTTTGGTGGAAGAAAAGCATAGAATTTTGGTGAAGGTAGCCTAACTTTTCTTGACTTTTTGGTTCTAAATTTGTGCAGAATTTTGGTGGAAGAAAAGCATAGAAGTTTGGTGAAGGTAGCCTAACTTTTCTTGACTTTTTGGTTCTAAATTTGTGCAGAATTTTGGTGGAAGAAAAGCATAGAATTTTGGTGAAGGTAGCCTAACTTTTCTTGACTTTTTGGTTCTAAATTTGTGCAGAATTTTGGTGCTAAATTTGTCCGAGTGCTTCATCAGTTTTTCTTGCATCCGTGAATTGCTTTGTGTTTAGTTTTATTTTTCTGTTTTGAATTCCAGCCGTGATTGTTGATTTCTTCATTCTTTGCTTGACTTTTCTGCATGTGTTTGTGTATTTTTCTGCAGGTGCAAGTTGCTACTTTCATGGTCCAAGTTTTCTGCATATTCGGTTTGCCTTCATCCTTGAATGATGCATGTGTTGATTTCTTTTCTTCTGCTTTGCTTGACTTTTCCAGGTTCTACATGTGCTTCATGTGATGCTTTTCCTTGCTTTTCTGCATGTGCCATGCTTCCATGAGTTGCATTTCATTTTCTGCATTGAGGTGTTTGCCGTGAGTTGCTTTGCATTTTATTTTCTGCATGCATGTGCATTTGTTGATTGCATGTTACTTCTTTTTTTTGCATGTGCGTGAGTTTGAGTTCCTTCATGTGTTTTGCTTCTTTTAATTCACTCTACAAACTTTGTCACTCTACAAGTCAAGCATGGCTCTTCCTATAGAGAATTAAAATTCCACCGATTCTACACCTCAAACCAAGCACATTGAACCTCTAATTTCTTTCTAATCCAACCACCTTTTATTTCTTTTCTTGTGCAACTCTCACCAATCCAAATCAAGGCATTTTAGCCAACATCAAATAGTTCCAAACGGATCCCATTTGAATTTTATTCAAACTGAAAATATGAAGAAAGAAATAACACTAAAAAATAAATATCAAAAATATGTTATATATTTGAAAAGATATTGCCCAATTATATCTTAGTTATAAAATTAAGCATAAACATGATATTAATCAATTAAAAATCACAACTCATATTTATGCTTATTAACCATTTTTCCATCTAAAACCAATAATAATGTCATGAGGAATTTAAAATACATTGGTTTTAAATATTTAAAATATGCAATATCTCAGCTCAATCAATAGAGTCTAAAAAGGTAATAATCAGTAGAGATGTTACATTCAACGAATCTGAGATGCTTAAGTCACATAAGCATAAAGATTCCAATGAAGGCAGCAATGATGGCGAAACATCAGATGATTCGCAGACTGTGAAGTTTATTACTTCAATGAATTCGGGAAAGCATGGACAAGATGAAGTTGATAGTCCAGTCACAGTACCTCCATGTCAACCCGAATCAATAGCAACCAACAGACCGAGAAGAGAGAAACGTGTACCGACACGTTATGCAGACTATGTGACATATGCATTACCAGTTGAAGGGGGTGAGATCCCAACCACTTACAGAGAAGCCATACAGTCCAGTGAACAAGTTGAATGGACAAAGGCTATGAATGAAGAGATGCAATCTCTTCACCAGAACCAGACTTGGGAGCTTGTGCCGCTTCCAAAAGGAAAGAAGACAATTGGCTGTAAGTGGATCTTCAATCAGAAAGATGATCAAGGTGCTAAAAATGGAGTGCGATACAAAGCTAGGTTGGTAGCCAAGGGCTACGCTCAAACAGAGGGAATTGACTACAGTGAAGTATTCTCTCCTGTTGTGAAGCATTCATCCATTCGGATATTGCTAGCTTTGGTTGCACAATATGATCTTGAGTTAGCACAGCTTGATGTAAAGACAGCTTTCTTACATGGTGATCTGGAAGAGGAGATTTATCTGTCTCAACCAGAAGGTTTCAAAGAAGCTGGAAAAGAAAATTGGGTATGCAGTCTGAAGAAGTCTCTCTATGGCTTGAAGCAGTCACCTCGGCAATGGTATAAACGGTTTGACCGTTTTATGATGGATCTGAAATACACTCGTTGCCAATACGATCATTGTGTATATTTCAGAAAACTTGCAAATGGATCTTTCATTTATTTGCTTTTATATGTAGATGATATGTTAATAGCATGTAAAAGCAAGGGGGAGATAGATCGTTTAAAAACTCAGTTAAGTCATGAGTTTGAAATGAAAGATCTAGGAGAAGCACGGAAAATATTGGGGATGGAGATCAACAGAGATAGGGTGAAAGGCACAGTTCACCTTACTCAGAAGCAGTATCTGAAGAAAGTACTGAAACGCTTCAACATCGACTCGAAGACGAAGCCGGTGAGTACTCCTATGGCCCCATATTTCAAGCTCAGTGCATTGCAATCTCCTAAAGATGATGAAGAGCGGGACTACATGAGGAATGTCCCATATGCAAGTGTTGTTGGAAGCTTAATGTATGCTATGGTGTGTACACGACCTGATATCTCCCAGGCCGTCAGCTTAGTTAGTCGCTATATGCATAATCCTGGAAAGGCTCATTGGCATGCGACTATGGATTCTACGGTACATTTTAGGGACCGTAGATATTGGTTTAAAGTTCGAGAAGAGTGAAGATAGTCTAGTAACTGGATATGTTGACTCAGACTATGCAGGTGATCTTGATAAACGCCGATCGACAACTGGATATGTGTTCACTATGGGTGGAGGACCAGTTAGTTGGCGTTCAACTTTGCAGTCAACAATTGCACTATCATCCACTGAGGCTGAATACATGGCTGTAACAGAAGCCATGAAAGAAGCTATCTGGTTACAGGGATTGGTAACAGAATTGGGTTTTAAGCAGCAATAGGTTACCGTTCACTGTGACAGTCAAAGTGCAATTCATTTGGCAAAGAATCAAGTATATCACTCTCGAACAAAACACATAGATGTCCGATTTCACTTTGTACGTGAAATATTAGAAGAAGATGACATCAAACTTCATGGCACTGAAGATAATTCAGCAGATATGTTGATGAAGGTCGTCACAGGTATGGCACACTTGGGTGGAGGGGGTGATTGTTGAAAGCCACCCAAGTGGCCTAATTTGCACATGCACCGTAAGGTGCTTTGGCTTATTAGGCCACCCACTCCACCGTTCAAGTTAGGCCACCCACTCTTGAGAAATTGTAGGCTACTCTCTCCTATAAATAGGAGAGAGCTCAGATGAGAGAAATGCAGTGGGAGAAGGGGCAAAAACAGAGAGAAAAGAGGGAGTACGTGAGAGTGTTTTGAGTGAGTTTTGTAAATTTGTACAAACTCAGTAAAAGAGGCTCCGGTGGACGTAGGCAATTTGCTGAACTACTTAAATATCGTCTTGTGTGATTTTTGGACAGGTTTCAAGCGCAATAGGTGGGTCCGAGTAATACTGATGTTGATCAACATGAAGGCGTCTCTTCGCACCAGGAGGGGAATGGAGAAGGTCTGTCGTTAACCATGGTTAGGATTGACGTAGAAGAGGGAGAGATAAATGATGGGGTTCTGGAAGAAATGGTTTCGTCCAAACCGTTGATTGAGGAAAATAGTTTAGCGATGGAATCATTACAGGTTTCAGGTTCTGATAGTGTGCCGGAGTTAAACGTCTATGTTGATAAGGAGGATACCATGATTCTGTGGGTGCAGTTGGGAGTGGACTGGGTGTGTGTCAGATGGTGGGTGCAGGGGAGCAGTTACAGGTGCAGGTGGACGATGTTTTACGTGATTCTGTGCTGCATGGTGGGTATGTGCTAGACCCCAAAGGCGCTGCTGTAGAACATTTGAGCAAAGGAAAATGCTGTACATCTGATAGTGATTCTCCAGTGAAAAAGAAGGATGGCAAGCATGAGAAAACTACTCGGGTTCCTAGCAAACCCTCACGTTTGAATTTATGATGTGTACGTCGTAGCGCGTATGGGCGCTTCTGGGAGAGTTTCTGGGAAGTGGCTGTAGTTCGGTGATGTTCTTCTTCGGTAACATATATATTTGGTTTGTTGATGTCTTTCTTTGGTAACATATATATTTGGTTTGAACAAATAAATTTATAATTTATAAAATATTTAGAGTATATATAATTGTGTTACGAGAGATGATTTTAAAAGACAAAGCTAATTTCCTAGACTTTCGAGATCGGGGCGTTACATGCTTAGTCCAAATTACAGAATACAGACCGCTATTTTACCTTTCTAGTTTGATTTCAAGTACTTTTTTAAGCAAGAGAAATATTAGATTAACAAAGAAATTTAATAAAAATAAATAAAATCAATAATAAACATTTCTCTAAGACTTTTACAATCGATCCCAGATAGGCAGATGGGGTAGTATTTGACTCACAGCTGTGGCATTGCATAACGCTGACTAGGCTAGACATCCAAGTTGCATTTGACTAACAGCTGCGGCATGCACAACACCCATATTGATGATGATCACTAGTGTCGTCTACCCGCCCAAGTCAAAGTTTCCTTCAGTAACTATACTTATCTGCCTATTGGAAACTCCCATGATCGATCTCGAGCCTTTTTTCAGTAAACCAAGAGAAGCAATCTACAGCAGGCGATCTACCCAGAATTATTAAGCAAGTAAGTCCATTTCCTTTAGCTTATTAAAACACACTAATTAAGACAGCAAGTCCATTTTAATTAACCTTTCTTCTTTTCTGCTTTCTTTTTGTGATTTTTTTCCTCTAACATACTATAACATTTGTAAGCAAATACTTGGAACAGATATTGTACTATTTCTCTCTCTATATATAATATATACGAGGCCTGCAGTACTGATCTCCATTCGTTAAAACATGAAAAAAGGCTTATGCTTTTTTATCATAAATTTGTTAATATTAGTGAGATTTTGAATACTTTGTATTAGGAACAGAGACTTGCACTTCTTCTCTACAAAATAATGGGTAGAGATGCTCGTATTAAGGCTATTGACAAAAAGCTAGCTGAGACTCCAATTAATGCTGAAGAGCGTTCTATATTTAAAGTGCACCAGCAGTTACTCAAGGTAAATGAGAAGGCTTACAAACCCGTGCTGCTTGCGATCGGTCCTTACAACGACCATGGCAAGGTTGGCGATGGGGTTATGGAAGAGCATAAACTGCGGTATCTGAAGCAAATACTTCAAAGGAGAAATGGACGTAGTGTGAAAGATCACATCATTGCCTTGAGGGATTTGGAAGAAAGAGCCCGGAATTGCTATGCCGAACACATTAGCCTAAAAAAAGATGAGTTCGTAGAAATGATGCTACTTGATGGGTGTTTCATCATTGAGCTTTTACGTAAGTGTGCGATGTCGAGTCCAAGGGATGAACATGATCCAATCTTCCAACTGGGTTGGATGCTTCCTAAAATAGCTCGCGATCTTTTGTTATTTGAAAATCAACTTCCGTTCTTCGTTCTGAAAAACGAAGATTGAGAGAAGCCAGACGCTACATCCCAACCAATCCAGACATTTAGGAGAACACAGCGACGATATTGAGCAAAAATATGAAATTAGTCATCCTGAAAGCTCAACCTCCATACATCAGAGTGTCCAGATTAGATGACTTGGTGATCTTGCCATTTCTTTTTTCTCTGGCTCATTATAGATTCAAGATTGGGATGTCAATGGATCATGTTCTTATTTGTTGAAGTAAGCTAAAACAGAGTACACACACAGTATTCGATAAAATTCATCAACTAGAATTCATCAAATTGCAAGTGTATACAGAGAGGTAATATGAGCTTTACAACCATATTTCTTATTTAGCTTTGAGTACTGTTCAGTATTTATAGACTATCAAAACATTCTCTAGAATATGCTAAAACAATCCTATTGGTCAGGAATGATGCTTGCATTCCGTTGGGATTTTATTCTGGAAGATTCTGGTGAGGTGCTATCCTCTGCAGCAGGTGCACAGGCTCTAATATCCCCTCGCGATTCAAGCGGCACAGGGAGAAGAGTGAGGCTTGAACGTAATAGAGCAAAGCGAGCTGAAGAGAGTGGCTTAGTGAGAATATCGGCAATCTGTTCTTTACTTGGAACAAAAGAGACAGTGAGAGTCTTGTTAGCAACACGGTCCCGTACAAAGTGATAATCGAGATCCACATGCTTAGTTCTTGAGTGCAAAACGGGATTAACTGAAAGATAAGTTGCACCAATATTATCACATAACAAGTTTGGAGCATCAGAGATAAAAATTCCTAGTTCTTTTAACAAGGATTGTATCCACAAAAGTTCACAAGCAGTGTTGGCAACAGATTTATATTCAGCTTCAGTGGAGGATCTAACTATAGTTGGTTGTTTCTTGGAACTCCATAACACTAAATGAGACCCAAAATAGATACAAAAACCACTTGTCGACTTTCGATCATCTGGACAACCAGCCAAATCGGCATCTAAGAAAGCAATAAGTTTAAAGGTAGAAGTAGAAGAGAAGAAGAGACCAAAGGAGATGGTGAGGCGAAGATAACGTAATATGCGTTTGATAGTTTGCCAATGAGAGTTACGAGGTGAGTGCATGTACTGACAGACTTTGTTAACAGCAAATGAAATGTCAGGACGAGTAAACGAGAGATATTGAAGACTGCCAACAACACTTCTGTAAAGTTGAGGATCTTCAAAAGAGGATCCGTCAAGAGCAAAAAGTTTAGATGAAGATGACATTGGTGTGGACACTGGTTTTGACTCATGCATATTAGTCTGAGTTAATAAATCAGAAATATAGCGGGATTGGGAGAGAAAGAGACCCGTAGGTGTTTGACAGACGTGAATGCCCAGAAAAAAATGAAGATAGCCAAGGTCCTTTACAGGGAAAAACATGGACAGGGAGGAGATAAAATCAGAAATGAGAGATGAATTTGAAGCAGTAACAATAATATCATCTACGTAAATTAACACATAAATGGAAGCAGTAGCAGAAGTAAAAATAAATAAAGAGGAATCCGAAAGGGAAGGACGAAAACCAAGATCTATGAGTTTAGAGCTAAGTTTCGAAAACCAAGCCCTAGGGGCTTGTTTCAAACCATAAATGGATTTTTTCAATTTACAAACGTAATTAGGGAAATCAGAATTAACAAACCCAGTTGGTTGTTGCATGTAGACATCCTCCTCCAAGTCCCCGTGCAAGAAGGCATTCTGTATGTCTAACTGATGAAGAGGCCACCGTCTGGTCACTGCAATGGAGATCAACAGGCGCACGGTAACTGGCTTTACGACAGGGCTGAACGTCTCCGAGTAGTCAAGCCCGGCTTGTTGATGAAACCCTTTTGCAACAAGGCGAGCCTTGCGTCGCTCAATGGTTCCATCGGCAAGTCGTTTGGTCTTAAGAACCCACTTAGAACCTAGGAGATTTTGGTTCGGATGAGAAGGAACGAGGGTCCAAGTTTTATTTCTGAGAAGAGCTTCAAATTCACTAGCCATGGCAGCACACCAGACAGGGAATTTGGAAGCCTCCGTGTACGAGCTGGGTTCATCAGGGATGGAATAGGCTTCGGTTAGAGAGGCAGAGTGTTTCGATGGTGGCCAAGGAATGGTCCCATCTTGGCACTGTAGGGGTCGAGTAACGTTGGCTTTAGACCGGGTAAGAAACCAGATGAGTTAAATTCAAAGAAAATAGAATTGTCTAAACAAAATTGACGAACTGATAATAAATTTCTGGAAATTAAAGGAACGTGAAGAAGTTGGCGAAGGAGAAAATTGCCAGAAGGTGTTGGGAGTAATCCAGAGCCAGAGTTCTGAATAGCCAGAGAGGATCCGTCTCCAATAGTTACTTGATCAGGTCCCTGATAGGGAATGGAGTCCAGATTGAGTTTAGAAAAATCAGACGTGAAGTGAGTAGAAGCTGCTGTATCTGGAAACCAACTATTAGAAGATGTGGAGGAATTTGGAAAGTTGGAAAAATTAGCCGTGAAGGATGAGGGAGGGGGAGACTGATATGCATGATCAAAACGATGATAACAAGAGACGACAGAGTGACCCACTCGATGACACAACTGACAGGTAGGACGATTGGTCTGTTGAGGAGGAAAGAAATTCGGAGAGGAGGGAGGAAAGGAACGACCACCCCGACCTCGCCGAGGACTACGGCCACAACCACGGTTAGCAGAAGAAAACTGGTTTGGTGAGCGTGTAGTGGTGGAATTAGCGGAAAAGGGCGCAACAGAGAGAAGATCTTTTTCTTTTCCTTTTTCTTTTTTCATCTTTTTCTTTTTCTTCTTCTTCCTTCCTCCAGCCCGTGCGTCTTTCCCTCTCCCTCCGCCCGTTCCGTTGACCCACCCAGCCGGCGCCACCTCCAACTGCCATGACCCACCTCCACCTCCGGCATGTTCCTCTCTCACCGGCAAGCTCTACTGCGCCGGAGGTGTGCAACGCCGGCCACCCGATCTCTCTCATTTCTCCTCCAAACAAATGGGTCTTCAAGCCTTTTTCTCATTTTTGGACCACCATACACGGCCAAATCAGCCACCAAACACCACCAATGGATTCACCACACCAAGAGCTTCCTCCCCATTTCTTTCTTTTTCCCTAACTCTCACTCTTTCTCATATGGGTCTCTCAAACTACACGTTCGGTTGCACCACCGTGCTCTGCCGTACACGGCCACCCGTGGTGTTTCACCACCACCATCTTGTTCCTCTCATTCTCATGAACCTCTCCAAGAAATTTCATGACCAACGGAGCTTTGTAGAGCTCTCACTCTCCCTCACTCTCCAAGGCCAAAATTGACTTCAAGTGGCCGATCCACCATCGTGCGCCGCCACCCACGGCCAAAACTCACTTCCACTAGCTTCATAAACATCCCTAGACCATTCCCTATCAATTTGGTGTCTTGGTTTGTCCCCGTTCAAAAGTGGGTATTTTGCGACCCACGGGAACAGTGCAATTACACTGTTACGTTGCTTTCCGCTCGCCGTTTGCTTCGCGCCGAACCTTCTAAAAATCCTTTTTAGCGCTGTAAGTATTTTCCCAAGCTTCGTTTTAGATTTAATATATTATTGCCTTTACAATAATTTATTTTGTCATCTGGTTGGTTTGTTGATTCCGGATTGAGTCCGAGGAGTTCGAGGGTCGGTTGGAATTGAGGACGGAGCTGTTTGTTGGTTGTTTGTGATGTTTGGGTTGTGTGGTTATTTTATGTGAATTTTATTTGCATGGTATTGAGCATACATGATCATGCGCTTTTTATTGAAAAATGATGTTACATGTGTAAACGGATTTTGGGGGCGTGTGTCTCACGAGCCCAAGCCGGGATGGGTTATTATCTCGGTGGAGCTCCTCTGGTCACTCGGGAGCGTAATATACTGAGTGACGTCCCCTGAGTCGTCGTTGGACGACGGGAGCGGGACTAGGGGGTGCTTGGCTACGTACGCGCGAGAGGCGCGGAACCAGGCATCGCCCTACTCACTGACTCCGTGGCCCCTCTGCTGGCGGGGGTTAGAGGATGTTTGGCTACGTACGCGAGAGAGGCGCGGAACTGGCATCGCTTGATATGAAGCCAGGGCTTGCGGATGACCCCTAGGGGAGGTCATGGTGCATTCGATTAAGGAAAAATGGAAAAATGATTTGAGATTGATTTTTGGCCATTATGTGAGATAATGGCGAGATATGATTTAAAGAAAAAGGTTTTGGGCCAAATGGGACTTTTGGCGTGTGTGGAAAAATATGGTTTTGGGGACATGTGCATTGGGCATAATTCATGCATATTGTTTGGGTTTTAATATGTTTATATCTTGCGTTGTTTGGATTTTACTTACCTGCGGCACATTTTTTGGTACCGTAGATTTTGTTGCAGATCTTGACGAGGAGGAGGCTGAGCCCGAGAGGCGGCTCTGCCGGAGGAGTAGTTGGATGCTCTTTAATTATATTTTATATTGGCAATGTTTTTAGTATTATGTATTTGGATTTGAAACGATTGAGACCTTGTAATATTTTAGTATGTATGTTTTGAACTGGTTTGTATTTAACTGAGAAAAAATTCTGGTACTTAGTTTTATGACTTATCTATCCGCTGCGTGTTCTTTTTTTGTACACTTTCCGCTTGTACACACACTTTGGACACTTGGCGATAGGATGTGTGACCGTGTTGTCATCATCCCGACGTCTCAATTTTCCACGTGGCCATACGTGGGATTTGGGGGCGTCACAGTTGTGGGAAGTCTTCAATACCTTGCTTTCACTAGACCTGATATCTCCTTTGCTGTCAACCGTGTGTGTCAATTTATGCACTGTCCACGTCTTCCCCACTGGGTTACTGTTAAATGTATTCTTAAATATCTTAATAATACTTTGGTTTATGCCTTACTCCATCATCTGCTCATACTCTTGTTGGCTTTTCTGATGCCGACTGGGCTGGCTGTCCTGATGATCGTCATTCCACAGGAGATTTTTGTATTTACTTTGGTACTCATTTAATTTCCTGGGAGCTCTAAGAAACAACCTACTGTTGCTCAGTTTTCTACTGAAGCTGAGTATAAATCTGTTGCTAATATTGCATGTGAAGTTATTTGGTTGCAATCACTATTAAAAGAACTTGGCATTCAACCCTTTCGTCCACCAACACTTTGGTGTGACAGTCTTGGAGCCACTTAGCTTAGTCTTAATCCAGTTCTGCACTCAAGGATAAAGCATGTGGAGTTAGATTATCATTTTTTTCGGGAAAGAGTTGCTGCAAAATCCTTACAAGTATCCTTCATTTCAAGCAAAGATCAGATTGCTGACATAATGACTAAGCCACTTTCTTCTCCTCAGTTCACACACCTTCGATCCAGTCTCACCATTGTTCCAGTGATGCATGGATCGCGGGGGGATGTTGAGACTATTATACCCTCTGCCTCACTACAATGCCACTCACAACAATCTTCTAGAATAGATGAGAATATTCAGGAAGAATCAACCTGTAAACAGAAACAATGATGTGGCACAATTATGTTACGATTTACTTTCTATATATACTCTGCACTGTGCAATGTAAAAGGCATGAAAGGTAGTGGCTAGTAATATAGACTTTGTTATTCAATTCAATAGAAAACTTTCATCAAACACGTCTTGTGCATTTAGTTTCTTCAACACGTCACCAAACATGCACTAGTATTTAAGTTACATTAATTAATCTACCCATAATTCACAAATAAAAACTTAGAACACACATGATGAAAGGACCCAGCTCAAAGTGGACACCTAATTGAACAATACTGTACTTGCTCACTCATACGTACAAAAGCTCCTAATAATACAAAGCAAACCATGAGAGAAAACTTTTAACGTACAAAAAGATCTATAGATATATTGAGAAAACTTGAACACTGCATGCAAAGAGACTGAAATCGACCATCATCTGTTGACTTGGAGGAAGGTGCTGGCTGATTGTGGTTTAAGGACTAATGGATTACCTGCCATCATCTGTTGATTTTAGTGCTTGATTTCCCATGCTATCAATGGTGCTACTTGTGGAAGAATAGCCAACGCCAGCATCAATGCTTAAAGAGTGTGTTGATGCGCTAAGTAGATACTTACTCTCTTCTGTGTTAAGATTAGCTTCTTTCCCTACTTGTTTTCCCTGAACTCTCAATCCATCTAGCTCCACCGCCACCTCCTTCATAGTAGGCCTATCATCTCCTTTAACGCTTAGGCATCTTTTTACAACATTAGCAACTTTCTTTAGTTCCTCGATATTACTTCCATTGTGAATGTTGTCATCAAGAACTTCTACTAAGCGATCTTCTTTCACCATAGAAACAAAGTATGTTGCCAAATTTCTCTCACTTTCAGGCCTATCCAAAGAAATCACTTTCTTACCAGTCAATAACTCTGCTAATACAACACCAAAACTGTAGACGTCACTTCTTTCAGTTAGATGGCTAGTATGAAAGTATTCTGGGTCCAAGTATCCCAATGTTCCTTGCACCAAAGTAGTTAATTGTGTTTGATCAAGAGGAATGAGTCTTGAAGCTCCAAAGTCTGATACTTTTGCTATGTGATTATCATCCAAAAGTATATTTGCAGTTTTCACATCTCTATGTATAATTGGCATAGAAGCTTCATAATGTAAGTAAGCGAGGGCACCTGCAGTTTCTGATGCTATCCTAAGACGTTTGTCCCATGAGAGTAAGGAAGACCGACTTTTATCATGAACATGATCAGAAAGTGTCCCATTTGTGATGAATTCATAGACTAGCAAGGGCACTTCTGTTTCCAAACAACAACCTAATAGTTTAACCACATTTCTATGGTTGATTTGTGTAAGCACAATCACCTCATTTATGAATTGTTCAATCTGGCTTTGATCCCCAATTTTGGACTTTTTAATCGCAACCACTCTATTATCCGACAATATTCCTTTATAAACAACACCATAGCCTCCTTGCCCAATGACTCTACTCTTGTTGTAATTGTCAGTTGCCTTCTCAAGTTCGTCAGTGCTAAAGACTTTTGTTGTCTCCATGGATCTTGTTTGATTTGGAAGTCTTTGCTGTAACAATAGGCCACCATTTTGTTGGAACCACTTCTCTTTGAGTTTAATGAGCTTTCTTTTCTGCAGTAGCCAATATACCAAAGAACTTCCCACAAGGAGTGCTAAGATGCCAATGCTAATACCTGTACATATTAAAACATGCATTTTGATCGGTTCGAGAATTTCAAATTTCTTGTTTTGTCAATCCAATTGTATGTCTTATTATGTCACCAGATAGAACCACATATGTAACAACATCTTAAGATAAGTCAAACAAGATTTGAATTACATGCATGCTAGCCGGTGGTCGGGAAACAAAAAAGGGAATAGAAATGATCAATTAGCTGCTGATTCCTATTGCTGCATGTTGTTCCTATACCGTAGTGTGTTGTATCTTACATTAATGTTGTACTGAGACTCATGATCTTGTACTCCTAGAGACTCATGACGCAGTTCATTGTTAGGATGAGTACTCTAGCTAGCATGTGCATTAATCTTCTTTTATATATACTTCCTTGTTAGGAGCAAACTTATAAGTTTATATAGAAGACACTTATAAGTTTTCCTAGTAATTTAACATACGGCTAGCATCTGTATTTATTTTTTAATATTTTTTCGGGGTCAAAAAGAATATTTATTAGTCAATATATAAAAGAAACGAAGGGAAAAATTTGCTATCTATTAATATTCGGCTCTTGAATGATTTGGCTAACAAAGGGATCGAAAAAGGCTACGAGTACTAACATTTGTTTGGCGAATAATTTTTATTTTTATTGTTTTTAAAGAAGAGGGATAGTGTTCTAATTTTATTGATTGCATTGAGTACTTCCAAGTTCCAATGAAGGAATACTACATGCAAAAGAAAAACATGGGGTTTCACAAAAGGATTGATTTGGCCAAGGTATAATTAATCATTATAAAGAGTATATACTATTTATATATACTATTGTAAATTTGGGGCTTAACATACTATTTGTTACAAAAAATAAAATGTCAATAATATTTACACATTTGGGTCAAGACGAGTTATACTTCTTACTAGAAAGTGGTCTCAAATTCCGACTTTTTTCAACCAAATGATTATTGGGAAAACAAGTAGTACTGATGAGATTGGATAGCCAAATCCTTAAATTTATGTAATTAATTTGAAAATTAGAAATTAAACAAACAATGAACAAAAAAGAGTTTAAAAGATTATAGCAAGCACTATATTATATTTAATTAGTTCTAATACATACGTACCGAGTGCAATAGGAATAATTATAGATTGGCTTTCTAATTTAGCTCTGCAACCTATTCCGGGTGGCATCATCCCATCTCCTTCGAACCCATGTCGACAAGTACATGTGTAATTTCCATCAGTGTTGTTGCATGTTGCATTACCAGCGCAAGGTTTCGGAAGCGAAATGCACTCGTTGATATCTGAAACAGTACAGCGATGCAGACACAAGAATTATATCATACATATAGAAATAATATATACATATAATACATATATATATATAAGTGAGAAATGATTTATATCGTCTGAGGGTGTAAATCAATCTCGTGTACTCTTTTTTAAAAAAATTGATAACTTTGAGACTCATAAGAAAAACTTGTTTTTTAATCGTGGGCCTAATGTTTTACAAAAGACAAAAGAAATATGCGAGTCTTACATATCACATAACTATATCTAGCATTACTATATATATATATATATATTACCATCTGCATACTAAATTATTGATGAGCCAAATTAAGGGAGAAATAAGGCTGGAAAATGATTTACACAACTATATTTTAAATTAATGTTATTTTTGTAAAACACTTTATAAAAATATCCTCATCTTACAATATTACTGTGAAATATTTTATAAAAATGTGTTATGTGTGCATCATTATTCCTTCTAGCTAGAAATGACCAAAACGAATATCATGATTATTACCTTGGCAACTCTCATGTCCATTAGGGAGGTATGGGTTCCCATGATAACCATCGGAGCAATTGCAACGATAGCCAGGGCCGTTGCTGGAATTGTAACAATAACTATGCGTTGCTTTACATGCATAGCCATCCTTTTTTTTCTTAGCATCTTCGCATGCCTCATTTCCAACTGCCCAATCAAGCACCAGTGTTACATTCTTTTTATCCTTCAGATCTTTGAAATCTGAGTATGAAAAGTTGTATGCTTGTTCTTCCACTATAAAGCCATAAGCACATTCACCGATGCCAATAGTTTTCGTGTCGTCGCTCAAGCTCCGAACACTTAGATTAAATCCGGTCGCTCCTTTCGGGATTTCTGTCTGACAACAGCCAATCCCAGAGCATGACCCGTTAATGACATCGGTGGCATTGTCGTTACAGAGTGATAAGCATCCAGTCGTGAAGCCCTTCTGTTTCACAGAACCTTGAATAAAAGAATAAACGCCACAACCCACGGCGGTGATCTTGTTCTTCTTATTTGAGATGCGAAAATTTGACAACTTGAACAAGGCAGGGTTGCCACTGTAGTCGATAGTTAGGGCGAGTTTATTGCGGTTTGGTGAGGGCTTTACTACGCATCTTGAGTAAGTATCCTGTGCTTTGCCACATGCATGGCTGTTGCGGCCTTTGCAAAGACTGGCAACGGGGTTTGAGACTCGCAGTTCACCATCCACTATTGATATGTTCTTGACAAACATATCAGGGCCCAGAGATGGTTTTGGAGAATGTAATGTGTTGTTACAAGTGATGAGAAAAGTTGAGTCAAGGTAACAGCCCTCGCTTGTTCCAAATGGGTAGGGGATTTCAACTTGTCCACATCTACGCTCACATGATAAATTGGGTTTAGATGCTGCTGGTGCTACTAAAATTAATATGATCAGTACCCCAAGTACTAGCAGAGGTTGCAAAGGCTTTCCATTGAAGGCCATGGTCTTCCTTCAATTCCTGTGCTTTCTTAAAAATTAATCTTTCCTTGTGCTGCAGACAACGTCGAATAATTAGAAAAAATATAGGCGGTATGGAGTCAAGAAAAAAAAAAAAAAGGGAAAAAAAAAACCTTAAAGATAGAGGTATAAAAATACTTTACTCAAAAAGTATTTTGTAGCAACGACCAACAACAAACAACCTTGCACATTTAACTATGATGCATGGCAGTTCGAGATTGAAGAATTATAGATATGGTGTTGACAACAAGCAGTGTGAATTCATGTAGAAGAGAGGAACAATGAAAAACAGGCAGTCGTAGCTGCAGACTAACTACATAAACATGCAAATATCATAAGGCCAGACTTTTGGCACATCAAACACAGATAACGGAACCTGGCAAAGATTACTAGGGACAGTACTGTTCTAAATAGATGATATTTTAAACTTTAGATTATCTATCTCCTTCATTGTCAGAAAAGTAAGACGGATTATTTTTCTGAGCACTAGAAGAGATATAATTAATTGCATGAGAAGATAACTCACCGTATATAACTTGCAGGTCTATGATTCTCACCTGTCGCTATTGAGCACCTCTTTGGAATATCATGAGGTGCTCCAAGAGCGAAGATACATAAATAGGCAGATTTCCCCTTAGTGGCGGTAGTACCGACCACTCCAAAGCTATCAATATCATTTTTTTTTTTTTTTTTGAGAAAATTATACTTTTTTAACAACCTCGAATTTTCAAGTTGAAAAGTCAGTGTACCAAGCTTCAGGAATCACCCGTAACAAAACACTAAAATTACTTCAACTTCATATCAGATTTAAGATTAATTGGCCAGCAACAACCTGGTCATGATCTAGTCAGCATATTACTCTGTCTCGGAACTTTGACATACGGCTTTAATTAGCATCAATTCACGTGGTCTCTACTCTATGCATCATTATTGTGACCTGCTACATAAACATGCACATATCATAAACATTTTCAGGAAAAACAAGCAGCTCGAGTTGTAAAAGAGAAAAACAATGAAAAACAGGCAGTCGTATATCATAGGACTTATGATATATACACCAAACACAGAGAACGAGACCCGGCAAAGATTACAAGGGACGGTGTTCTTAAATTGATATTTTAAACTTTAGATTATATGTCTGATCCTTCATTTTCAGGAAAGTAAAACGGATTCTTTTTCTGACGAGCACTAAAAGAGAATTAATTGCATGAGCTGGTCTAGGATCCTCACCTCTCTCGCGTTCTTGAGCACCTAGCTAGCCTCTTTGAAATATTATCAGCCACTTCCTTCAGCTGCCACGCTCTCTCTTCATCGTTGGCTCTACGTTCTTCAAGAACTTTAAACAACCTATTATCCATTTATAAACACGGCAGACTAGCTGGTTTCCTCCAGCCAATTTACATTTTTTTTTTTACAATTTCCCCTTTTGCGGCCGTAGGCCCGACCACTCCAAAGCTATCAATATCATATTTTTGAGAAAAATACGCTTTTTAACAACCTCAAATTTTCGAGTGTTTCAAACTATTTATTAATACAACAAAATTGACACTTCATATTCTCTAATAAAAAAACTACAAAATATCATACTTGCTCAGTTGGATGGATTCAGAGATGAAATGAGCCGTTGTTTTAAATTAAAGATAAAAGTTGAATAAAATATTATTAGAATATTATTTTTTAATATTATTATTATTTTGAGATTTGAAAAAGTTGTATTGAAATTTGAAAAAATTGAATTGTTTATTATATTTTGTGTAAAAAATTAGAAAAATTATAATGATAAAATGAGATAAAATGAAACGCTTTTCGAAACGGGGCCTTAATTTAGCGTTCAAGATCATGAAAGGAGAATATTAAAGAATATGACACAATTGATCTTGACGGTTGAATTTTAATAGATAGTTTATATTTTTCAGATATTTTAAGATGCAATATGATATCAGTTTTGATCATTTATATGGGATAGGAAAAACCTTCTAGCGTGCATTATAAAGTGTCATGTAGACGTACGTAGTACCTCGAGAGTGCAGATAATTGGTTGTTGAACGGTATTCTTTTCCTGCAATAGCTACGGGACCGACCGTTCCAAAGCTTTATATCTTGGATCTAATTATAGAAAATAAAATAAATGACATGACATGACATAATTTTGATGAAAATTGGAATTAGGGACTTAATTTTTTACATTTAAAATTCGAATCCATGGAAACGCAAATAACTTTGACCCCACAAGTCTCCAAAAGTAGCAAAATTAAAACCGAGAAAGCTGATGATCCAACAAGAGATCTCTTAAATCGAAAGAAAAGTTGAAAAGTCGACTATATATAAAGCTAGACATGCGTGTTTATAACTTTTCGTACCCAAAAGATGATTCCCCAAGCCCAATATCGTCATTGACTAGAAAATAAGTGATCTGCATGCTGCATACGCCAAAAGGACGTGGAACCAATTTAAACAATTAGTTAGGGTAATGAAACAAAAAAAAATTACTTCTTTTTTTCTTTAAAAGAAAATTTGGGTTACTTCTGATCTACTTAATTATGGTAGAGGAAAACTCTATTCATCTGAAGATTAATTAATTTACATGTCATTTATAAAGAAAATCTGACAAATTGTGCTCATTCAATTTCAACCGTTAAGATTGATGGAAAAAAAAAAAAAAAAGGTGAGTCGTTGTACATGCATCATGTACAATTTATATTGACAATCAGATGATTTTCACAAAATATTTACATTGCAAGTTTTTTATAGTTTCGATACAATATATCACTTTTAATAACTTAGAGTACGAATTAAAGTGTAAAACCACTAGAAGCACCAGCTGCTAAACCATTCATGTTGGAGGCGACGGGAGAACCAAAAAGAGGTAATTTAGAAAAGTTGGAAGGATTTGGAAAGATGATCAGAAAGATACAAAGAAGAAGAAATTTGAGCGAAATCATTTGGAAAGAGCAAAAAAGAAAAAGCAGAAAATGGAAACACAGAAAAGGTCAATTATTTTGACCCCACAGGTCTGCAGAAGCTAACAAAATAAGCTAAAAAAGAGAGAGCTAATGTCCACAAAACGTGATCTCTTTCTCAAAAGAAAAGTAGGAATGACGAAATCAAAGCTTTTAACTTGAGATAAGCAAAAGATTCCCCAATCCCATCATTGTGGATTATTACAAAGTAGCTATCCATGCATGAGAAAATACCAAAAAAGATGGAACCAATTAATTTAAACAATTAATTTGTACTAAGTTGGGAAACTTCATGCATGAGATCGAGCGTCCACTTTTTATATTATATAATCATGATCACACGATCTCTCTCCTGAGCACCTATTTAAAATATTAGACTATTAGCCAGCCACTAATTAGATCCTTAGCTGCCTCGCCCTTCATTCCCCCTTCATTCCCACAGGTCTACAAACGTAGCAAAACAAAAAACAAAAATTCAAGCAATTGATCAGACAAAAGATATCTTATCTAAAGATAAAGTAGTCAACAAAAGAGAATCAGGCCATCATGTTATTTTATGACTGACAAAAGTAAATTAAAGATTAATCCACACAATAATAATTTAAGAGTTAACTCAATTATGAAAGGACTGTAAAAGAAGTCTTTCTTTTCTTTTCTAAGAAGTCTCCCACTAGCACTACTTTTATGCATGGTTTTTAAAGAGTTCAAGTAGGCTCAAAGATACATGTATTGATGTAATCGCTGATCTAATTGGAAAAAATGATAAAATCTCTATTAATTATCCTCCTTTAGTTTCTTATCTCATCTCATTATTATAATTTTTTTAATTTTTATATAAAATATAATAAATAATTTAACTTTTTAAAATATCAAAATAAAAATAATATTAAAAAATATATTATAATAATATTTTATCTAACTTTCAAATTTTATCTCATATTATCTGTGTAACTAAATGAGACATCTCATCTCATCTCAACTTTCAAATTGAATCTCTCTTCCTATCCCATTCTAAGTAGGATAAAGAGATATAGCTCATCATGTCATTGTTGGACTAACAATTTGATTAAGGAAGGGTGTCTATTAAAAATAAATTATTCAAACGAAAAAATGAATATGAGTATTCAAAATTATGTCGTTAAAGGCAATGGTATTTGGAGATGTCACGACATTCATGCAATGCATAATTAATAATGTTAGATACAGTCATGAGTTATGCAAATGGCACTATGTACTCATTTTGAAAAAAAGTGAAGTTCACAATTAAAAATACTAATTTTTTATGTGAGTCTTACATTTACTCACTTTTTCATAAAGAGTACTACGTGACACTTGCACATTTTAGTATTACTCGAATTAATATATACGTACCCAATGGCACCTCTTGTGGCACGCTTAGAGTCATAATTAAGGGTTTGTTTGGAAAAAGTTTCATTCCCAAAATTCACATCTCATTTCATCCTATCACATCCCATCTATTTCCCAAAGATCACTCAAATACAAATATTTTCAAATAATCATTATAATTATTTCAAACTTTGAAAAAAAAATCAACATTTTCAAATTCCTAAACAAAAATAATATTAAAAAACCATATTCTAACAATATTTTAATTTTATAATATTTTTTATTCAACTTTTCCTCTCTCATTTTCCAAAACTCAAAAAATACTCAACTCAAACTACCTTACCACTATTCACAAATTATCTAACCACTATTCACAAAAGTCTAACATGAGTAAGCTTTAGAAACAAAAAAAACTAAGGGTTTTTAGTTTGATTGTTAATTTCCAGTTAATGCTTGCATAATGGCTGGAAAAAAATGAGTAAATGTATTATGTTAAAAAATGAACAAGAAGATCAACTTTTTTATTCACCATATATAATATAACATAATTAACACATTAACACATTAACAGTAGCTCCCAGGGGTGGAGCGGTGATTGGTGCCCACGTGATTGGTCCATGTCTGACATCAGAGTCATTCGTCATTATTTTTATTTTCTGTAAGAAATTAATTAAACGGGAAATATAGAGTTATGATCAGCATTATACCAAAACAATGGAACGATCAATAATTATGAATAAAAAAACAAAGTTTAATTTGTACGTGGCCCATTTTTTAGTGTTTTGATGAATTCATTTTAATTTTAGTCATAAATGATAAATTATATAAATTTTCATATCTAAAACAAGCATAATATAATAATAATTTTAAGTATCAAATCTAGATATTTTAAATTCGTTCTCCCATATATATATATATATATATGTATATACATATATTATATGTGTGTATATATATATTATATGTATGTTAGCTATTTGTCACTACAACATTTGTTGATTTTTATTGCAAGGATATGTATTCGGAAAAACTATACTTGTAATGGAAAACACTCTTTTCTTACTAAATATATCCGTGAGAGACTAGTAATTTAAAATTGGTGATATACACTAAAGTGTTTTTCCCTACCAATTCATGAACACATGGCAAATGCTGACCTTTCCCCATCAACTAGATCGTGGAGAAAACCAATGAATTCTATGGCAAATGATTAATCAAATCAATTTGTGTTGGTGGAAAATACTAGTTTTAATACAAAATGTGCTGGTGGAATTTATATTTTTCGTGAATGCATTTCGTAGAAATACATCTTTCCCAACCAAAACCACTCATCAATAATGGACAAAAATACGTTATTTCAAACCTAATGAACACATGGATAATAAATATTTTGCACGACATTTTTTCGTGGCAATACATACTTTTCACATCACTGTGATGACCCGTCTTTACATGTATTTTCACTGAAGGAATAATTTAATTTAATTAAATTTATAGTGCTTTTATTTTAAATTATCGGATTTTAATTGGATTTTATTGGCTGTTGAATTTAAATTGCTGTTTAATTGATTTTAGCTCGTTTTTGGTTTTAAAAATTTAATAGTTGGTTTTTGCTAGTTATTTATTTTATTTTAGCTTAACGATGTGTTTAAAATATTTTCTTGGTGTTTATTTATTTAGTTGAAGTGGTGTTTAATTTATTTTAGTCGTTTTATGTTTTTATATCGTTTTCGGCGGATCAGTTTCTGGATCCCGGAAGTGAAGTTTGGACTTCATTTCTTTTTCCCTTCTTTTCTTTTTCTCCTTTTTTTTTTTTCCTTCTATTCCTTTTCTTTTCCTCCTTTTCCTCCTTTCTTTTCTTTCTTCTTCTTTTCCTTCCTCTTCCCCGTGCCGTGCGTCGTCCAGCCCTCTCTCCCCTGCACTTTGCCTTCCCACGCAGCCACCTTTGGCCAGCCGTATCTCCGCCGTCCGGTGGAGGTGTCATACACCACCCCCGCCATTCTCTTCCTCTCACGACAGACTACAACCCCTCCAATTTTCAGAGCCATCGGAGCCACCGTTAGCCGCCACGAACCGCCACTTGCCGGCGGCGTGGCCTCCACCACCCACCCAGAAAACTTCCCCTCCCTCCGGTGCACCACCCCTCCGAAGAACTCCCCTAACCGGCCGGCCGTTTGGCCGGAAAAGCGCATCTAAGCCGCACGGTTTGTCACCGTTTCCGGCGCCGTCGCACCACCTCCGGCCACCATCTTTTCACCACTTCTTCCCCTACCTCTTGCCGACCAAACCCACCCATTTCCGGCCTAGATCGGCCACCGGAGTAGCTCCCACGAGCTCAACTCCGATTTGCTCGTTTTTCGCTTCTACCGGCGTTTTCGCCGCCGCCCACGGCCAAAACTCACTTCCACTAGCTTCATAAACATCCCTAGACCATTCCCTATCAATTTGGTGTCTTGGTTTGTCCCCGGTCAAAAGTGGGTATTTTACGACCCACGGGAACAGTGCACTTGCACTGTTACGTTACTTTCCGCTCGCCGATTGCTTCGCGCCGAACCTTCTAAAAATCCTTTTTAGCGCTGTAAGTATTTTCCCAAGCTTCGTTTTAGATTTAATATATTATTGCCTTTTATAATAATTTATTTGGTTGGTTTGCTGATTCCGGACTGAGTCCGAGGAGTTCGGGGGTCGGATGGATGGAGGATGGAGTTGCTTGAATTGTTGTTTTATGATTGGTTGTATTTGTCGAGCATTGAATTTGCATTTTCGTGGTGTGTACATGTGCATTTTATTTTAATTAGAAAAATTCCTGTTTTATTGGCGTAAATCGATTTTTGGGTGCGTGTGTCTCACGAGCCCAAGCCGGGATGGGTTATTATCTCGGTGGAGCTCCTCTGGTCACTCAGGAGCGTAAAATACTGAGTGACGTCCCCTGAGTTGTCGTTGGACGACGGGAGCGGGACTAGGGGGTGCTTGGCTACGTACGCGCGAGAGGCGCGCAACCGGGCATCGCCCTACTCACCGACTCCGTGGCCCCTCTGCTGGTGGGGCCTAGAGGATGCTTGGCTACGTACGCGCGAGAGGCGCGGAACCGGGCATCGCTCGTTATATGTAAAGGAAAAATATGGTGCATTCGATTAAGGAAAAATATGTAAAGGAAAGGTTTTGGGCCAAATGGGACTTTTGGCGTGTGTGGAAAAATATGGTTTTGGGGACATGTGCATTGGGCATAATTCATGCATATTGTTTGGGTTTTAATATGTTTATATCTTGCGTTGTTTGAATTTTACTTACCTGCGGCACCATTTTTGGTACCGTAGATTTTGGTGCAGAGTTCGAGGAGGAGGAGGAGGCTGAGCCCGAGGATGCGGCTCCGCCGGAGTTCTGAATTGAACTTTATGTTTTGTAGTTGGCTTTGAAACAATGTTTGTGTTTGTATTATTTTATTATGTATGTTTTGAACAGTTTTGTATTTTATTTAAGAAAAATTCTGGTACTTAGTATATGTCTTTGCTATCCGCTGCGTATTTCTTCGTGCACATTTGTCGCTTGCACACACTTGGCACTCGTCGAAAGGATGGTGACCCGTGTTGTCATCATCCCGACGTCTCAATTTTCCACGTAGCCATACGTGAGATTTAGGGGCGTCACAGGTGGTATCAAGGCGGTTTGGCTCTGGGTAAAACCACATGTCCCATAGGAGAGGTACCAGAATGTTTTTTTTTAAGTTGTGTTTTAAAAATTTATTTTAAGTAAAGTTGCTTTTTGACGTATTTTAATTGTTTGAAATTTATTTGAGCTAGTTTGCTTGTATTTGCTTAATTAGCTATGTTATTATATGCTGGTTTCTTTTTATTTCTTGTGATGTGGATTGGTTTTGGTTTGGTTTTATGTTATTGGTTTTATTCGTTTTTCTTAAAGGGGGTCGAGGGTTGTGTTGTGGCAGGAAGGCGGTAATTGAGGATACTATTTTTAGACATGAACATTTAGTGTAATAGGTTTGAATTTTTAGCGATGTGGTTTGCTTATATGATGTTGAGGTTTGAAGGAAATGTCATGGTTTAAGCAATCTTTGTAAGGTGGGAACTCACGTAGCAATGAGGAGAGGAATTAGCTTTAAGTCGTTTAAGATGATTGAGGTCAAGGTTTTGTAGAATTTATGTAACGAGGCTATAGTATAGGAGAGTGTAGGTTCAACGAACTTTAAGGACGTGTTTAAGGGAATTTTATTTAAGGTTTGCGACCGGATATATATGCAAAATGATAGTTGTCACCGGATTACAACTTTTCAGGATTTAGTGGATGTGGCCACTCTTGTGGAGCGAGAGAATAATCTGAGTATGGGCTCCCCTCCAGGACATAAGAGGCGGACTTTTTCTGGTGAAGGAAGTAGTTCAGGTTCGCCTCAAAAGTTTATTCAGCGGACCGGGACTCGACCACAAGCAGCCTCGGGAGTGCGTATGGGAGGACGAGTGCCAGTTTGTGGAAGATGTAATAGAGCTCACGGAGGCGAGTGTCGTTTGGGTAGTAACCAATGTTTTGAATGCGGTCAGACGGGGCATTTTGCTCTTGAGTGTCCTAGTCGAGTGGTAGAATTAACTAGAGGCAATTAGCTCGGGCTCAAATGTACGCAGTGACTCTTGGTACCGTTGGAGGCGAGGTTACGGAGACTCAGAATGCTGGAGTCATGGCAGGTATGGGTCTGATCTAATCTATCAGGATGACCGCCTTGGGTGGTTTGCATTGAATATTATTGAGGCTTGGAGAGAATGGCATGACCTGGGTGATCTTTTAGGGAAGTAGAATAATTGGCTTCTTTGGTTCCGTGGAGTTTATGAAATGGGCTATAACGTAGTAGGTTGTAAGTTCAACAATTTCAAGGATGGATTTTATGAAGTTTCAGCAAAGTTTTAAAGTTGGGGCGTTATAGATTTTAGGAATATAAGTTTATGGTAATTAAGGTGTTAGGTTCGACAAGCTTTGGGGGGAAATAATTAAATTTTGAGTTTTAGATTTTGCGATTCGGATGAGTAATATGGTGGCAATTGGGTCTTTAGATTTTACAAGCTTTTAAGGTGAATGTTTTGGATTAAAGCCACCAATCTTGAGAATTTCAGGAAATGATTTATTATCTATTAATGTTTTAGAATTTGAAAGATTTGGGAGTGTTTTTTCTATTATGAGATGTAAGTTATTTGATCTTAGAGGTTCCGGAAGATGAATCTTATTTGATTTAAGGTTTTAGAATTGCAGATTGAAGGACTGGTTGATAATAAGAATTGAGTTCTTAGTTTTACAGACTTAGTGCTGTAGCTTGAACTACTCTAGTGAGTGATTAGTTGTAACCATTAAAATTGGGTTGATTAGAGTTGAGTTATTGAATGAAAATTTTTCTAGAGTAGATTTCTTTGAGGATTGAAGATATCGAGCTAGTTTAGAAAATAATTATTGTTAACTCGAGGTTGTAGTAGCAGATCTTAGGAAATGATTCTATCGATTCGAAAGGTATAGGTCCATCATGGTGTTGGAAATAGTAGATGTTGTGTTGGTATTGAATACGATTGAATTTGAGACTATATGATCCGTAGACTTTTAGGAATGGATTTTGGCATATTTAAGGATATAAGTTGAGCAGAATCAGGAATGATTTTTGTTGATTTGAGGATATAAGTCCAGATGATGGGAATGCGATAATGGATCCCTTGTACGTTTGAATGATTTTTGGTGTCGGCTAAGAGTGCATGGGATCAATGAGTAGCAATGGTACGCATGTATGGATTTCGGAAAGTGTTGGTCCTAGTATCATCTAGTTTTGGCTTGGTAGGAGTTGAAGAGGAACTTGTGTGGTAATATTAAATTCAAGAGATGTGTGGCTTTGAGTTGTTTGGTAAGTCGAACGAAATGTGCAGACGAAGCGGGTTACCCTTTGGGATGGTGATTTGAAACGACGGTTGTGATTATCTTGAGAATTTGTCGCGACTTGAAGTCATAGGAATTTAAATTGATAAGGCTATACTTTTCTTGGGAGATCAAGTATCCAGTTGGGAGAATTGGGGATATGGTTATTTAACTTGAAAAGAGATCGTTAGGCCACCATGTGTGGTGTATGAAGTAATAAATCTTGGAAGTTGAAACTTATGCCTCAAAGGTGGGTAGCATAATCACATGTATGAAGAAATAAAGCAGTAGAATCCATGAGTGTTGTTTAACAGTTTTTGATGGATTGAAGATTTAAACAGTATGACCTGTCTTGAGATTTATTTGTGAAGTGTTACTGAAGGAATTAGTTGTACTAAAACTAGAGTTTTTGAGAGTATAAGTAGGTGGGTGAGTTACCATGAGCGTTTCGATTATGTCTAGGTGAAGTCAATGGTAGTTTATAGAGAGTTAGTTATTGCAAGATGTTATGTTATTCAAAATATAGGTAATGAGCTTGAAGTGTGGGATATCGGATAGAAGTTGTAGGTGCTCTCGTTGGTTGGCCGAGAAGGACTTGGGCCTTTTTGGAGATGTTCCTTATCTTTAGAAGAGACAGGTGTATTTATGGGATGATGTTATGTGTTTTTAATTTGAGGCCTGAAGGTTGGTTAGTACTGGTTTCTGTCATCAATCAATGAGTGTATATTTGCGGGATGAGTGGAGATTTGTGGTTTTTTTTGGAGACATACGATTTTCTATGGAAATGTGGTAAAGGTTTTCTTGTGATCAGGTGTGGATGGAGCTTGTGCTTCGTGGTATTAATTTTTGAGGATATAGCCTTTAAGTATTTTGATGAGTTATTAGAGTGCGCACGAAAGCATGGTTTTTGGAGATGCTTGGAAGTTCAAATTTTGTATCGACTTTGAAGATTTAGTAGTGATTCGAAGTTTTAATGGGAAATTAATCTTTTGGTCATGCAATTTGGTTTATTGATGGCTAACTTTGGAAGTGACTATTAGGTTACCAAAGTTGGATTTTGTTGGGATGAAGTCGGGGAGAATAAAATTATTGGGCCTGAAATAATTCAAGAGATGCAAAGCCAAGTTCAGATTATAAGAAATAACATAGCTGCAGCGCAAAGTCGTCAAAAGAGGTATGCGGATACCCAGAGGAGAGAATCGTCTTTCGAAGATGGCGATTGGGTTTATCTCAAGGTCTCTCCAATGAAAGGAGTTAAGCATTTTGGGAAGAAAAGGAAGCTGGATCCGAGATATGTTGGACCTTTTCAGATCTTGGAGAAAGTAGGGTCCGTCGCTTACAGAGTGGCTTTGCCAGAATATTTTGGGGATATACACAATGTCTTCCATGTATCATCTTTGAAGAAGAGTTTTGGACAACAAGAGCCACGCTTCGTCGATCCAGGGAGTATTCAGTTGCAACCAGACCTTACTTATGAGGTTGTTCCGTCGCAGATCATGGATTGGAAGGAGCAACAGTTAAGGTCCAAGACGATACCCTTGGTTAAGGTGGCGTGGGGAAATCCGTTAGCTCAAGATTTCTCCTAGGAGCGAGTAGTGGACATGAGGGAGCAGTACCCCTACTTGTTTGAGTAATGACGGTACGTTTCTTAATCTTGGTTGCAGTTGGTTTTATGTGGATTTGTATGGCCTGTTTCAAGTTGGAGTTTGGTCCTGCAAAATTTCGAGGACGAAATTTGTTTTAAGGGGGGGAGGATGTGATGACCCGTCTTTACGTGTATTTTCACTGAAGGAATAATTTAATTTAATTAAATTTATAGTGCTTTTATTTTAAATTATCGGATTTTAATTGGATTTTATTGGCTTTTGAATTTAAATTGCTGTTTAATTGATTTTAGCTCGTTTTTGGTTTTAAAAATTTAATAGTTGGTTTTTGCTAGTTATTTATTTTATTTTAGCTTAACGATGTGTTTAAAATATTTTCTTGGTGCTTATTTATTTATTTGAAGTGGTGTTTAATTTATTTTAGTCGTTTTATGTTTTTATATCGTTTTCGGCGGATCAGTTTCTGGATCCTGGAAGTGAAGTTTGGACTTCATTTCTTTTTCCCTTCTTTTCTTTTTCTCCTTTTTCTTTTTTCCTTCTTTTCCTTTTCTTTTCCTCCCTTTCCTCCTTTCTTTTCTTTCTTCTTCTTTTCCTTCCTCTTCCCCGTGCCGTGCGTCGTCCAGCCCTCTCTCCCCTGCACTTTGCCTTCCCGCGCAGCCACCTTTGGCCAGCCGTATCTCCGCCGTCCGGTGGAGGTGTCATACACCACCCCCGCCATTCTCTTCCTCTCACGGCAGACTACAACCCCTCCAATTTTCGGAGCCACCGTTAGCCGCCACGAGCCGCTCAAAGTAGCGGCACCAACCCAGATTTTTCCCCTGTTTCCGAAAATTTCCTCCACCCAGAACTGCCACTTGCCGGCGGCGTGGCCTTCACCACCCACCCAGAAAACTTCCCCTCCCTCCGGTGCACCACCCCTCCGAAGATCTTCCCCAACCGGCCGGCCGTTTGGCCGGAAAAGCGCATCTAAGCCGCACGGTTTGTCACCGTTTCCAGCACCGTCGCACCACCTCCGGCCACCATCTTTTCACCACTTCTTTCCCTACCTCTTGCCGACCAAACCCACCCATTTCCGGCCTAGATCGGCCACCGGAGTAGCTCCCACGAGCTCAACTCCGATTTGCTCGTTTTTCGCTTCTACCGGCATTTTCTCCGCCGCCCACGGCCAAAACTCACTTCCACTAGCTTCATAAATATCCCTAGACCATTCCCTATCAATTTGGTGTCTTGGTTTGTCCCGGTCAAAAGTGGGTATTTTACGACCCACGGGAACAGTGCACTTGCACTGTTACGTTGCTTTCCGCTCGCCGATTGCTTCGCGCCGAACCTTCTAAAAATCCGTTTTAGCACTGTAAGTATTTTCCCAAGCTTCGTTTTAGATTTAATATATTATTGCCTTTACAATAATTTATTTGGTTGGTTTGCTGATTCCGGACTGAGTCCGAGGAGTTCGGGGGTCGGATGGATGGAGGATGGAGTTGCTTGAATTGTTGTTTTATGATTGGTTGTATTTGTCGAGCATTGAATTTGCATTTTCGTGGTGTGTACATGTGCATTTTATTTTAATTGGAAAAATTCATGTTTTATTGGCGTAAATCGATTTTTGGGTGCGTGTGTCTCACGAGCCCAAGCCGGGATGGGTTATTATCTTGGTGGAGCTCCTCTGGTTACTGAGTGACGTCCCCTGAGTTGTCGTTGGACAACGGGAGCGGGACTAGGGGGTGCTTGGCTACGTACGCGCGAGAGGCGCGGAACCGAGCATCGCCCTACTCACCGACTCCGTGGCCCCTCTGCTGGCGGGGGCTAGAGGATGCTTGGCTACGTATGCACGAGAGGCGCGGAATCGGGCATCGCTCGTTATGAAGCCAGGGCTTGCGGATGACCCCTAGGGGAGGCCATGGTGCATTCGGTTAAGGAAAAATATGTAAAGGAAAGGTTTTGGGCCAAATGGGACTTTTGGCGTGTGTGGAAAAATATGGTTTTGGGGACATGTGCATTGGGCATAATTCATGCATATTGTTTGGGTTTTAATATGTTTATATCTTGCGTTGTTTGAATTTTACTTTTATATCTTGCGTTGTTTGAATTTTACTTACCTGCGGCACCATTTTTGGTACCGTAGATTTTGGTGCAGAGTTCGAGGAGGAGGAGGAGGCTGAGCCCGAGGATGCGGCTCCGTCGGAGTTCTGAATTGAAGTTTATGTTTTGTAGTTGGCTTTGAAACAATGTTTGTGTTTGTATTATTTTATTATGTATGTTTTGAACAGTTTTGTATTTTATTTAAGAAAAATTCTGGTACTTAGTATATGTCTTTGCTATCCGCTGCGTATTTCTTCGTGCACATTTGTCGCTTGCACACACTTGGCACTCGTCGAAAGGATGGTGACCCGTGTTGTCATCATCCCGACGTCTCAATTTTCCACGTGGCCATACGTGGAATTTAGGGGCGTCACAATCACTGTCAATCATGAGTAAAAGTTAGAAATATAATTTTTTGAACTATTGGTTTTGTCGGTAAAAAGTATTGTTCATGATATTTTTTTTATGGAAAAACCTTTTGCCCACTTAGAGCATTTTATTGAAATTGATATTTTGCCACCCTTCCATTTGGTGGCTTAGTCATAATACAATTTCTCAGTGTATGGATTAGTTGGAATATAGTGTTTGTCACCTGTTTCTTTGTGGGAAATACTGCAGGAAAATGTTCATTTTTTTTTTACCATTTCTCACTCTTCTAAAATGGTCTTTTCTCACAATATCCTACTTATATCAAAATGCTATATATATAGGCTATTATTGAATCTGCAATCACATATATATATATATATATACTAGTAAGGCGCTAATGTGCAAGGCACATATTTTCGATTCTTGTGTTGTCGCTTTTTTAATTCATCTATATTTGCAGCAACGTGTATGGCCTATTCTTTTTCTGACACATGTGTTGTAATATTTTGCACGTATGGTAAATGTTCATGCATAAAATAAACTTAAAAATTTAGAAGATATTGATAGAAAATTTATATGATAAAATATTGTATTAAGTAATTTCATTACCTCGCCAGTATTGTTCATAAAATCAATTGCTGTATAACCCATTGCGCCTTCTGCAATTGCTCCAAATAAAACAGCTGTCAATCGTCCTGTATTATCATCTATCTCAACATAGGCTCGACAACTGGAACAAATAAAAGTAGAATTGTCAATTTTAATGATCTATTCATATGAGGAAATTGTTATATCAGAAGTTATAAATCAAAATATGAAGAAAACATATATATCGTGGTTGTGCGATTATAGTGAAATTCACCATATTGATCCAAGATCATTTTAATATTGAATTCACTACTCTTCTGGAGTTGTACTTTTCTGGAGTTCTTGTAAATAACTAGTTAGTGAATAATTCATCAATATTAAACCGCTAATCTAATTTTTCAACAAAAACGGTGGGCAGTTTTTTAGATCAGACAAGTACCGCAAGCTTTTTCAACTTTTCTGTAGCTATTAGGCGCTGCAGAGCTATGATGCTACATCTTCTTGTCTCTTGTAAAGAGATGCTTCACGAGAGATGCCGTGAAACAATAGAGGTGCTTAGTCATAATTTTCTCTATAAAAGAGATATTCAGCTCATCTTCATTCACATCTCATCTTCTTTCAGCTCATCTTCATTCACATCTCATCTTCTTTACTTTTCTGTAATAATACTGTATTCTTACTCTGCAATCTCTTTCTGCATTCTGACTCTGCAATGGCTCAGTAATCTTCTCATGGCCAATATATAAGGTATTATGCACCTCGTTCATCAGCTATTCCTGCTTCTACCACAGGTGCTATAATACAATACAATAATGATGTGACTAATAAGTCAGATGTTGAAGCTATCTACGAGCTTGCAAATTTCGGTACCCATTACTCTTCAACTATTTATGCATTTTCTCAGCGACTACAATCCAAACTTTATGATTTGGACAAACTCAATGAGAAAATTTCTATCCTTCAGCGACTTCTTCAGGAGTCTCACATGAAGATAGAAACAATAAAGCAAGAGAATAGGAAATTAAAATCCTTGCTTAATTCTTCTTTTAGATTGCCTACTCCTTTAGACAGAGATGCCACGCAAATTTTAGAGGAGCAAGATCGTTTGAAGAATGAAGCGAAGAGCCTCAAATTTCTGTAATTTTATTTCGAGATAATAAAATAATATCTCACAAATATTTATATTGTGTATCTATCTTCTGGTAGATATTCTGTGTGCTCTATTTTATTTTTGGTAGCTAAAATCATATTCTGCACAGATGAGGGTTGCATTCACTTCTACGTTTAAAGTGAAAACTAATAGATCTAAAGGAATAGATATAGATCTCTCAATACACAACAAAAATACATGTTCAACACCCAAAAAAATCAATTTTTTTTTCTCTTTCAAAAAATCAACTCGGAGATGAAAATAAAAGAAAGATGACTTAGAAAATAGAAAAATAAAAATAGAAGGAAGCAGTTTTGATGGTTTTGCTTTGCCTTTTGTGGTTTAGTGAGTGCAAAAGTGGTTTTGTTGTTCTGGTGAATACCTTGAATTGCAGCAAAACTCGTACAGCTTTTCTCCGCTTAGGAAAGGTCACCTGCGTGTTGACCTTGTTCTCGATCATCAACATGAACAAAAGAAAAGAAGAGAGAGAAGAAGTTTACTTTGGCCTTGAGATGTTTATGAAGCTAAGGGAAGTGAGCTTTGGCCGTGGGTGGCGGAGGAAACGGCGGTGGAAGCAGAAAAAGGCCAAATCGGAGTTGAGCTCGTGGGAGCTGCTCCGGCTTATAATTAGATTTTTCCTATGTGGTGTCCGCATGCATGTCATGAGTAACAATTATTGGTGCCCCAACTGTGTCTTTATCTTGATCTTATCTCATGTGTTCATTCGAATTTTTTATTATCTTACTGTTCATTCGGATTATTATCTTACTGTTCATTCGAATTTTTTATTATATTTACTGTTCATTCGAATTATTATCTTACAGTTCATTCGAATTTTTTATTAATTTACTGTTCATTCACAAAAAGAAAACATGAAACACGGAAACGGAATGTGATTATACTGTTCATTATTGCTACAAACGCATAGACGCTTATTATGATATAGATAGATATATATATATATAACATAACTAATGCCAAGTACTTGGATCCAAATTCTCTGCTTGGACTCATGTATATATATAACATTTTGAAAAACAACATTCCAATATTGAAATACATCAACCCATGTATGGACATACATCAATGTTTGAGTAGGGAGTACAAGAGCAAAGCCTACATTTTCCCAAGTCACGTCAACCTAATCAACTAATAAAACCCAAAATGCTTAATATAATCTATGTATACATAATATTTTGGGTTGTAGACCCAAAAGATGAATCCCCAATCCCAATATCGTCATTGACTAGAAAATAAGGGATTTGCACGCCGCAAGGCCAAAGGACGTGGAACCAATTTAAATAATTAGTTAGGGTAATGAAATAAAAAAATTACTTCTTTTTTTCTTTAAAAGAAAATTTCGTTTACTTCTTATCTACTTTTGATGGAGGAAAACTCTATTCATATGAAGATTAATTAATTTACATATCATTTATAAAGAAAATCTGACAAATTGTGCTCATTCAGTTTCAACCGTTAAGATTGATGGGAAAAAAAAAAAAGATGTGTCATTGTACATCCATCATGTACAATATTGACAATTAGATAGATCTTCACAAAATATTTATATTGCAAGTTTTTTATAGTCACTACAAGAAAAATGACTTTTTACATCGTTTAAATTGGATGTAAAAAAAATAAAATGGTTATCAAAGTTTTTTTTTCAACAATTTTATGTTTTTCACATCTAATTTAGATGATTCAAAAAGTCATTTTTTTTTTATAATGAGTTCGATACAACGTATCACTTTAATAACTTAGAGTACGAATTAAAGTGTAAAATCACTTAGAATACAATGCAAAACCATTCATGTTGGAGGCGACGGGAGAACAAAAAAGAGGTAATTTAGAAAAGTTGGAAGGATTTGGAAAGATCATAAAGATAGAAAGAACAAGAAATTTGAGCGAAACCATTTGGAAAGAGGAAAAAAGAAAAAAAGCTAAAAATGGAAACGCAGAAAAGGTAAATTATTTTGACCCCACAGGTCTGCAAAAGCTAACAAAATAAGCTAAAAAAGAGAGCTAATGTCCACAAAACGTGATCTCTTTCTCAAAAGAAAAGTAGGAATAACGAAAGTAATGCTTTTAACTTGGGATAAGCAAAAGGTTCCCCAATCCCATCATTGTGGATTACTTCAAAGTAGCTATACATGCATGAAAAAATACCAAAAAAAATGGAACCAATTAATTTGAGAAGGCAATTTCTTACCTAATTAGATTCTACTTCTACGCAAAACCAAAATAAAAATTTCATTAAAGAAGTCTAAAGTATAAACCGATCGGAATAGATAAGACATTAAAGCAAAAATTCCATGCAAAAAGCAGGAAACAGCTAATTAATTACCTACAAAAACATTTCTTATCTGAAGACAAAAGTTGGTAAGAATGATTCCACGAGCAATAATTGAAGCATTCTCTTTTTTCTCCTATTTGAGCAAGAAATTATTGAAGCAAGGGAAGGACTATACAAAAGAAGTCTTCCGCGAGCAAGCTGGATGCTTTTTGCATGATTAGAAGGTATTACACTTGTAATCTAAATAGTTAGTGATATATATTGATGATGGATATTGTCTCCTCTTTTATGTACGTCCATTCTAGTAGGTTATTTTCCACATGAATATCATTATATTGTGACTGGTTTGTCGACTTAGCCACATTGCGCTTGAAACAGCTGAATAAATTTGTTTTTAATGGCCATAATTTGCTATTAGATGCCAACTCACGTACCTAGCTGTTTATCACCAAAAAGTCTATTGGAATATTAAAGAATAATAAACCCTTAAAGAGGCAATTACTTACCAAAATAAAAATTTCATTAAAGAAGTCTAAAGTATAAACTGATCGGAATAGATAAGACATTAAAGCAACACTTCCATGCAAAAAGCAGGAAACAGCTAATTAATTATCTTCAAAAACATTTCTTATCCGAAGACAAAAGTTGGTAAGAATAATTCCACGAGCAATAATTGATGCATTCTTTATTGTCCCCTGTTTGAACAAGAACTTATTAAAGCAAGGGAAGGAATACCAAAAAAGATGGAACCAATTGATTTAAATAATTAATTTGTAGTAAGTTGGGAAGCTTCATGCATGAGATCGAGCGTCCACTTTATATATTATATGATCCTGATCACACGATCTCTCTCTTGAGCACCTATTTAAAATATTAGACTATTAGCCAGCCACTTAGATCCTTAGCTGCCTCGCCCTTAATTCCCCCTTCATTCCCACAGGTCTGCAAACGTAGCAAAACAAAAAACAAAAAACAAAAATTCAAGCAATTGATCAGACAAAAGATATCTTATCCAAAGATAAAGTAATCAACAAAAGAGAATCAGGCCATCATATTAATTTATGACCGACAAAGTAAATTAAAAATTCTCCACACAACAATAATTTAAGAGTTACTACAATCATGGAAGAACTGTAAAAAAAAGTATTTCTTTTCTTTTCTAAGAAGTCTACCACTAGCATTACTTTTATGGTTTTTAAAGTTCAAGTAGGCCCAAAGATACATGTAATTACTGATCCAATTGAAAAAAATGATAAAATTTCTATTAATTTTTCTCTTTTGGTTATTATCTTATCTCATTGTTATAATTTTTTTAATTTTTATATAAAATATTATAAATAATTTAATTTTTTTAAATTTTAAAATAAAAATAATATTATAAAATTATATTAATGGGGGACTGAAGGCAGCTGATGGTTACGCAGTCATACGGGCTGATTTTCAGGAGGCTCTTAATGGGGCAACGAAGGAAGCGGATGGGCCTGTTGGAGAGACTGTAGAATATGGGCTTTTTGAGGTCCCGGTTGCATCTGGGCTGAACCACATGAAGAGAGCTAAATGGCCTAACCCCGATTCTTTTAATGGTCGTAAATGGAGTCAAAGGCTGACGTTTAAGAAAGAAACGACCAGCCCTAGCTCTTGTTCTGATGCTTTAGCTCTGGAAGGAAATAAAAAGTGAAAACAGAGGAGTGGTAAACCAGAAACACTCCGGAAGGTGCGGACGAAGCATGAACTAGTTTCAGGAAGGATGGCTCTCAGTTCCGATAAGGCTAAGCAGGCGGCAACTTCAAAACTATCGGCGGTGGCTGTTGAGCAGCACCGCCAGCAGCAATGAAACTCTTAGCTTGGAATGCCCGTGGGCTTAAGAACCCACGAGGCATTTGGACCCTCTGCGACTTGATGAAGAGGGAAGCACCCGATGTTCTGTTTCTTCAAGAAACCAGACTGTCTGTACGTGATGCCGAATACTGTAAGTTCAAACTTGGATTTTTGGATTGTTTAGCCGTGAGTGCTAATGGTAGAAAAGGGGGTATTGCTTTATATTGGGGAAGGGATGTAGCTATTTCTATTATTAGTTACTCTTCTTTTCATATTGGTGCTGCTGTGAGTGATGATTCTATAGTTGGGGGACAGTGGTTTTTAACTGCGATATATGGCTGTCCTGAACCTAATCTACGTTATAAAACTTGGGCTCTTCTAAGGAGTTTAAAACGTGGAAATGGGGAGGCTTGGTTAGTAATGGGGGACCTAAATGAAATCATGTTTCCACATGAAAAGCAAGGGGGGAATTCTAAACCTGAGAGTCAGATGGCAACTTTTCGGGAGGTTGTTGAGGAGTGTGAGTTAAGAGATTTGGGTTTTAATGGGTATAAATTTACATGGTCGAATAGAAGGGAAGGTGACTTATGTGTTAATGAGAGGCTTGATAGGTTTCTTGCTAATTCATTTAAAGGTTGTTCATGGGTTTGTGGCTTATTCTGACACCTACCAATTTGGATAGATATAAAGGGTGAGGTTGAGATTTCTTATAAGAAGAAAAAACTTTTTCATTTTGAGGAGATGTGGGTGGGTAATTATGATTGTGAGGCTATCATTAAGGTGCAATGGCATAGGGGCAATGCTCAATCAAGAATAGAGGATGTTGAGGGGATGATTCGGGAAAGTGGACTGAAGTTACAGCTATGGAATAGAAATAAATTTGGGAATGTTCAAAAGAAGCTTCAAGAAGCTAAATCGAAACTGAAACAGGTCTATGATGATGGTCGAGGGACTGATATTTCAGCTATAAATGAGGCTAGAAAGGAGGTGCAGATCTGGTTGGAGCGAGACGAAGTAATGTGGAGGCAGCGATCTAAGGTTTTATGGCTAAGAGAAGGGGATAAAAATTCACGATATTTCCATATGAAAGCATCTCAAAGAAGGAAAAAAAATAGTTTGAGGAGAATTCAAGATGACCAAGGGCAGTGGCATGAGAGAATAATATGGATAAAGTAATTCTGGATTATTTTCAAGATTTATTTTCTTCTTCAAGCCCGAATGAGTCTCTTCTATTTCTGAATGGTTTAAGGGGTAGAGTCACATCAAACATGAATGAGGCTCTAACTAGTTTATACACTGCAGAGGAGGTCAAGGTAGCGTTGCAACAGATGAATCCTTCTAAGGCCCCGGGTCCGGATGGAATGTCGCCAATTTTTTTCCAAAAATATTGGCATGTGGTGGGTAGCTCAGTGACAACGGCAGCTTTGAAGGCTCTCAACTCAGGTTCTTTCCCATCCTCTCTAAATCATACTTTTATTTCTTTGATTCCAAAGAAAAAATCCCCTACTCGCATGTCGGACTATAGACCGATAAGCTTATGTAATGTGGTCTATAAATTGATTGCAAAAGTCATTGCTAATAGGCTGAAATTGGTGTTAACAAGTATTATTGGGGAATGCCAAAGTGCTTTTGTGCCTGGCCGTTTAATAACCGATAATGTTCTTATAGCCTATGAATTAATACACTATCTGAGGCTGAAGAAAACTGGAAAGAATGGTTTTATGTCTTTGAAATTAGATATGAGTAAAGCATATGATCGGGTGGAGTGAGGTTTTTTAAAATCTATTTTGGAAGTGATGGGTTTTGATGATGGTTTTGTAAAGCTGATTATGCAGTGTGTTAGCTCGGTTTCTTTTTCTGTCCTTATCAATGGTGATCCCAAGGGGCCTATTATCCCATCTAGAGGTCTTAGACAGGGGGATCCATTGTCCCCCTATCTTTTTCTTTTGTGTTCAGAGGGGTTAACCATCTTATTACAAGAAGCTGGCCTTAGGAAGCAACTTTCTGGTGTGAAAATCTGTAGAGGGGCACCAAATATCACCCATTTACTGTTTGCGGATGATAGTTTGATTTTTTGCAAGGCTGAGATAGAAGAAAACAGAAGGGTTCAAGCAATTTTGGAAAGATATGAGGCGGTATCTGGACAGCGGATAAATCGCAAAAAAACAGCGATGGTGTTTAGTGGAAATGTGCCAACTCAAACCCGAGAAGAGATTAAAAGTTTATGGGGTAATTCTGACATACAGCAGTATGAGAAGTATCTTGGATTACCACCTATAGTGGGTAGATCCAGAAATCGAGCTTTTCAGTCCATTAAACAAAGAGTATGGCAGAAATTGCAATCCTGGAAAGAAAAGTTGCTTTCTCAAGGGGGGAAGGAAATTTTGATAAAAGCAGTGGCACTTTCAATTCCATCTTATTCTATGAGTTGCTTCCTTCTTCCATCTAATTTATGTGATGAATTGGAGGCTATGATGGCTCGGTTTTGGTGGGGACAAAAAGAGAAGGAAAGGAAGATACACTGGTTGAGTTGGAATAAATTGTGTGTTATGAAATCCTGGGGAGGTTTGGGTTTTAAGAAGCTGAGGATTCATAATTTGGCTATGTTAGCTAAACAAGGTTGGAGGTTGTGTCAAGATGAGAGTTCTCTTCTTCATAAATTATTAAAGGCTAAGTATTTCCCATCTTCAAATTTCATGGCAGCTGGTCTGGGCAGGGCACCTTCTTTTTCTTGGAGAGGGATCTGGGAGGCACGAAAATGGGCTGAGGAAGGATGTAGATGGAGGATTGGAGATGGTAATTCTGTGAATATTTGGCAAGACAAATGGGTTCCAGGCCATAATGCTTTAGTGAAGGAAGGGATTGAGATCAGAGAGGGGACTGAACTGGATAGAGTGAATTCTCTATTTTCTGAAAACTCTAGATCGTGGGATATGGATAAGCTTAGAGCTCTCTTTAATCCAAGTTTAATTTGGGATATTCTGAAATTGCCTTTTGGGGCTGAGAATAGTAGAGATATAAGGATATGGAACCATGAAAGGAGTGGTTTATTCTCTGTTAGAAGCTGCTATCATTTAATTATGAACAAACAAGGTCCTAAGGAAGCTGAAACATCAAATGCTTGTAACCAAAGGCTGATCTGGAAAAACATTTGGAAGATGCCGGTTCCTAACAAAATCAAAATATTTGCATGGCGTGCGTGTAAGGATGGTCTGCCTACTAAGAGAAATCTGTTATTAAAGCATGTTCCTCTAAATGGTTTTTGTAGCTTCTGCAATGAACATGAAGAAGGCACTTTTCATGCTTTGGTGGGTTGCAAGTTTTTAGAGGAAACTTGGTCTAAAGTGTTACCAAGTCTGTCTATAGAGAGCCCCTTAAATTTTCTTGATCTGGTTTTTAAATTATGCAAAGATAACCACCGGGATAATCTACCTCTTTTCTTTACAGTGGCTTGGGGTTTTTGGTACAGGCGGAATAAATTGCTTCATGAAGATGTTGTTCTTTCGCCTCTTACTGCAGCTGAACATGCTTTGTCTTTGCTGAAAAATTATAAAGCTGTGTACAAGGAGCATAGAGGGCAAGGTCAGATTTTATATAAATGGCAGCTGCCCCAACCAGATTTTTTTAAGCTGAATGTGGACGGATCTTTGTGTATTGAAGCTGGAAGTGCTAGTACTGGTGCCATTTTGCGTGACAGTTCAGGTCGTGTTCTGATGGCAGCATCTACACCAGAAGCAGTAGTGGATGAGGTTGAGCATATTGAGTTATTAGCCATTTTCCGAGGGCTGCAGTTCTGTGTAGGAATGGGCATTCTCAATATTCAAGTGGAAAGTGATTGCTTAATGGTGATTGAGGCATTAAATCAAGCTAGCATGTCTAACTCTATTTTTGGTGGGATTTATTCTGAAATTAAGAAGTTGGCTTCTCTTTTTGGGGTTTATTTGTTCACACATGTTTATAGAGAAGCAAATAGGGCTGCTCATTCTCTAGCCCAATTTGGTAGAAATATTGATAATATCACCACGTGGTGGGATTGTATTCCGGACTTTTTATCTCAAACCTTATGGTTTGATTTATGTCTGTAATCTTCTCCTTTGATTAATGAAGTTGGATGTTTGGTTATCAAAATATATATATATATATATATATATATTTTATCCAACTTTTAAATTTTATCTCATATTATTTGTGTAACTAAATGAGACATCTCATCTCATCTCAACATTCAAATTGAATCTCTCTTCTTATCCCATTCTAAGTAGGATAAAGAGATATAGCTTCTCATGTCGTTGTTGGACTAACAATTTGATTAAGGAAGGGTGTCTATTAAAATTAAATTATTCAAACAAAAAAATGAATATGGGTATTCAAAATTATTTCGTTAAAGGCAATGGTATTTGGAGATGTCGCGACATTCATGCAATGCATAATTAATAATGTTAGATACAGTCATGAGTTGTACAAATGGTGCTATGCATTCATTTTGAAAAAAAAATGAAGTTCACAATTAAAAATACTAATTTTTTTATGTAAGTCTTACATTTACTCACTTTTTCATAAAAAATACTGCATGACACTTGCACATTTTAGTATTACTCGAATTAATATATACGTACCCAATGGCACCTCTTGTGGCACGCTTAGAGGCATAATTAAGGGTTTGTTTGGAAAAAGTTTCATTCCCAAAATTCACATCCCATCTATTTCCTAAACATCACTTAAATACAAATATTTTCAAACTAATCATTATAATTGTTTCAAACTTTGAAAAAAAAATCAACATTTTCAAATCTCTAAACAAAAATAATATTAAAAAACCATATTCTAATAATATTTTAATTTTATAATATTTTTTATTCAACTTTTCCTTTCTTATTTCTCAAAACTCAAACTCAAACTATTTCACCACTATTCACAAATTATCTAACCACTATTCACAAAAGTCTAACATGAGTAAGCTTTAGAAACATAAAAAATGAAGGGTTTTTAGTTTCATTGTTAATTTCCAGTTAATGCTTGATTATGGCTGTAAAAAAATGAGTAAATATATTATGTTAAAAAATGAACAGAGAAGATCAACTTATTTATTCACCATATATAATATAACATAATTAACATATTTACTGATCTTTTTCCTTAATATATGCCATGTCATCCAATATATCGTTCGTATGTATTTGCATATTTATTTATTTTGTTTGTTTGGTGTTTTTTCTGTGATGTATAAAATATATTATTTTAATATTATTTTTGTATTGAAATTTAAAAAATTTAAATTATTTATTTTATTTTGTATGAAAATTTAAAAAAATTACAATGATTAAATAAGATGAGATATTTTATGAAAGTGAACAAAGCCTTAGAGCATCCTCAGTGGATAAACCAAAGCTAAATGACACTTTTGATGAATGTTAGATAAATTTTGACTTTTGGTTATTCCATTCACATAAGTCTTAGATTGGAATAGTTATTTTTTCATTATATAATAATAAAATAATATAAGATAAATTTTATTTTGACTATTCACATCAAATCTCCATATTTATTTATTACATAGTAATAAAATTATTAAAAATTAAAAAAATATTTAATATTTTTTAACTATATATTAATTTATTTTATGTTATCACTTTTTACCTTTTTATTATTTATTTTATTTGAGTTGTATGCCATGAATTTTTCATAAAAACGGTGGTTAGAGTTAAGTGGAATAATGATGAGAGAAAAAAATTTTAGTAACCAAGCACAACTTAGAGCACAAGTGTAAAACTTCTAGTACTATTTAAAATATACAAAATAAATATTTTTCGGAGTGAAGAAAAGATGACAAAAAAAAAATTACAAAATTAGGGAAAAGGAAACACATCACGAGGCGTACAACAAGCAAAAGTCCAAGTGAGTCCGTTACTGATCAGACAGAAGATATCTTATCCAAAGAAAAAAATAAGAAAAAGATACAGAAAATTAATGAATGCAACGTTTATGACTGGCATAGCAACAGATTACGACGTACAACAATAATTTAAATGCTCAATAATGAGAATAAGAGAAGTCTTTCTTTCTTTTCCTAAGAAGTCTCCCACTAGCAGTATTATGGCTTTAAAGATTATGAGGTGGAATAAAAAGCAAATAACTTTAATCCGACAGCTCGGCAAATGAAATTAGTCAAGAAAATGTAGGCCATAACGTCAATTTATGACTGACAGAGCAAATTAAAGTAGCTTCTCACCTATGCCAATAATTTAAGAGTTCAATCATAAAATGACTCTTAAAAAAATTCTTTATTTTCTCTTTTTCTTAAGAAGTCTCCCACTTGCACTCCTTTTATGGTTTTAAGAGAGTTCAAGTAGGTCTAAAGATACACGTAATCAGTACTGATCCAACTGGAAAAAAAAGGATAAAATCTCTATCAATTCATTTTATTTCTAAAGATACACGTAATCAGGTGTTCATTGGAGGTTGAAGAAGGAGAATGGAGATGAAGCAGAGAGGAAAACGAAAAGTAAGGAGAAAGAAGGGTGGTCGGCTGAAGGGAAAGCCCTAAGCCGCCCAAAACGACGCCGTTTAGTAGGGAAGAGAGGGCTGGGTTCATTGGCAACGGGTTGGGCTGGAATCTGAGTGGGCTTGGGCCCAGAAATGAAGGAAATCCAACAGCAATAAGACCAAACCGAGATATAAGGATCTAAGAAATAAAAGACACAATAAAAATAAATAATAGGGCAATTAAAAACCACTACAACTCTATATTAATAAAATAAAATATTTACAACCTAACAATGAAATAATTTAAGTTAGAGAGTTATTTAAATGCAAAATAATAATTAATAGCAAGTAAGCATATAAAATAAATTTTACATCTTAAAAATCATAAAATAAATCTAACGATTAACCCATTAAATTTAAAACAAGAGAATCATTAATTATAATAGTTTAAATAATCATTCATTAAAAATAAAAGTAAATACGAGGTATTACAACGTAGGTATGGTGGTAAAGTCGCTCATGCAATTTTCACCTATAGTGTTCAATAAATGATTATGTTGGGTTATTTTTTGAGAAAATGATGGTTTATGATTTAATAGATACTAGCACCATTTTCTGGGAAAATGATTGGTTTATGTTTGGGCCATTTCTGAAAAAATGATGGATATTATTCATGACGTGTTTTGGGTTAAAAAGGATTTTTTACATGAGTTGGAAAATAATCATTTTTGGGAAAAATGAGGGTTTTGGGTCACATACGTGTTTCTTCATGTGCACGCATGTTTGTTGGATGCATTAATGTGTTTTTATCTCTTTTTTTGTTTGGGTGATTATTTACTGAGATTTATAGTCTCACGGTATTCAATATCCTACGGTTTTGTTTTATGGAATCGTAGACTTTGATGTAAATAAGGACGTCAAGCCTGAGACTTTGGCTCCACCAGAGGAGTGACATGGGGTTGCTCTCATGTATTCAGATTTATTTTCCTGCTCATTTATGTATTTTGCCCTTTGTATTATAATTTTTGGGATAACTGTATAACTCTTTTCTATACTACTTTTATTTTGATAAACTTGTATGTAAAATTCTGGTACTTAGTTGACTTATTTAATTTATCCGCTGCATTTTTGTCGTACACTTTCTTCATATACATACACTTAGCACTTATCGTTGAGATGCATGACCTGTATTGTCATCATTTTGACGTCACGATTTTCGTATCTCCATACATGGGAGTTGGGGCTTCACATGATACATAACTATAAAACTAGTTTATAATTTAATGTACTATATCATGTCATATCAGCTTATTGGTTTACTTTTGTGTAATATCCTTTTGGTTAAAAAATTTCTCAAAAATTAATTTTTTCTTTTAGAAAGTAGAAAATATCTCAAACTCAAACATTAAAATAAAAATACTTTACCAAAAATAATTCAAGAATAAAAAATAATTAAGAATTAAGAAATACATGTACATGAAAATACTCACAAAGAAAACACCTAATTAGATACACAACTTGCTTACCTATACAAAATTAAAGCTTTCAATATTACAAAGCACACACGAGCAAACATTATAGCATACACAAAGATCTCTTCACACTCTATTAAGTACTTGAACGTTGAATGCAAGCAGACCAAAATCTCCATTTAGGCGGCACTCATAATTTCTTTTCGAATCCAAGCCAAGCACTGGAGGCTTATGGAAAGTGGGCGATACCCTCCAGATATATAGAAGCACCTGCTAATTGTTGGACTAGGCGACGAGAGCACAAAAAAGGCCATTTAGAAATGCTGGAAGGATTTGGAAAGAGAAAGATTGAAAGAAACAGAGATTTGAAGGAAGATGCTAACTAGCAGCTGATTGGTGGTGAGAGCAAGAAGACATATGGTGGGGAGTGAGCGGTAAAGGAATAATGGGAGGAAGTGAATGCGATGGGTAGTAGCAATAATATTGGATCATGTTGACAGCCAAAGATTGAGCCTGTCTTAACACTAAGGATTAAGGATTATCTCCCATCATCCATTGGTTTTAGTGTTTCATTTCCCATGCTATCAATGGTACCTGTCGAACAATTGCTAGTGCTAACATCAATATTTAAGATTGCACGGACGTACTAACCAAGTGCTCACCCTCTTATGTGTTGTGATTATCTTTTTTCCTTGAATGCTTTTCCTTAACTCTCAATCCATCCGGTTCGAGTGCCACTTCCTTCATAGTAGGCCTATCGTCTCCTTTAACACTAAGGCTTCTTATTGCAACATTAGTAACTTTTTTTTTATTTCCTCCGCATTACTCCCATTGTGAATGTGGTCGTCAAGAATTTCCAACCGTCGATACTCTTCAAACATATATAAAAGTTGAAAAATGAACTTGGTTTGCTCATACTTTATAAAGTATTCATCACTTCCTATATCACTAGTAACATGAATTATTAAAAGATAAACATAACTAGTGAGCTAACAACAAGAAACGAGAAAGAGAAACAAGTTTAATGGAATTATAGATGTTTCCTGACATGACGTCAATGCAGCCTTAGTTCATGTGGACGGATCAACCATTAAAAAAAAATTATTACGCTCTGCTAGGGTTTTGCTCTTTTGGCATTGGTTTTTCACGTAGGCTGCATGGCGGCCGTTGGTGCGCTGCCGCTTGGCCATCCTCGGTCGTATGCAGATCTGGTCTCGGTGGTTCCTCAACCCCTGCCGGAGATGGCCGTTCCTTTCCGTCAACCAAAAACTATTGATGGAGAATTATTCTTTACGTTTTCAGTGGAGGAGTTGGAGAAAACTGCTGAACCTTTTAGATATTCTATGGTGCTTAAATTCCTACGGCAGCGGCCATCCTTGGACGCCATCAGAGCATTCATCCACTGCCGTTGGGGGTTGTCTTGTATGCCAGTCGTTTCTGCCATGCGCAAGCCTCGGCACGTTTTTATTCGGATGTCCAATGAAAGTGACTTCTATAAATCTTTGTCCAGAGAGTCATGTGAAGTAAATGGAATCTCTTATCGGGCGTTCGCATGGACTCCAGATTTTGATGAAGACTTTGAACCGCCTAGAGTACCGGTGTGGGTTTTCTTGCCTGGCCTTCCACCGAATTTCTATCATGCCTCTGTTTTGAAGATGCTTACGGCACCGATTGGAAACTTCATTCGATGTGATAACTCCACGATCTGTGCGACTCGAACTGATGGAGCAAGGATTTGTCTTGAGATTGATTCTTCTAAAGAGCCGATTTTCCACTTCTGGATTGGAAAACCAGGTTTGCCACGCAGCCGAAGACAAGAAATTGTTTTTGAAACTTTACCTGCGTATTGCACCACTTGTAAGTGTCAGGGACATAACCAGACAACTTGTAGACGGGGCTGTGATCATCTGCAGAAGGGTCAAGGAGGAAAGAAGTGGGTGATTAAAAAGGGAGACAGCGGTTTGGAAGTGCATGCAGAAGGAGCGGCCATGATGGATCCTAGTTTACCGAATTTGGACTCTGTTTTAAAACTTGGGGAGCAACCCGATGGAGGTATGGAGGAAGGGCAAAGGAATTCAGACCAAGAGGCTTTGATCATAGCAGGTCCTGTTACGGAGGAGTGTGAAGGTGAGAGAGTTGTTTCTCAAGACCTGCAACTGGTTGATACGCTACCACGGGAGGAAGATGATGTTGTTTTTGTGCATGCTGAGGTTGGGTGTAAAAGTAGTAGTGGGACGTGTGAGGGGTCTGGTGTGCCTGCAAGTGATGGGGTCCAGGGTGAGAAGTGTGTTGACCAAGTGGGTTCGGTGGAGCAGGGTCTTATGCCGGGTCTGAAAATGGTGGAGGTAGTTGGGCCTATGGGTGATGTTTTGGGTCTTGGAGAGGCAGGGCCCATTTTGCAGGATTATCAAGAAAATGTGCAAAATGAGAGAATGGAGGATGGGTGTGGGAAAGAAGCTGTCCAAGATGGGTGCGTGACTGCTGTTGAGTTTGATATGGCTATTGATACTCAATCTGATGGTGGCATTGAAAGGGACACAATTAAAGATGATATGGAAAAAGATTATCGTTCTGAATCAGAGGGAGCAAAATTTGTCGTTGGTAAGTTGAAAAAAAGAAATTCTACCCGGGTGGTTACTCGTCCCTCTAAATTAAACTTATGATAAGTCCAATTATTTTTTGGAATATTAGAGGTGTTGGTACTTCTCTTATGCGGTTGAAAAAAATTATAAAAAAATTTCGGCCTAATATAATTACTTTGGCCGAACCGTTTTTGATGGAAGAGAAAATTCCTGGACTTTTGGGGCGTCTTCGTTGTGAGTGTTTTATTACTAATGAAGCACAAGAAGGGAAAATTTGGATTTTGTGGAATTCTAATGTTTCGGTTCAATGGTTGGCTGCGTCTAATCAATTTGTGTCTGTTAAAGTTGAGGAGAATGGCCAAGTGTTTGTTCTTACTGTTGTCTATGCTAAGTGCAATCAACTTGAGAGGAAGATGCTTTGGGAGGCTCTTGAGGTTTCAGGATGTAGTGGCCTTCCTTGGGTTATTTGTGGGGATTTTAATATTATCAAGAATGATTCGGAAAGACGAGGAGGTCATCCACGTCCTTTTTCTGCCATGGAAGATTTCAAACTGTGCATTCACAACAATGGCTGGATAGATACGTGCTCAAAAGGCCCGAATATGACTTGGTGTAATGGTCAAGGCGGCTTGGCTCGCAAATGGGCAAGGTTAGATCGGTGTTTTATTGATTCAAATTTTCTTAACTGTTTTCCTAACGTGTTTTTTCAGGTTTTAGCCCGCACTACTTCTGATCATTCTCCGTTGGTTATCCAAATGGGAGAGAATCCTTTCAGGTATGGCCCTAGCCCCTTCCGGTTTCAGTTCATGTGGACGGATCACCCTGACTTTCTTCGTCTTGTAGAGAGTGTGTGGAGTATAGGGGGAACTGGTTCTGGGCTTCTTAATCTTTCTTTTAAACTGAAACGGGTAAGGGTGGCTTTAAGGGATTGGAATCGGACTGTTTTTGGTAGAACAGAGGTGATGATAAAAGATTTAGAACTTCGTATTGATAGGTTGGAAAATAGGTTGCAAACTTGTTTTAATATTGAGGATGAGAATGATCTCTTGAGCTCTAAAATGGATCTTCTAACCTGGATGAATAGAGAGGATACTCGCCTCTCGCATATGGTTAAGAAAAGCTGGCTTAAAGATGGGGACCAGAATTCAAAATTTTTTCATTCTTATTTGAATGCCAAGAATAATAAAAGAGTTACTGAGATGTGTCTGTTGGATGGTACCTCTCTTAATTCCCCTCTGGAGATTCATCAAGCGGCTGTGGAGTACTTTAAGAATTTTTTGGGGGTTCAGGGTACTAGGGATTTGCCTGATCTTACAAATTTAATTTATCCTGTGATTACTGCTGAGGAGAATGCGGATCTCTGCAGAGTCCCATCTTTTGAGGAACTAAAGGAGGCTCTTTTTAGTATTCCCATTGATAGTAGTCCCGGTCCGGATGGTTTTGGCTCTGGTTTTTATAGGGTCTGTTGGGATGTGGTTAAAGCTGATTTATTGGATGCTATATCTGATTTCTTCCATAATAATGTGTTTCCTAGATTTTATACGGCTTCCTTTATTGTCTTGATTCCTAAGGTGGATAAACCGTCTGGCTTTGATAAATTTAGGCCTATTAGTCTTTGTTCAGTGGTGTATAAGATTTGTGCTAAAATCCTTGTGGGCCGTTTGACGAGTTTACTTGGTAAGTTTATCTCTCAAGAGCAGGGGGCTTTTATTCCTGGCCGGAGTATTTTTGAAAATATTAGCCTTACCCAAGAGATGGTCCACTCTATCCATAAAAATATTAATGGGGGGAATGTTTTGGTTAAGCTCGACATGTCCAAGGCTTATGACAGGGTAGATTGGAATTTCCTTTTACATGTCTTGGATGCTTTTGGTTTCTCCCCTAATTTCTGCAGGTTGATAAAATCTTGTATTTCCACACCATGGTTCTCTGTCATGATGAATGGCACCTCTTTGGGTTTCTTTAAGGGTGAGCGAGGGTTGAGGCAAGGGGATCCTCTTTCTCCTTATTTATTTATCATTATGCAAGAGGTGCTCTCCCGCCTTCTTAAAAATTTTTTTGGGAATGGAAAAATTGGTTCTTTTGTTCAAGCTCGAGGTACCCCTCTCATTTCTCACCTTATGTATGCTGATGATATTGTTATTTTTGCTAATGGTGGTAAGAGGTCCATGAAGGGTTTAATGCAGGTTTTGAATCTTTATGAAGATTGGACGGGGCAAGTTCTAAGCAAAGATAAAAGTGCTATGTATATCTCTAAAACAATTCCCTTGGCCAGGAAAACCTCTATTCTTCGTCTCACTGGTTTTGCTGAAGGTACGTTTCCTTTTAAATATTTAGGTGTTCCTATTGTTGATGGAAGGCTTAAAGTTGGGGACTTTGGTGAGTTGCTTGGTAAGGTTCAAAGGAAGATAGCGGGTTGGAAGATGAAGATGCTCTCTGGTGGTGGTCGTACCATCCTTCTTCGTCATGTTCTGTCTAGTATGGCTACTCATCTGTTGGCTGTTTTAAATGTCCCTAAATCTGTTCTTATAGCTTTGAACAGGATCTTGAGCTCTTTCTTCTGGGGTGATGCTGAAGGTAATCGTAAGAGGAAATGGGTTGCTTGGAAAAATATTTGTATGCCTATTGAGGAGGGGGGCTTGGGTATTCGTGACTTCGGTGACATTCAGAAAGCTTTACATTTTAAACTCGCGTGGCAGCTTCTTAAGGGCCAGTCTTTATGGGCAGAGTTTTTTCGGGGTAAATATATTAGAGGTAATGATATTTCTCTTTTGCAGCCAGATAAGGGCACCCGGTTTTGGAAATCTATTGTTAAATGTATTCCAGACATTTTAAATAACTCAAAGTGGCTTGTTCGAGAGGGTAATATTTCTTTTTGGTATGATAATTGGGCGGAGGGCGGGCCGCTCAGTGTTCATTATCCGGTTATTGACCAACCCCTTCTGAAGATCAAAGAATGTCGCCTTGATAATGGTTGGGATGTTTCTTTTTTGGAAGGGCTTGTGGGACATCAAAAAGCTTATGAATTATGTCAGTTGTTAGCTAGGAGGAGGGATGGGCAGGATGTTTTAATTTGGCTAAAGGACACAAATGGTAATTTTACTACTAAGAGTGCTTGGGACTGTATAAGGATCAGGGCGTCTCCTCTACCTTGGGCGAACTGGATTTGGCATCCTAGTCTTCCTAAGAAAATTTCTATTATGATGTGGAAGGCTCTTCATAATTGCTTGAGTGTTGATGAAAAGATTAAAACTGTTGGGATTCCTTTGGTTTCTAAATGTCATTGTTGCACTCGAGGCCACACTGAGGACTTAAATCATGTGCTTTGTACTGGTGACTTTGCTCGTCAAATCTGGCGTATGGCTGCTATTCAGTTAGGTGTTCACATGGGAGTTTTTCACACCTGGCAGGATCAGATTAATTTTTGGTTTCGTCGTGCGAGTAAGTCTTCGCAAATTAGGACTATCTTTGGCCTTCTTCCTTCTATTGTTTCTTGGAAACTTTGGGATTGGCGGTGCAAAGCACGTTATGAAGATAAGATTTTTAACACTGAGTCAGTTTGGCAAGCTATTAAAATTTGGATCCGTAGAATTATGCACTTGATCATGAAAGTTTCCAAGATTTCTACTCAAGATGTTGCTATTTTGAATAGGCTTGATATTCCTATTTTAGCTCCAAAGCCTAAGAAGGTTCGTGTGGTGAGATGGTCTAGGCCTCAATTTGGTTGGGTGAAGCTTAATTCTGACGGTAGCAGTTTAGGTAATCCGGGGCCGGCTGGTGCTGGGGGTGTTATTCGTGATCATGGTGGCAAGCTTTGTATGGCGTATGCTGTGTCGCTGGCTCATGGGTCTAATAATTATGCTGAGTTACGTAGTGTGTTGGAAGGGGTTCGCAGGTGCTTCCATCTTGGCTTTCTTCACGTTGAGATTGAGACTGATTCTCAGCTTCTGGTTAGTTGGATCACTAAAGGTTCTTGTAACATCTGGTATTTAGAGGATTTCTGGGATGAATTAAATGAGTACCTTATGTGCATGGAGTATCGTGTTCATCATATTTTTCGTGAAGGAAATGCTGTAGCTGATTATCTTGCTAAGCAAGGTGCTAGGGGCCAAACTTCAGACTGGGATGATGATGCTGATATTCCTACTCAATTAAGAGGTCTTATTCGGACAGATAGGCTTGGTCTTCCTTATTTACGCACCTCGTAGTTTTTGATCCAGGTAATTTGGTTTTGTTTTTCTTTCTCGCAGTGTTTTTCCTTTTTTGCTTGTGTGGTTGGTTTGTTGTTTTTTGCAGGTGCAGGTTTTTCTTGTGTTGGTTCTATGTATTGTATAATTTTTATTTATGGTTTTGGTTGGTGTTTTAAGGTCTGGGTTTTGGGTTTTTGTATCCCTCAGGCCTAGGGTTGTAACCACGGTTTTCCTCCTCCATAAGTGAGGGTTTATTAATAAATTTGGGACGGGACTGCTATGTGGGTGGCTATCGGCTCTTCCTTAAAAAAAAAAAAAACAAGAAACGAGAAAGAAAATATCCGTCGAATCATGTTTATAATTTTAGAAAAGCAAAACATTCCCCCATCATGAACAGAGGAAATAGCAGAGAGGAAGAGCATGACTTCATGTATTAATTTGAAACCAAATTGCAATGGTCGCATGCATGCACTTATAAACGTAACTTCTATCGTGCCTAATTACCAAGTACTAGGGGATCCACTCTACATTAATTAAGCAATATATAATCTTCTCGATCGGTCAATCGACTCCTATATATAAGTATATATATATAATATTCATGCTCTATTGGAATATTAAAGAATAATGAACCCTTAAAAAGGCAATTACTTACCCAATTAGATTCTACTTCTATGCAAAACCAAAATAAAAATTTCATTAAAGAAGTCAAAATTATAAACTGGTCGGAATAGATAAGACATTAAAGCAACACTTCGTTGCAAAAAGCAGGAAAAAGTTAATTACCTACAAAAACATTTCTTATCGAAGACAAAAGTTGGTTAAAATGATTCCACGAGCAATAATTGAAGCATTCTTTTTTTTCTCCTATTTGAGCAAGGAATTATTGAAGCAAGGGAAGGACTGTACAAAAGCAGTCTTCCGCGAGCAAGCTGGATGCTTTTCGCATGATTAGAAGGTATTCCACTTGTAATGTAAATAGTTTGTGATATATATTGATGATGGATATTGTCTCCTTTTTTATGTAAGTCCATTCTAGGACCAATCACGTGGGCACGAAAAGTTAATTGGAAAGCAAGATGATCATTAATTAACTTTTCCTACCTAATGGGCGCATAAGAAATTGTGAAAGATATTGACATTGCTAACTCTTTTCGCTTGCAAGGTATAGACATTATCCTCAATCATCATGTGAACCTACTAATCGCTTTTAATTCTGGAATTAGAAGGATTTCAAAAACCAAAGAAAAATAAAAAGTTAATTGGGAAATTAATTAGGTTTCATAAATTGGGTTATTAATTGAGGTTTATACTTTATAAATTGGTCGCATCCAACATGCATGGTTTAGCAGCTGCGTGCTGGTTTTAGTGATTTTACACTTTGTACTCTAAATTATTAAAAGTGATACATTGTATTGAAGTTATAAAAAAACTTACAATGTAAATATTTTGTGAAGATCTGATTGTAAATCTTAACGGTTGAAATTGAATGAGCACAATTAAAGTGTAAATTGTTTTAGTTTTTATATTTTGATTGTGCTCATTCAATTTCAATCGTTAAGATTGACAATCAGATCTTCACAAGATATTTACTTTGTAAGTTTTTTATAGTTTCGATACAATGTTTCACTTTTAATAATTTAGAGTACAAAGTGTAAAATCACTAGCTAGAAGCAGCACGCAGCTGCTAAACCGTGCATGTTGGATGCAACCAATTTATAAACCCTAATTAATAACCCAATTTCTAAACCCTAATTAATTTCCCAATTAAGTACATGAAGAACAAGTGTGGAGATACATTCGGATGTGGGTGAGAATTCTGGCCGGCTAGGTAAATTGTTACAAGCCACTATCTAATCAATACAAGCGCATTTTGGAGGCTCTTCAATTAGATAAATCGGAACCTTTTACCAACAAATGTAAGCTCATGGTCTGGTCAAAGCCGCCAAGAGAATGGATGAAACTCAACTGCGATGGGAGTTGTCGGAATAATCCAGGCACATCAGGAGGTGGGGGGTCTTGTGCATGATGAAAATGGAAAATTAAAGGGGACGTACTCGAGTTACTTCAGAATTGGCACTAACAATAGTGCAGAACTGAAGGCTATTTTGGAATGTATCCGTTTATGTAAAAATTTATCTTGCTATAATGTGATTATTGAGAGTGATTTTAAAATTGTAGTGGACTGGTTTCAGAATGGAAAATGTACTCTCTGGTATTTGTGAGATTACTGGGAGGAACTTGTCTCCGAGCTTCAAGGCACGAACTTTCAGGTAGTGTATTAATTTTGAGAAGGAAATCAAGCTGCTGATTACTTGGCAAAACTGGCTGAGCTTCAAAGGAATGTAATCTATAATGATATTAACCAATTGCCGAGATATTTAAAAGGCATTATTCATATGGATAAATTAGGCTTGCCTTACTTTAGAGCTTAAGTATTATTGTTTTTTTGGTTTATTGGCTTTGGTTTGTTCCGTGGTTTTTAGGCTTGTTTAGAGTTTTCCGTTTTTTCCTATCTAGGCCTGTTAAGAGTTATTCCTATTATAGGATTGTTTAGTTTTGTTTATTTTTCTGGTTTTGATTTTGTTGGTTTTGTATTTGGGAGGGTTTTGATTTCTTTATTTGTAATTTTTCAGATGCTTTGCTTGTAACCACGGTATTCTTTCACTATAAGTGAGGACATATCAATAAACTTGGGATTGAGCCACTAAATGTGTGGCTACTAGCTCTTCGCAAAAAATAAAAAATAAAAAAAGAAAACAGGACCTAACAAAGGCTACAAGAGGCAGTGTTTTGAATAGATACTTCAGCTTAATTTAGATTATTTGACTCCTCATTTTCAGGAAAGTAAAACGGATTCTTTTTTTGATCACTGATAGGAGAGAGTAATTAATTGCAGGAGAACCAGATTATAACTTTCTCCATGGCTGGTGATCTATATATGATCCTCACATCTCGTTCTTGAGCAACTCTTTGAACTATTAGCCACTTCCTTCAGCTTCCACGCTTTCTCTTGATCTTCAGCTCTACTTGCTTTTTCGAAAATTTAAACAACCTAGCTAGCTAGTATCCATTAAATAAGAACAAAGATACATACTAGCTAGTCTTGTGTCCTCTAATCAATTTAGGTACAGTTTAGATAATGGATTGATATGAGATGAGATCAAAGTTGAAACTTAAATCAAATATTATTTTAATTTTTAATATTATTATTATTTTAAAATTTTAAAAATTGAATTATATATTATATTTTATATAAAAATTTGAAAAAATGGTATTTATGATTTAAGATTAAACACTTTCACTATCGACTTACTCTTTTCTTTTCCCCTTACTGGTCGTAGGGGCCGACCATTCCAAAGCTATCAATATCATATTTCGTTTTTATAGAAAAACACACTTTGTTACCAACCTCAATTTGTCAAGTGGTGTAAACTTGTAAACTATCCAAATTGACACGTTATACTAGTTAATAATACAATATAGATAATTTATTTATTTTTTTCAACAGCTTAAACATCTTTTGAAATATTAAATGGTCATGATTTCACAGTATTCTCAAATAAAAAAATAATAAATTGGTGAGGATTTTTCCTATTGAAAATTATTTAGTTTGGACATATTGTTGTGTTGTCCTATTCAGAAATTAATTCCACCCTTTGTAATATTGTTCGTTTATTAGTATGAAATAGTAATTTTCAGGGATAAGAACGCATGACTTATCCTAAAAATTAGTTTGATCCCCATGTCGGCAAAAGGTACTCGATCACGAGGAAATGGGGTACTCGTGAGGAAAACGCAAATTAGTTTGATCCCACATGTCTGCAAAAAGCTAAAAAAACAATAAACGATAAGGCAAATGATCAATCCAACAAAAGGTGTCTTATTCAAAGTGAAAAGTAGGAAAGAAGAAAGTTAAATTTATAATTTTGGATAAGCACAAGATTCCCCATATATCATGATGGACTGACATGAAATGGGAAATTGCATGCATGAGAGGAACACAGACTTCCATCACATGAGTAGGTCAATGATCCTCGCGCATTCCGCTCTTGAGCACCCCTTTAGAATATTAGCCATATGATTAATAAGCTGTCCCACTACTTTTCCTTCATTTCCCATAGGTTTCTCGAGAATTTTAAATTATATATATATATATATATTCCATTTTCCTTTGCCTGGACTTATCCATTTGTCTGCTTCTTTGTTTCCCCCTTTTTAGTGACCGTAAAAAACAGATGTTTATCTGGAATCGAAGTACTATTAATCCATCCTGACCTGCCTACTGCCTATCATCAGATCAAAGTAAATTGTGAAAGAAAATATATGCGAAAAATACTGTGACTGTTTTAAAGTTTTGTGATATATATGGTTTTGGTGACTGAATATATTAGAATTCATGAAAATTTGACTAATCACATGAACACATGAGAAGTGTGTGATGAGCATTTGCTTAGAACGTTCGATAGGTACCATTGATGTCATGGGAAATGAAACACTAAAACCAATGGATGATGGAAGATAATCCATAATCCTTAGGGTTAACTCAGGCTCAATCTTTGACTGTCAGCATGCGCACCATATATGTTTTCTTGCCCTCACCACCAATCAGCTGCTAGCATCTTCCTTCAAATCTCTGTTTCTTTCTATGTTTCCCTTTCCAAATCCTTCCAACTTTTCTGAATCGTCTTTTTTGTGCTCGATCTTGTGGCCTCCAAAACTCAACTGGCGCTTCTATCTTGAGTCTATCGGCCACTTTCCATGATAAGCCTCCACTGCGCGCTTAGCTTCGATTCGGGAAATTATGAGTGCCAACTAAATGGAGATTTTGGTCTCCAGCTTGCATTCAAATACTTTCAAGCTGTTACAGTGTTAACAGATCTTTGTGTATCTAATTAGGTGTCTGCTTTATGACTATTTTCATGTACATGCATGTATGTCTTAAGGTTTCATTCGTTAATTATTTCTTGGCAAATTAATACAGCTTGTGGTTGAGATATAACTGAAGTAATCAGTTTAGGCTTTTGGAACAATTCATGATTTCACATAATATATATTAAAGTATAGGTCCTAAATTCAAATCCTGAATCTACACTTCATTCAATTTAACTAAATATTCTCCATGAGTGCACTCATTGAAAGTAAGTCTAGCTCACATATGAGAAAAAATATTAAGATATAAATTAAATAACTACCTATTTCTATCGGCTTAAACTTTTAGAACAGGTCATGATGATTTAAAGTCTGAATATAAAAAATGTTCTACCCTATGGAAGAGAGAAATTTTTTTATTTTTATTTTCTCCAAACATAATGTTTAAGCACCAAGAAGTAGAATAATAATTAAACGTATAATAATAATTACAACCTCCGACGTTACAAAAGTAGGACGATGGAATCTCACAAACAAAGAATAACAAATCTAATTATTTTCTCTTTCCTAGAAGAAAAAAATCAGAGTTTAGATATATATATAATCGTTTTGTGTATTTTAAATAGTACAAGAAGTTTTACGCTCTGTATGACGTAGTACTCTAAATTATTAATACTAATGCATTGTATTTGAAACTATTAAAGAGGTGTCTCCCTTAGATTTAACGGTCAGTATTGTACAACTCACATTTTTTTTTTAATTAATCTTAACTGTTGAAATTTGATATAAGTACTATGAGCCCCTTTTTTATAATTAAATGCCAGGCTATATTTTTTAATTTTGCTAATTTGATATATAAAGGATCATAAAACACTCCATAATTGGAGCATAAACGTCGTACCTACGTATTGGCTTCAAAACAAAAGGAAGTAAAGGCTTTGGAATGATCTGATGTGATCTGTTACAGTCACTGCTAAATGGATATATAGCTAACTAATTGTAAACCAGAATGATGGGATTGGAGTTCTTTTGCTTAATCAAAGTTAAAAACAATATTGTTTTGGTCATTCCTACTTTTCTTTTGAACAAGATATCATATCTAGCTAGCTTGCTTGTTGGACCATTAGCTTAGTCTTTTTTAGTTTATTTTGCTAACTTCTGTGTTTTTTCTTTTTCCCTTTTTCCACATGGTTTCTAGCTTCACATTTCTACTTCTTTCTATATTTCTCATCTATCCAAATCTTGCTCACTTTTCTAAACATCGTTTTTGTGCTCCAATTGTGTGCTCCAATCTATCCAAATTTTGCACTTAATTTGTACTCTAATTATTGAAAGTGGTACAGCGTCTTGGAAACAGTACTTTGATTTCATTGTCAACAATTTTGATGCGGAATAAAATGCAAATAATTTTGATTCCACAGGTCAGCAAAAGTAGTAAAACAACAAACAAAAATTCAAATAATTGATTAGACGAAACTAGCTAGATATCTTATCGAAAGAAAAAACTAGCCAAAAAATAAATGTCATCATTCATGTTTATCACGAGCAAAGCAAAAGATTCCCACAACAATAATTTAAGAGCTAGCTCAATCATGGAATGACTCGTAAAACAAGTCTCCAACTAGCACTTGTATGGTTTTTAAGATTTCTAAAAATTTTATCCAAAATTTAAGTGTTAAAGAGTATATAAGGAGATTGTATAGATGTAATCTGAGCCGATGATCCAACAGGGAAAAACAAAAAAATATTTATCAATGACTAAAATCTCTCTTCCATATATCAGACAGCATCAACGAAAATACCAATTAAAGATCTAGTGTCTCACTGTTGTAGGCTTTCGAAACTTTTGTCTATAGATTGAGCTTGTGAATTAGACTAGTTTAGGTCTTCCGTTGACTTATAATTCGATCCCTTAGGATGTGAAAAATTTGCTCTAAGATTTATCTAGAGCTTGGACCTACTAGTGCTAATCACCCCTACGAGGAAACATGTTAGATAAGGTTACTTCGAATTATCTTAAGCGGAATGAAATTTCTACAAATTCTGATATATATTTGCTCGTCTTATTATCCACGTCGAATTGTTGTGATTGGACTTCTATGTCACTAATTCACTAGGGTCTCCCCAAATAATTAATGCACACTTTAAGATCAAGAGTTTAATATAGTTCCTCTAGGAAATTGTAAAAAGAGATGAGAGGCCATAGTTTGTACCTTCACTTTTTCCACACTCATCAAAATTAACGTGTGTAAACTCTCGTTTAAAGAGTCACTTGATTGGGTAGTTAATTAATTACTAGCAGTGGAAGCTAATTAACTACTTGTGACAGGGAGTTAATTAACTGATTGTGATATAGAGTCAATTAATTGATTGTAAGTTCTCCACCCATGTGGACACTATATAGGTAATGGCCCATTACTAGGGGTGTGCATGTGACCTGAGCACACGCTAGACCCGATTAGGTTGACCTGAACCGACCCACATTTTATCGGGTATTACTTGAGCGGGTCTCCAACCGGACTAAATAACGGGTTATTAATTGGTGTCGAACCATCCGAAATTCCTCAAACCCTAGCCATGAGCCGCCCACTTAGCCTTCTTTGTTCACTAAGCCTCAATCCCTCTGGCGACCAACTCCACCTCCTTCTGGCCAACATGGATGCCAACAGCAATAGCACCGTCGAGTTTGACAAACTCGTGCAGGCCATCTTGCTAGATATGAACACCAAATTCCCTATTTGGCTAATAATTGGCGCACGACATCAGCAAGCATGAACAAAGAGAAGAATTCACAAATGAAAATGCAATGAAATAGAAAATGGTGAACAAAAAATTTTGGGTTTGCTATGCTGAGAAGAGAAGAGGAAAACGCAAAAAGGGAAAAAAGCCTATATATATTGCATGCAGAGAATTCTTTCATTAATTTTTTCCATGACCTTTTCCTACCAAAATCATCTTGCAAAAACCACCATAAATTAAATTCCTTAGCAATTGTCCCCCATAAGTATAGCCACCCTCCTTTCCAAAACCAAAGCTGGATCTGAGCCCCCAAGCTAAGAGAAAAGCCAAAAAGTAGAGTTTTTTTGAGTTTGCTATGCAGAGAAGAGAAGAGAATAGGCTAGATGCCATCGTTAGACGCCGCAGTTTATAGATCTGCTTCCCTGCCTTTAGCGTAGCGTTGCTCGAGCTAGACGCCGCCATTTATAGATCTGTTGCCGCCGCTGCCGCTGCAGATGTTGGGTAGGTCGAGATCTTCTCCTCCTTCGATCCCAAGACCACTTCTCTCTCTTCCTCTCGCAGGTCTGTAAATCTTTGGATGATTTGAATCAGTTTATGTTTCTGGAAGCATTGATAACGACCGTTGTTTTAAAGTCCTGTCATACGGGTTCGACCCAGTTTGCTTTTGTTCGGGTCAAGTCGGTTCAGGTTGGCTCCTTTGATATGATCCCTCAGGTCGGGTTGGGTTCAAAACTGGCTTTACAATGCCGGGTTGTAGGCCTACCCATTACTAATAGAAAGAATTTTCATTGGAAGTGTTTAATACATAGAGTTCTAAGCTTCTTTGTGAGCTAAGTTTTCATCAAAGCTCATGTCTTAATTTGTCTCACATACAAAAGGATTATAAGGCTATATGCATGCATGGGAACTAGTTTTTATAGGCATTCATCTGAACTTGATGTCTATATATAGTATCTGTTTAAGATTCATTATATATTTGCGATTGTTTTGGAATAATGTACTCAAGTTGACATGAAAGAACCATTATATATGAGCATGAAGCAGTATGTCAATCAAGTATGAATTGATGAAGATATGAATGAATAGTAGTTTAAAAAAGCAGTACAAAAACTCATATTACAACGTACATATAATTTATGCTTTGAGAAGCCACAGGAAAAAAAAAAAAGAAAGAAAGAAGAGGAAAAAGGGGGAAAATAAGTACTTAACAACTGCGGACTTGCTAACCACATTGGTAACGTCATATTTTGTATGCCTTTTGGCCAGCTCTAGCGACTTAGGTTTTCGGGCTTGGACCTGTATACTCAGAGAAAATATAGAGAATCGGGGGCCTTAGTGGAGGCTGGGGAGTCTCTGAAGCTTAAGTCAGTAACACCTTAGTAGTTCATGCGAAAGAGTAGAGGGTATGGGCGGCTTTTTGGGGCAGGACGTTAAGAACACATGCAGTTTCCGATCTATCTAGGCGCTTGCTCTTCTAGAGCCGCAATACAACAGGGTGAAGGGATGGAGCCGGCACTTCTTCTTCGTGTTTGGCAAAGGGTGGGAGTTCCCCGTCAGGCAGGCGAATAAGCACGAATACCTCGTTCAGGCTATCTGGGGGGTGGTGAAGGATGACAAAAGTATCAGGTCCATGGCAACTCCCAAAGAAGTCAAACGTATCGAGATTTTTTAGGTTTGGGTGAAGGCTATGATGTCCCCCAACTCCCACATATGAAAATATGGGAATCGAGGCATCGGGATGATACCAAGGAAGGTCACGCATCCTATCGATAAGTGTTAAGTGTGAGTACAAGCAAAATTTGTACAACAAAAACGCAGCAGGTAAATTAAATAGTCGACTAAGTACCACAATTTTAAATACAGGTTTAAATAAAAGCTTTTGAGATATTATAGTTATCCAATGAAAACATAACTAAACCAAAATTCTATATCCAAAAGTGGGAAAACTATTCCCAATGCATGAGCAAGTGATACCCAATCACTCCTCTGGCGGAGCCGCATTATCAAGCTCAACCTCCTCATCACCTGTGTCAAAATCTACTGTACCAAAAATGATACTGCAGGTAAGTAATAATCCAAACAACCCACAAGATAAAAATACATTCATGCAATAATCAAATGCATGAACACAATGCCATATGCATGAGCCTAAAAAATCATCATTTCCCAGAATGAACAATTTTTCACACATGCCAAAATCCCATTTTGGCCCAAAACATTTCTATTAAGACATCTGCCATTTTCCCAGAAAATGGCCCAACATAAAAATCACAATTTTTCCAAAAAATGGTCCATTAACCCAACTATCAGAGCATTGTAGGTAGGAATCACATGCGGGACTCTACCACTGTCTCTACTTACATCCGTCCCTACCACATGTACCGTAGGCGGGAATCACAGGTGGGACTCTACCACCATCCCTACAACTTCATTTGTAAGAGGGACTCTACCACCATCCCTGCTTACTACCGTCCCCACCATGTGCACCGTAGGCAGGAATCACAGGCAGTACTCTACCACTATCCCTGTTTACCACCATCCCTACATTCTCTTTCTCAAACTATTCAATTAATTTATTTCAAACATACCCAAAATCATTTATCACATGAAAATCCAATTTTCAACTACACACATGATCATGCATATAATTACGCGAACACCCAATTTTCATTTTACAACAATGAACATGCGTGCACTATGCAATGTATGACATGAAACAAATATCCAACAACCAACAAATTGCAACACCAACCAGTCACATAAACAACTATGTTCTCCATTCCAACCGACCCCCGACTCATCGGACTCAGTTCGGCACAACCAACCAAATCACAAAGCATTGTTAATGCAAAATATATTTAAATCTTAAAAGTTATTTGAAAAATACTTACAGTGCTATAATATAAATTTCAGAGGATCAATGAGCTGCAAAAGGTGGCGACACAGCAATGTCACAGTGCAAAATGCACTGTGGCCATCGGTCTTAAAAATCTAACTTTTAAACGGGAACAAACGAAGACTTAGAATTGCTAGGGAAGGGCTTAGGAGTGTTGGTGATGCTAATGGTAGTGGTGGTTGGCCGTTGGTGGTAGTGTAGGTAGCGATTGGAGTCCAAAAGAGGCAAATCAGAGATGGAGATAGTTAGGCTTCAAAGGTTGCAGATTGGTATTGAGGAGGGGTGGGTTAGGTAGTTGGGAGGTCAGTGGTGAAGTGGTGAAAAGATGGCGTCCAAAGGGAGCACCAGAGCTGCGTTGGAGCACAAAAATCATGCAGCTTGAAGCCTTGCTTGGAGGCTCACAGTGGCGCAAGAGAGGATGAAAACAAAGGGGGAAGGTTGCCGGCCGATGGGGAACTAGGTGGGACTGGCGGTGACTGCCATAGGCTACGCACGACGGCCTTAGGTAGGGGAGAAGAAAACGGATAGGGAAAGGGAAGGGATTGGGTCGCGCGGGATAAGAGAAGCAGGGGAGGAAAAAGATGAAAAAGAAAGAAGAAAAGGAGAAAAGCGAAAAAAAAAGAAGGAAAAGAAATGAGATCCAACCTTTTTAGCTTAAGAACTCAAAACTGATCCAACGAAAATAAATTTTAAAACAATGAGTTAAATAAAATAATTTAAACGCATTGAATAAATAAAATAAATTAATAAAATCCAAAAACACAATAATTTTAAAGCCCAAAAATAACTAATTTAAATACAAAACAATAATTACTATCAAGAAAGCACGCTAAAATAATTTCACACTTTTAAAAAAATCATAACTAATAGTGTGAAAATCACCTTTAATTTAAAACAAGGGAACCACAAGTTATAATTTTTTTAAAAAAAATCATTTAATAAAAATACACGTAAAAATGAGATATCACAAAGGCCAACTCGGATGATGTCCTCTTAGAGGCCTTGTTGGATGACGAAATCCTACTGTAGTATTTGCCTCCCTTGGCCAACTTATGCTTCATTGATCGGGCGATCTCAATGTGGGCGGCCACCCCACTGATATACTCGTTCAGCGGCCTATGCCATCCTCGCTGAAGAAGGTGGTGGTATCCGTAGCGCCTTCCCGGACAACGCCTTCTCCCGTTCCTTCATGCTACCTGAGTGGTGTAGCCCCCCTTCACCAAGTTCATGCTGACCATCCTATGGGTAGTCCAAATCAGCTCGGGGAGATGCTCCACACGGCTTTGAAGGCTTACTCCCCACCGCTAGGCAACTAGGAGGCCGTGGACCTTTCGCTTGGTGAGGAATTGCTCTCCATGTGATTTCACAGAGGTCTTCTGGATCGTCCCCTCTGGGAGTCGTAGGTTGTACCCTCATCACCCGGCATCAACCTCGAGAGGGTCCCCTCACCTACGCTAGAGGAGTATCCTACTGGGTATGGGGATCTCCTTACTCGGGTGTCTATCCTAGACTCTCCCAATGATGCGAAGGTTGGGAGGTAGACAGCACGAGCTGTGTCATGGGCCGTGGATATGCTAGTAAGGGTCAATGAAGGTTCGGCTGCTGCGGCCGGCACTGGGGCTCCACTACTCTTCACTCACGCCATCTCTGCCTCGACCTCGATGGAGGCTGAAGCTGTAGCTAGAGTTTGAGTTGGCAAGGGTGGTGAGGCCCTGGCCACTTAGGTGTGTGCAGGAGTTTCCTTTACCCCCACTTAAGCCATCCTGGCTTTGGTGTCGGCGGAGGCTGGAGTTGGAGTTGGAGCAGGGGCAACAATGGATGCTGCAGAGAAACCTGGGCCAAGCAGAGTCTCCCTCGGCCTTTGCATAGATGCTTTGGCAGCCATCGGGATGCCAACAGTTTTTGAGGACTCAAGGAGGAGATTCTTGAACTTGTCGTTGAAGGAAAAAATGCATGAGGCCCATCCTTGGTGGAATTTGCAGTAAGTCGTGAGGTGTCGGTGGGCGATGAGGCTGTGACCAGGATCCCTCTTGGGCCATCTCCAGATGACACTCACTAGGACCCAGTCAAGGCAATGGCTTAGAGGCTAAGGGAACTCTTCATGAGAGTCAGCTATTCTCCATCTTATGTTTTCTTTTAAGCTTTCTTTGCATGTTTCCCTGCCAATCTAACTTGGATTTTTAGTGGCAGAGCATGGAGTAGTTGGCGGCTTTAATTGTGGATGGCCAGGAGGAGTTGGAGGATGAGAAACAAGCACTTCGATCTTTGCCATGTTTGAGCCTGCATTGTGCCAAAGAAGAGAGGGAGAGGAAATATGAGGTGGAAGACACCCTCGTCAGGGCATAGTTCAGCCGGCGGGGGAGACATAAGAGGATTCTCCTCCTTCACCAATGCAAGGCCCAACTCAAGGCCATTTGGTGAGATCCCAGGAGGCGGCAGGGCATACCACCTTAAGAGGCGGCACTTTCCATGGAGGTGAGGGACAACCTTTAGGAGTTTTTCGATCGCCAGCAAGAGAAGCTAGAAAAGCTTCAGGCCGAGGTGGTGCGGCTAAACAAGTAGCAAAATTCCGATGCTCGATCCTGCAAGTGGATCGAGATGAAGTTGAAGAAGGCTTTGGAGCGGTCCAAGAGAGTGAAGGACCCTCTCAAGGAGCGGTCTAAGAGAGTGAAGGCTTTGGAGCTCGAGAAGATTGAGGCAGATCGGGCAATAGCTAGTAATGAGGTTGTGATATCCCCATTTTACGTGTATTTTTATTGAGTGATTTTATTTAAACTATTATAGTTAGTGATTTCTTATTTTAAATTAAAGGTGATTTTGTAATATTATTTTATTGTTTTTTTTTAATTGTGAAATTATTTTAATATGCTTTCTTGCTATTTATCATTGTTTTTTATTTAAATTGTTCTTTAATTTAAATTAGTTTATTTTTGGACTTTAAAATTATTGAGTTTTAGATTTTTTATTTTATTTTATTTTATTAAATCACTGCATTTGAATTATTTTATTTAATTTGTTGTTTTTAAAATAGTTTTCATTGGATGAATTTCTTGACCCAAGATGTAAGGATTGGACCTCATTTCTTTCCTCCCTTTTTCTTTTCCTCCTCTCTTTCTTTTACTTTTTCTTCTTCCTTTTTTCTTTTTTCTTCTTTTCTCTCCCCAATTTCTTCTCCCCCTGCACGCACCCTCTCTCTTCCCTCTCCACACCACTTCCTTCTTCTCCTCCAGTCCACCGCCGCTCGCCACCAGCCGACGAGCTCCCCCACCAATTTCTAGCCCCTCCCGCACCGCCATTAACCACCATGAGCTTCTCCTAGCCCCGACGTCATTTTTCCCAAGCGCCTCCGTCGTTTCACCTCCTGCCACCATTTCTCCACCACTTCATCATCAACCCCTTACCGACCTAAACCACCCATTTCTAGCTCCGATCCGTTGCCGGAGTAGCCTCCACGAGCTCAACTCTATTTTGGCCTTTTTTCACTTCCATCGCCATTTTCGCCGCCACCCACGGCCAACCCTCACTTCCACTAGATTCATAAATACCTCTAAGCCATTCCCTATCAATCCCAAGCCTTGGTTTGTCCCTATTCAAAAGTGGGTATTTTTACAACCCATGGCCACAGTGTTTTTACAGTGTTATGTTGCTTTTCCTCCACCTTTTGCAGCCCATTGATCATTCAAAAAATATTATATGGCACTGTAAATATTTTACAAGCTTCGCTTTAGATTTGAATATATTTTTGCTTTAACAATAAATTATGATTGGTTGGTTAGTCCGGACTGAGTACGTGGAATCGGCGGTAAAATGGATTAGAGGATGAAGTTATTTTGTATATTGGTTGATGTTGAGAATTATTGGATATATTTATGTCTTGTCATTTGCATTGCATAGTGCATGCATGTACATGTGTTGAAAAAGGAAAACTGAGTTTCCGGGTAATTGCATGCATATTCATGTGTTGGAACTTGAAAACTGAGTTTTCGAGCGAGATATGATTTTTGGGTATATTTGAATGATTGGATTGACTGGTTTGAGTCAAAAATACTGTAAGGATGGTGGTAAGCAGGGACGCTGGTAGAGTCCCACCTACGATGCATGCGGCGTATGAATGGTAGTAAGTAGGGATGGTGGTAGAGTCTCGCCTGTGATTCCAGCCTACGGTGCATGCGTAGGGATGGTGATAGAGTCTCGCTTGTGATTCCCGCCTACAGTGCTCTGATGGTTTGGTTAATGGGCCATTTTCTGAGAAAATGGCGAGACTGGATTTTTGGGCCATTATTTGGGATAATGAGGAGAAAATGTCTTAAAGGAAATGTTTTGGGCCAAAATGGGATTTTGGCGTGCTTGGAAAAATGAGGATTTTCGGGACATATGCATATGGCATCATGTTCATGCATTTGATTATTGCATGAATATATTTTTATCTTGAGGTTTGTTTGGTTTGTTATTTACCTGCGGTACTGTCTTTAGTACTGTAGATTTTGATGTAGAGGACGAGGAGGCTGCTTCGCCAGAGGAGTGCTCAGGGATCACTCATGGATTGTGGTTTATTTTCCTATTTTTGATTGGTATTATATTTTTACTGGTTATTTGTAATGTTATTAGTACGTTTGTTTTTAAGCGAGTTTGTATTTAAACAAAATTCTCGTACTTAGTTGAAAGACTTTTTATTACCGCTGCGTTATTTTTATGTACACGTGTTGCATGTACACACACTAGGCACTTGACGATGGGATGCGTGACCCGTGTTGTCATCATCTCGACGCCTCGATTTCCACGGATCCGTATGTGGGAGTTGGGGGAGTCATAGAGGTGACCATTCAGGACCTGAGGTCTAGCCTCAATAGTTCCGAAGCTGCTTTCCCCCATCTATGCCAAGAGTTGTCTCACATTAGTCTAGTTCGTGGTAGCGCCTGGAATTACGACTATATGGAGGGCTTGTAGAGGATGAGGTATCACGTGCTCTAGGACCCTCGAAGTAATTTGAGGTCGTTGAAACTAGAAGATCTCCCTCCTGACCCAGCGGCCCTGAAGTGAGGTGCTTCGATAGGGAAATAGCTGATCCTGAGCACACTCTCGTACAATCCCGTCAAGTCCAAACCCATTGGTTGAACGTTTTCCTTTTTTCAAATGTACATATTTGCTTTCCTTCATTGTAAAGTCCTCTGTAAAGATGTAATATTCCCTTTTTTTTCCTTTTCTCTTGTAAAGACTTCAATTGCAAATAAATGCATACTTTTCTTCACTATTCTGTTATGCACCTTGACTTACTGCTTTTCCTTTACTTTTTTATTGGTCAGCCTTGTGAGGGTCCAAGTTTATGTGTTTTTATTTAGTGGGCCTTTTGTAATATTGTTGTGGGGGGTGTTGAGGGTGAGTAATTCGGACCTAGCCCGTCTGCTGAGGATTCCATGTTAGGAACAAGAGCCCTGCCCCTCTACCGGTGTGGTGTCACTTTAGCCTATAGGAAAAACACTAAAATTCTTTTCCTCCCCTTTCCCTAGCGCAGCAACCCCATCTCTCTCTCTCTCTCTCTCTCTCTCTCTCTCTCTCTCTCTCTCTCTCTCTCTCTCTCTCTCTCTCTCTCCTACAATCTGTGTGCGCAATTCTATTGGTGTCGCCTCTCCTCCGTCGCCACTCCAGCTGTCCTCAGTCACGCTGCTCTTGCTATAACACCTCGTCGTCGTTGCTAGTTTCAGTATCTCGCCACCTCCTATCGTCGGTAAGATCTCTCTCCCTATCTATCGTTTCCCCTTCCCCTTCCTCAAATTTCTCTCCTTCCCCTCTCAACTCCTCATCTCACTCGGCTTATTAGATTTCTCCCTAAGCTCTGCCACAGGCCCTTCTTCCAGTAGCTTCACATGGGCCATCCGACCCCTCTCCCTCTGATAGATCCCTTCCCCTCTCGAATCCACCCAACCCGAGTCTAGACCCCACTTTTTGTGTTCACCGCCACCACCATTCCTCCATAAGCTGAGCACCCAACTAGTCCAATACCAGCTGACGGATTGGTCATGCATCTAGTGTCGATGTTGGGATCTCTCCTATGCAAACAGAGCCTTGCATGGTTGTTCAGTTAGTGAGCATGGCTACTATGAGATGCCGAGTCAATTGTCCTTGCTTGGAATACAAGTGGCACATCCATGAGCTTGTAGGATCCCTTAGTCAATGGGCGTGATCATTCATAGAATTCCATTCCGTGTTGTAAGTATAATTCTGGACCAAACTAATATTTCTAACGCAATGATAAATTTGTCTTGTGCTGTCTGGTTGTGTTGGATTTGTGGGCCAAGGGCCTGGTGAAGAATTGTGGGAAATTCTATGGAAGTTGGTGATGGATTTTTGGGCCGAGGGCCAGATGAAGTGTTGGGAACCACATAGTTGGAAACTATGTATTGGTTGGTTTTGTGGCAACGGGGTATTTGTTTGTGAACTGTGTTGTTTGTAAATTGCCATGCCATCCAATACATGTCTATTCACGCATTTGCATTTTTAATGGTTATTATTTATCTTTATCTTATTAACTATGCTTTACTCTATGCTTGCAATGTACATATCATGGATAAATGCCATACTCTTTGACTATGGTGTGAAATTTGGGAAAAATGGTGTTTTCGTGTAAAGGCTCACTAATTGCTCTATTTAAGAAATTATTTTTGAGTGCATGCATACCACGACCACAGGCCGAGATGGGGCATCGCTTGTGGTGCATACTGTAACCAATGAATATTTTCTGTTTATAAAATGTGATTTTTGGCATGAGTGGTTTAACCTATGTCATCTCATGTAAATTATAAAGAAAGGGTATTTTGATCTTTTATACTATTGTTGTTCTTATTGTTGTATGCCTCAGGTTTGAAATGCTTGGTTGTGGACTATGTTGTTCTTGCTGAGATTGCAAAATCTCATTAGGTGTTTCCACCTGCAGTACCGTTTCATGAAACTGTAGATTTCAATGCAGAGGACGAGTTTGAGCACGAGGAATCGACCCCACTCGAGGAATGAAGACTTGGAGTATTTGTAGTTGTGTTTGATAGATTTTCTTTTACTTTATCAGTTGGATAACTATAATAATTTTGTGAGGATTATTCAATTGGATTGTAGAGTTTAAATTTTCTAGTACTTAGCTTGAATTGCCTTTAAATTTTTTTCACTGCATATATTTAACATGTATACATATTGCATGTTTACACACACTTGCACTCTGCGATGGGATGTGTGACCCAAGTGGCCATCATCCTGGTGTCGCGATTCCTACCAAATCACATGTGGGGGTCGAGGGTACCACAGATGGTATTAGAGTAGTTCGTCTCTGAGTAAAAGCACAAGTCACTTAGGTACAATACCATAAATTCTAGGCTTCAATCTTAGCGCGTTAGGCTTGAAAATTTTGTATAATTAGACTTGACTTTTTGCAAAGTTGCTGTTATTATTATTATTACTATTATTATTATTATTATTATTATGTCAAGCATGGCTATTTAGTATAGGCTGCTTGAACTTTTCGCAATTCAGTTTGCATTTGAAATATTGAAGCTAGAAAGGGAATGACGTAGTCTAGGCGATCTTGTCGAAGTCGGAACTCAAGTCATGGATGGAAGAAGGTAATAGCTTCTAAACATCCAAGAAACTTTGGTTTGAGATTCTATAGGAATTTTGAAATGAGTTATGGAATAGGAGGTTGTAAAGTTCAAGGAACTTCAAGGAAAAATATCTGAGGCGGTTCAATTTAAGTTTTAGGATTTTGCAGACTTTGAGAAATGATTTGATATCATTTAAGGTTTTAGATTTTTAAAGATTTGAGAGACGATGGTTTTTATTGTTAGATTTAAGGGAATTGATTATGTAAACTTTTGGAAATGATTTTTTTTTATGAAGTTAACGGATGCTCGTGGGTTGGAAACGATTGTTGTTGAATTTTGGGAGATGATTCTTACCCAATTTAAGGTTGTAGATGGTGTAAACTCTAGGTTTTAGGAAATAATTTAGTCGATTCTAAGAATATAGATCCATCGAGGTGTGGAAATGATGGTCGATGTGATGGTGTAGAATGTGATCAAGTGGGGCTGAGAGTAGAATTGGGTGGGCTAGTCGAACTAGAAGAAAGTTTCAATTATGTTTTGGTGAATTTTTGGAGCATTTGATATTGAGTTTTATTACACCAGATTAAATGCTAGTCGGAGTTAAGGTGATGGGCTGTTAAGTATATGTTGTCGGGTAGAAGTTGATAGGCGTTTTTATTGGTTGGCCGGGATGGTTTCGAACCTTTCAAAGTATGTTCTTAACTTAGGTGGGATGCGTGTACTTTGAGATGATAGGCACTTGGTTAAAGTTTTGGTGTGAGGATACGCTTGCCTATACGTGTTGGCCTATGTAGGAACTGACGGAATAATTCGAACCTTCTCCATTGCGAATTCTTGAAGTGGGGTCAACCGTAGAATCCGCTCTTATTTGATATCAACATGACTCTTCCCAAATACTCAGACCTCCTTGCTTTCGCTCATGCTTGTTACACTCTTGGAAAGGATCTCCCATTAATTCCTTGCAGAATGGACCTTATGGCATGACTTTACTTGTTTTTGACTCGGTCTAATTTTTTTTCCTTAATATGTGAAATATTTGTGCAAGTGCCGGCCGTCCTTGAAATTCTTTTGGGAAATGATATGAAGGAAAACTAATACTTTTTGTAAACCATTGTGGAGTTGGACTTTGAGGAAAATTTTATTATTTTATTTATTTCTATCTATTAACTTTTCTGCTTGTCTTGTTAACTCAACCTCCTTGTCCAACTTAATGAAATATTTTGGCGACTTAGTGCTTTGGCAAGAGTTTTAAAACTATTTTAATGAATTCTCGGAACCTTGCATTCTTTGTTTATATATAAATATATATATATATATATATATTTATATTTATATTTTCTTCTAAAAGGTTCTCTTTTTTTTTTTTTTCAATAGGAGGAACCTTGAATCCAACTACTTCGTTGTGACCTTTTTTCCCCATTCCCGTTGCAAACCCTATCGTTCTTTTGTCGTTTGGGTAAGCAAACCTTTTGCACAAAATTGTGATTCCATTCATTGGATCAATTTCCCTTCACTGTAAGGAAACCTTAGAGTTAATCCAGACCTTCACATCTTTAAGTTAGACTTTTGACTGCTTTGCTTTGGCTACTTAACTTTATGAACTTCATGGGCTTGACTTAGTATGTGGGTTTCTAAGTTCTCAGGTCACTTCAAGGAAACTGTTGGAAATGATGTTCTAGGTGGAGTCTTTTGAGCGTTGGATTCTTACCCATTGATATGATGATACTTGTTTGCAATTTGGGATGCTAAGTTTGATTAGCATTGGTTTGCTGTCAACGATCAATGATGTATTTTGCGGAATATTGATTTGGACTGAGGCAGCAAGAGCCAATTGAGGATTATGTGTGAGAATTCATGGTTTTAGGAGACGAGTGTTTTCTACCAAAATGTGGTAAGAGTTTTTTTGTTAGTAGGTGTTGAGCTAGTTGGTACTCGATGGTCTTCACTTATTGTTATGGGGTTAATTGTTTTGGTGTTGAGGGTGAGTAATTCAGGCCCAGCTCGTGTGCTAGGGAACCCATGTCAGGAACAAAAGCCTAGCCCCTCTACCCGTGTGGTGTCGCCCCTCCCCTACCTCTAAAAATTTTATGTTGCTCTCTCTCTCTCTCTCTCTCTCTCTCTCTCTCTCTCTCTCTCTCTATACACCAATCTGTGTGTGCATTGTCATCGGTATCACCTCCCCTCCATCGCCACTCCAGCTGAACTCGGTCATGCTGCTCTTGCTGCAACACCTTGCCACCATTGCTCGTCTCAGTATCTCACGACCTTCCGTCATTGGTATTATCTCCCTCCCTATCTATAGTTTCTGCCTCCCCTTCCTCCGATTTCTCCCCTTCCTCTCTTAGTTCCTCATCCTGTGTGGCTTAGGATATTTCTCCCTAAGCTCTGTCATGCGCCACCGAGGGCCGCCCTTCCAGTAGCTTCACGTGGGCTATCTGACCCCTCTCCCTCTGATAGATCCCTTCCCCTCTCGAATCCACCTAACTCGGGTCTGGACCCCACTTTTTGTGTTCTACATTGTTCCTCTGTAAGCTAAGCACCCAGCTAGTCCAGTAGCAGCTGACGGATTGGTCATGCATTCTAATGTCAATGTTGGGGTCTCTCATGTGCAGATATAGCCTTGCATGGTTGTTCAGTTAGTGAGCATGGTTACTCTAAGATGTCGAGTCAGTTGTCGCTTACTGGAATACAAGCGTCCCATCCATGTGCTTGCGAGATCCCTTAGTCGACACGCGTGATCATCTAGAGAATTCCATTCCACCGTGTAAGTATAATTCTGGACCAACCTTAGATTTTAAACATCATGATAAATTGTCTCGTACACTCTGGTTGTGTTGGATTTGTGAGTCGAGGGCTCGGTGAAGAACTGTGGAAAAGTCTATGGTAGTTGGTGATGGATTTTTGGGTCGAGGGCCTGATGAAGTGTTGGGAACCACGTAGTTGGAAACTGAGTATTGGTAGGTTTTGTGGCAATAGGGTATTTGTTTGTGAACTATGTTGTTTGTAAAATCCCATGCTATCCAATACCTGTCTATTCACACATTTGCATTTTTAATGGTTATTATCTATCTTTACCATATTAACTGTGCTTTGCTCTATGCCTGCAATGTACATATCATAGAAGTGTAAAATTTTTAAGGAATTATTTTTAGGTACTTGTGTATCATGACCCCAAGCTGAGATAGGGAATTATCTTGGTGGAGCTCCTCTGGTCATTCGGGAGCATATAAAACTCAGTGATGTCTCATAAATTGTCGCTGGACGAGAACGGGATCGGATGAGACAGTAATGCTCTTGTGCCAACTCTGTGGCCCCTCTATTGGCAGGGGCTAGAGGATGCAAAGGTCATGTACGTGTCAGGTGCGGAGTTGGGCATCGCTCATTATGAAGTCACACGCACGGTCGTTACTCGTGGTGTGACGAAGGGAACCGGAGTGTGTGGATGGTCCATAGGGGAAACCGTGGTGCATACCCCAACCAATGAATATTTTTTGTGTATAAAATGTGATTTTTCATGTGAGTGGTTTAATCATTGTCGTCTCGTGTAAATTATAAAGAAATGGTATTTTAATCTTTTTGTACTATTGTTGTTCTTGTTGTTGTATGCCTTAGGCTAATTCCTCCTCTTTGGTCTCCCCGATAGGCAAGTTGCCATGTAGTTGGATAGTCTAACACATAGTTGGCACTAGGCGGGAGGTGGGCTCGATTGCGTAGATTGTGTAGAAACATGGTTGGGCAGGCAAGCAACTTGCCTCCCATTCAAGCAGTTAGGAGGTCAGGTGGTCCCTAACCTTTCCTGCCTATTAACTTGTTATGGAAATGGCGAAAAGCCGAGCAGTCGAAGGGCAAGCGACTCACCCTAAGTCTTTAGAAGAAGTCAAGTAGTGAGTTCAGGTTGGACTCGCCTTATTGACTCTTGTGCTTGGTAAGGCGGGGCCGAGTAGAACATTAAGCCTGAACTCACCTAGAGTCTTTAGAGGAGATCGAGCAGTGTGCTTAGGCTAGACTCACCTCATTCACCCTTGCGCTTGGCAAGGGGGGTTGAGTAACACATTAAGTCTGGACTTGCTCTGAGCAACATTGAGCAATCGAGAGACTAAACTCACATTTCGTCGTGAGGAAGGTCGAGCCACCTTAAGGTCGAACCGACCTGTTGGTCCTCAATGGCAACATAAATAGGAGATGCTTGTTCATATTGTGAAAGTCAAACCAGTTAGTGTAAACAATCTCAGAAATTCCCAAACCTAAGAAATCTTGCATAAGTGTGGCACGGTCTGAGGCATTCTGTTCGACATTTCGTTTCAGGAGATGTCATTCTAGAGTTGTGTCGGGTCCGCAGACGGAGGGGTAGGGATGCCTTAGGCTAAGCCCTCCCTTTGGTCCCCCCAGGGAGGTAATTTGTCAGATGGCTGAGAAGCCAGTCCGCACTTCACTGTGATTGGGGGCGGGATAAGCTATTTGGGCAGGTCAGGCAACCGCTGAGGTTGGACACGCTCTCCTTCGTGGGGAGGTCAGGCCACCTTAGGGCTAGACAAGCCTGTTGACCCTTACAGGGAGGTAGGTTGTTCGGACAGTTTGGGGCTACACCCGCTCCCACACATTGACATCACAATATAGGTAAGTGAGGGTCAAGTTAGTGTTGATCCCACTCTTCGTTGTGGCGAAGGTTGGGTTAAGTTGTTTGGACAGCCATGAGGCTGGATCCTTCTATTGACCCTCAAGGGAAGGTAGGTTGTTCGGGCAGTTTGAGACTGGTCTCACTCCTGCCTGTTGATGTCCATGAGGAAGGTAAGTTGTTCAGCAAACAAGGGCTAGCCCGCACTCCGACATGGGAGGGATAAAGGAGCCTGGGGCATTACTTCCGTCCCTTTGGTGCCCCACAAGGAGGTAAGTAGTTATTGGACATTTCATTAATGGATATTTCCATTGGTGGAGATTACATTGATGGAGATGGGTAGTTTAAACATTTTATTCCTGAAAAGTCACATTATCATTAATGGAGTTTGTGTTGTTGACATGGAAATGTATATTACAAGTCATAAAACATTTAGCAATCAAACTTCCGGAGGTGCTTGGTGTTCCATGGGTGTCGCAGTTCGTTCCCTTGGGAATTTTGAAGCCAGTATGAACCTGGGTGGTTGTTGGCAACAACCATGTAGGGGCCTTCCCACTGAGGGCCCAGCTTCCCTTCTTCTCGAGTGGTGGTTCCTGTTTGTTTCAGCATGAGGTTCCCGACCTTGAGCATTATCGTCTATTGAAACATCGCTGTGCCCTCCATTTGTTGACCGCTATTCTCACCTCCACTTCAAGCCTCACCTCTTCAGCAAGTCAAGTTGCTCTTCTAGTTGCTCGTTGTTGGAGTCCTGCTTGAAGTGCTGCACCCTGTAAGTGGTGATCCTGACTTCAACCGATGACATTGCCTCATAGCCATAAGTGAGGGTGAATGGGGGTGTCTCCCATTAGTGTCCTTACCATGATTTGATACACCAACATAGCTTTAGGGAGTTCATCTGCCCAAGTGCCCTTCCTCTCACTAAGCTTCTTCTTGAGTATCCCCATCAAGGTCTTGTTGGTTGCCTCCTCCTACCCATTAAACTGGGGGTGTCTTGGGGATGAGTAGAGGAATTTGATTCCCAACTCTCGGCAATAGTCTTGATATTGATCAGAGTCAAATTGTATCACATTATCTGATATGGTGATGTGAGGGATGCCGAATCTGCAAATGACAGTCTTCCATAGAAAGTGTGTGATGTTGGTCGCTGTGATTGATGCCAATGCCTTGGCCTCTACCTACTTGGTGAAATAGTCTACTGCAACTACTGTGAATTTTACTCCTCCTTTGCCAGGGGAGGGGGCCCACCATGTCAACTCCCTGCTGGGAGAAGTGATTGATGTCAGTTCTTCCAGTAGGCGATGGGGGTACTCTATAGTCCTCTTGGCACTTCTTGCACTTCCGCACATACTCCTTAGCATCCTAGAGGGCACATGGCCAGTAGTACCCCACCCTCATCACTTTGCCTGCCAACACCTTCCCTCCTGAGTGGTTGCCACAGATTTCCTCGTGTACATCCACTAGCACGTATTGGGCTTCTTCGAATGAGCTATACCTCAGAAGTTGTGTGAAGTACCCCATTTGATACAAGACGCTGTTGATTATAGTATAATGCATTGCTTTGTTCTTGATTTTCCTAGCTTCCCACCTGTTGTCGAGTACCTTATTTGCGTCTAAATATTTGATAATATTCAACACCCACTCTGAGGCTCCCAGTTTGACTTCCACACCTTAATCCCCACGGCAGGTATCTTGACAGTCCTGGTCACTGTTTGCTCAAGGATGTTGTTCTCGCTAACTTGCCTACCTTTTGATTCTCGGCCATTGGAACTTGCTGAATCTGGAAGTATCTGAAGTGGGTGCACTCGGCCTCTATCAATGTTAAGTATTTTTTCAATTTTTCGCTCTTTGTCATGAATTTTGCCATACTTTGCTAACAACTACTTGGGAGTCGGCTCATGCCTCTACTTCCCCAATGCCCAAAAACTTGGTGATTGTTAGGTGAAAGAAAAATGCCTCGTACTCTACCTCGTTGTTCATAGTTTTGAATGCCAGCTTAACGACATAATTATGTTCTTCAACTTTGTCTATAACAATATGCACCCGCACTCCCCATCCAGCCCAGCAAGACAAGTTGTCAAAAAAGACTTGCCATGGTTTCATGGGATGTACATGTTCGACCTCTTCAGGGAAGATGGTGAGTTCCGCTACTAAATTCTCCAACACTTGCCCCTTTACCAAAGTATGTGGTGTGTACTTGATGTCGAATTCACTCAACTCCACAACCTAGTTCATGAGGCGGTCTGAGGCATCCTGTCTTTGCGGGATCTTCTTTGGGGGGGTCTAGGTGAGGACCCTTACTGGGTGAGCTTGAAAGTACTGGAAAAGCTTTCTAGTGGTTACGACCTAGATGAAGGCGAGCTACTCTATACATGGGTATCTGGCTTTTGCTCCCTAATAGGCTTGTACACAGATTTCTGGATCCCGCCTTTGTCTTGTACTAAGGCCGAGGAGGCTACCTGCAAAGAGATCGATAATACAAGACCAAAACTTCTCCACACCTGGGCTAGCTGAGTAGTGAAGGGCTGGTGAGGTACTTTGTGAGGGCATCGTACGCTTGGTCGCACTCGCCATCCCGTAACACTTTTTAGAAGGCGAGGCACTTGTTGGTGTGTCTCAATACAAAACAATTAAGGGCTACTACTCAACCTGTAAGTTTCAATACTTTGTTTATACTCTGAGGGGAGGGCATGTCGAGTATAGATTCCACCTTCTCTCGGTTGGCCTCAATTCCTCATTCCGACACCATGAAGCCCAAGAATTTCTTAGAGCCTACACCGAAAGCACACTTTGCTGGGTTCAACTTCATCTGGTACTGCCTTAGCACCGTAACGGCTTCACAGAGGTCATCTAGGTGCTACTCGAGAGTTCCACTTTTGACCAGTAGATCATCTACATAGATCCCCATGTTTCTCCCCATCTGATTTTTTAACATGCAATTGACCAACCACTGGTAGGTGGCCCATGCGTTCTTCAACCCAAATGGTGTGTCTGAGTAGCAATATAGCCCTCGGTCGGTGATGAATGTGTCTTCTCCCCATCGTCCAGGTTCATGCAGATTTGGTTGTACCCTAAGTAGGTGTCCATGAAGCTCAGCATACTATGACTAGACATGGAGTCGACGATTCGGTCAATGTGGGGAAGCGAGAAAGTTGTCCTTCGGGCAAGCCTTTTTCAGGTCGATGAAGTCTACACAAATCCTCCATTTGCCGTTTCGTTTTTTCACCAACACCACGCTAGACAACTAGTTCGGGTAATGGGCCTCTCGCATGATTCCTGCTGCGAGTAACCAGTCGACTTTTGCTGCGAGTAACTAGTTCGGGTAATAGAGACTCATGCCCCATCCTCCATAGAAGGAGAGGACTTGAGTTCTACGGACAAAATGTTCATGAGACAATCTCTTTTTTTACTTTTTAACTAAATAAAAGGAAACGACAATGAAATGAAGTAGAAAGATAAATATGAAAATGTCAAATTATAGTTTAGATCTACTCCGGTAGACTTCAAAATTAGCCGTAAACATCAGATTTAAATAATCTAATCTGGTGATCCTAATCTGCCACTATATTCACAACGATTGGCATATGAAGCATCTTGTGATGGTTGGATTAGAAATTATTGGTATGATCTTAAACTTTGGCTTAGATTAGAAAATATGAATTTTGTAGGTCAGATTATTTTCCTAATTAATTGTTGAACAAATCACAAAATTCAGGACGTCCCTATAGCAATTGGTGATGATTAATAACCACAATCGAAGAAGCCCATAGGTCCCTAAATTAAACAATATGTACTTGTAAGATCAGTACTACTCATACATTGCATATCAATGCATGATGTAACTTTGGCGTCAACATATTAATCGGTGACATGAATATTAAGTACTCAATGAATTGGTGGTAGGGCCGAAAGTTCGTGATAATTGGTTCACATATATTATTTTATACTGAAGCCAATATCGATATGCATTGATACCGACATAATATTAGACCACTGTAGTTACGTTCAGTATCTTATTCTGAAGAGTAAAGAGCATAAATAAATTAAATTACTACCCCGACCTATATATATATATATATATTATTGGCTCCTCCGTCGCTCTTTCTGCATCCCACCTACCTTAACTTTCGTCACTCGATCAACTTTCGTCACTTTTTCCATACTCCACCAAGGTGATGTTTCGACTCTTGTAATTTATAAGATTAAATTTTTCTCCCTATTATTTTCTTTTCTCAAAATCTTTAAAGCTTCAATATTACACTTGGGCCCAACGTTTTTTATTTTGTTCCATTATTAGATGAAACTTTCCGTACAAACGTAGTAATGTACGGCGTGTTTCGTTCCGGCCAAAATTCCAATCATTTTGAATTGTTTTGGCCTGATTTTGGAATTCCGGCTTGAATGCGAATTCAGGTCCGAAATTCCGCAAAACGGCAGTTTTGAATTTTATCTAAACAAATTTAGACTATTTGGTCATTTTCCCACTTACTTTAGACTTTTTTTTTTTTTTTTCTAAACAAATTTAGTCTAAACAAATTTAGACTATTTTTTTTTCTTCTTTATGTCAACCTAGGGCTGAGCACCGACTGTTCGGAGTTGGTATCGTCGTCCTCCGACTCCAACTCTGATCCAACTTTGTCGGAGGCCAAATCCGACCTCCGACTCCGACTCCGGCTGCGACTGACTCCGCTCTGACTTGTCGAAGCAGAGTCGAAGCTGTGTCAGAGTTGGGCTTTTTTTCAGGCTTTTTTCCTTAATACAGTTAACATTTCAATTTTACAATTTAGGACTCTAATAGGATTTGGACTTCTATATCAATTTTTTTAAAAAAATATAATTTTATCTTTCTAATTTATCTAACTAAAATTATCACACAATGATGCTTAATCCTTACTCCTTAGAACCTGATACACACATTAAATGTCCACCACACTATAAAATAAAACTTAATTCACACGTGCAATAAGAAATTTTCCAACTATGAGAATACACACATAAATATTTGATGTGACATATAGTATACCAGAAATACGCAATGTGACACCATAAAATATTTGAAGAAATTTCGAAAAGTTTCTTATGGTCTCCCAATCATCAAGCCCAAGAGCTCCTAGACCCTTTTTTCCATGCCCATCCTCAGACAAATAAACTCATGAGTAGGGATCCTCATCAAGCAAAATTTGGAAGGCTTTTGATACTTCTCAGCCACGTCTAACATAAGAAAAGTCGAATTCCATCTAGTAGGCACGTCAAGAGTCAAAAAACTAGAACATTGACCTTTTTATCTATCAACACAAGACTTGAAAGTGGCAAGTCTTTGGAAAGAAGACTTCACAAACTTAATCAAATTTTAGACCCTTACAATTGAGTCATCAACATCTTTCAAACCTTCACGCACAATAAGGTTTAAGATGTGTGCCGTACACCTCATGTGAATAAACTCGTGAGCTGCAACACAATCCACACTTCCTGTTTCCCTTGTTCTCAACCAATCATTAGTGGAGTCGTTAGAGGTAGCATTATCCATTGTAATTGTAAGGATTTTGTCAATGCCCCAATCAAGCATACACTCCTCCAACTCCCTCCCAATCATTGCCCCCTTGTGGTCGCTAATCCAAACAAATGAAATGATCTGCTTATGCAACTTTCAACTATCAATGAAGTGAGCTGTCACACACATGTAATTAATAATTTGGATAGAAGTCCAAGTGTCAATGGTCAGGCACACTCTTTGTTTGGTGGTCAAAAACATTTTCTTCAAGCTATCATTCTCTCTCAAGAATAGCCTCATACAGTCACGCATTACGGTAAATCGAGAAGGAATAGGAAACCCAGGATCAAGGGATTTAACAAATTCCCGAACCCTCAACACATCTAAATGGTAGCTCGTCCACTATCACCATCTTAGTAAGGACAGCCCGGATTTTTTTCTCATTGTATTTGGCCATCCCTAAGGTCTTCTCCCCTTCCCCTCCTTCACTTCTTGCTTCTGGGATCAAGAATGTTTGACTCTTATCCAAATTAATCTTACGGTTTTTGGGGCAAAGTTGGATGTGCGTTTTCATGGCCGAAGTGCCTTGCCTTTTGGGATGACATTTCCATTGCATATGACAATGATTACAAGTAGCTACAGGCTCTTCGGGATCACAATCGGGCACTTTTGTGAAGTGGGACCATACTTCAAACCTATTCTTAGGATTTCTACTACCAGGTGGAGGGCGAGGGGTAGAATGGAAGGCACTAAGAGTGCCTACCGAAGAGTCTATTGGTCTGCTAGACTTATCAACTATTGAACTGGGAGCATCAATCGGTTGTTCTGGGGCCGGGATGCCGAGACAAGATGCACCTGTGGATGTAGGAGTGTTTGTTCCTTCCATATCCATGATTTAATAACTAGAATTGTAGAACATAACAAACAAGATAAACATAAAGAAGATAAATTCATGAAGTAAAACTAGCAAACTAGAGCTCTAACAGTTAAGTAGATATGTAAAAAGAAGACAGTCTACGAAGAAAACAATTTACTTCACCAACATGTTTGGGGTTAAATATTTCACTGTTTCAAGTAATACCACTAATCTGCCCTATCATTTATTTCACCAACATCTTAAACTCAATAAAAGTAGGCCACAGGCTTCAAATAGCTAGGCTGCAAATATCATGGCCAAAATGGACGGTTAATTAATTGAAATTCCAAATTGTTGAGCGTATGTTTTCCTACGTACTGTACTCTCATCATTCAGTGTTAATTTTCACATTATATGAAAATAATAATTTGATTAGGCACGTAGCCAAATTACCAAGTACCTACAAATTCAATGGAATATATATTCCCTCGCCTTTGGGTCTTCTAAAGCAATGGAAACGGAAGCATATTTTAAATCCACAAACGTTGATATCAGAAAACAAAACGAAAGTAAAAGCAGAACTAGCCAGTTAACTGGATCAGTGATTACGATTTCACAAGTTGGATCGATGATCTTCAAATTAGCCAAACAAGCCCTCATCACCAAGAGTCATTTTCATATTTAAAAGAAAAAAAAGGAACTAGCCCACTTTCGCCCAGAAAACACACTATCCAGAAAAAAATAATAATAATAATAAATAAATAGCAGCAACAAGAAATCACTAGTTCCTACATCCATAAATATTTGCATAAATAAACTAATATTTAGTTCCTATGATCATCAGAGGCTAAATTAGTGATGAAGTTGAAGTGTTAGAGAGAGAGACGATCGGAGAAAATATAAATGAGCACTAAGCAGTACCTGGAAATGGAGGAGACCACGGGTTGGGGCTGGGCTGCAGCTGAGATCGTGGGGGCTGGGCTGCGGTAGAGATGGCTAGAGTTCCTTGTTAGTCGAAGCAATAAACAATATGAATCTGTCAATATGAGGAATGAGGATCGGGAAGTGATGAAGTTGTGGAGGCTGGAATGAATCTAAATGACGCCATGAAATGGTGTTTTGAAGTAAAACAGCACCGTTTAACTCCAAAAACAGCGCCGTTTTAATTTTAGTTCTCTGTTTTTGGGACCAAAACTGAGTCCAACGACGCTGTTTGGACTCTGTTTTGGACATTTTGAGCCCTTTTTTTTATAAACCTTAAATAAAATTTTAATCTTTATTTTAATCATAAATTTATTTATTTATGGTATTTATAATCTTTTTTATTACTAAATTTAATTCTTAATATTGATTATTAACAATAACTATTTAACTCATATCTAATGATATGCTATTATACTATAGTTAAGTTTAAATATTCTTAGTATTTATTATTACATATTATTAAATATTATAATATTTAACTTATTATAAATTAGTAATGTTTAAGTTATTCTTATTATAATATTATATATTAATACTATATATTAGTATTACATGTTATTATATGTTAATTTGTTATTACACATTAGTGGCTTAGTGCTTATACATTATTAGTATTACATGTTATTATAGATTGATTACTATACAATATACATTACTATTAAATATTATTATACTTTAATATTTATATATTAGTGTAAGTTATTCTTATTATAATATTATATATTAATTATTATATATTAGTACTACATGTTATTATATGTTAATATGTCATTACACATTAGTGGCATAGTCTTTATACATTATTAGTATTACATGTTATTATAGATTGATTACTATACAATATACATTACTATTAAATATTGTTATACTTTAATATTTATATATTAGTGTTATATGTTATTATACATAGATTATTATACATTACTAGTACATGTTATACAATAGTATTAAATGTTATTTTATATTAATTATTATATATTAGTATTACATGCTAATATGTTATTATGCATTAGTGGCTTATTGCTTAATACATTATTAGTATTACATGATATTATAGTCTATAGATTCATTACTTTACATTACTACTGCATGGTATATTAGGTACATTAGTATTATATGTTATTATAGTATAAGTGTATTATTTTAGGTACATTTGTTCAAACTACCATTTAACTCACTATATAAGGTCTAATTATATAAATAGTAAAATATTTAAATATATATGATTAATGTATAAAAAATACATATATTTTAAAAAAACATGTAAAATATAGGGGCCATGCTAGTATAAATATATTATTTTATAATAATTAACCCATGGGGCCTGCTAATATATTATTGAGTTTAACTAACTATATAAATATAGTTATATAAAATCTATATCATCAATAATTTAGTTATTAACTTATTATACATTAGCATTACATGTTATTATAAATTTTTTTATTTATGTAGTTGTGTTTATCCATTTATCCATTAGTTTTACATGTTATTATACATTAGTATTATAATGTTACATGTTTTTATGCATTATAGTGTTTATTCATTATTATTAGATGTTAATATATTGAAAACACATATTATAGTCGGAGTCGGAGTCGGAGGCAGAATTGGAGTCGAAGGCGGCAGATTGGAGTCGGAGCGGATCGGAGTCGGAGTTGAGACACTTCCACCTCCGATTCCGACTCCCAATGATATAAAAACTCCGACTTCGATTCCAACTTATCAGAGTCAGAGTAGAGCCGGTGTCTGAGTCAGATTTTCGGATTTCTGCTCAGTGCTAAACCCACCCATCTCATCACCCAGACTCCATAGTAGAATATCTCTCTCTATTTCTCGCTCTATTATAATGGTCGGTATTAGTTATAAATAAGGAAAATGCTTGGCTTACCTCCTCACCGATTTGCCTTTTTTTTTTTAATTATATTTTTTTAAGGGATTGTTCTTTTATAAATTTGACATTTTTATTTTTGCTCTTTAAAAATGTTTAAAAGGATTTTAAAAATGTTTGAAAATAATTCACAAGTAAAAAAAATTAGCTTTCTTAGTGACAGTACTCTCGGTGTAGGGTGTCGGTGGGTGTAGCAGCACCCATAAAATAATAATAGTCTTCCAATTTGTTGATAACCATTTTACAACGTAGGTAATAAAATATAAAAATAATAATAAAAAATTAAGTAAAAAGTATCTTCTAATTTTGTAAAATACTTTTATAGTCTTAGTTATAAACTGGTTGTTAATTAACCCGTTGGAAGGTTTCATTGTCCTTAGTTATAATGTCTTGCTTTTATATGTTGCCTTAATATATATATCTTTATGTGGCTTTAATTGAAAAACACTATGCCGTATACATTGTGGGAAAACACTAAATTAAATGCGGCAAAGAGAAATGATTTATATTGAAAGATTATTAATTATTGATTTTATCATATTTAGTACGAATTACATACATAAAAATACTTTTTATATGTGATGAAATATATATTCTGAAAAAGTATATCAAATCACATGGTATCAAAATATTTTGTTCCAGTATCTAAACTTGAATGATCACCAAAATGAAAATCAAAACTTTCCTTGTGCCACATCTATCGAAAGAGGCTTGTGCTTGGTCGGATGTATGGTAAAGTAACTTCTTAAAATATCCTATATAAAGAAGTTGACGAAAACAAGAGAAGTCATTAGATTTATCGATCTGCATGACTTTCCTCAGGCGCTATCAAAGATCATAAATTTCTGATCTAGCTATCATGTTAAACGAAAGAAGAAAGACAAAGTACTCACAATGTCCCTTGTTAACGTTGTGTTTCGTACACTTTTGGACTGGGTCCCAGCAACTCAGGTCTTCAATCTTACACCTACACACTTAGAGAAAACACAAAGAGTTTGGGGCCTTGGTGGAGGCCGAGGAGTCTCTGATGCTTAAGTTAGTAACTCTTTAGTAGTTTGTACAAGAGTATGAGGAATTAGAGGGATTTTTTCATACCTGAGGATTGATTTTTATACTAGGTTTCGAGGGCGGCCCCGGGGGCGGGGGGGGGGGGGGGGGGGGGGGGGGGGGGGGGGGGGGGGGGGGGGGTGGGGACCACCCGAACCCTATGTCAGGGGTATATGTCCCCTCCACTGTTCCTTTAGTCAAAATCCATTAATGCGACATGGAGCCCTAGGATCGGCATCATTAATGCGGCGTGACTTCCTGCCCCTTTTACCATGCAGGTGCATGCCGTCAAGTTCCTGCTCACTTGTTATTAGAAAATTGAGGGCCCCCCCGCATTTCCCCCCACCTGCCTGCACAGATTCTCTTAGGCTAGGTGTCGTAAGGGAGTGCTGGTGCGACATGTCCCCTTGGCTAAACGCCCATGATGACAAAAGTTTCAGGCCACGGCGACTCCCAAAGAAATAAGTAGTATTGAGATTTTTTGGGCTGGATGAAGGCCAATCTGGATGATGTTCTCTCAAAGGGCTTGCTGGATGACGATAGCCTATGACAGTACCTGCCACTCCCAGCCAACTCACGTTTAGCAAACTGAGCCATTCTAGTGAGGGCGACTATTCCTCAGGTCTGTAGGCATTCCCATAGTCTAGTTGTGGAGGGGAAGGGGAAGAAATCTAGGAGGGAGTCTACCACCAAGACCGACTTTGACGAATTGGCCATCCCCCCTCCGGGGTAAACTTCTATGGGGATGCTTAATTAGCAGCCTAAGCCGTCATCGTCGAAGAAGGTAGTGGTGTCCGTACTACCTCATCGGGCTGCGCTTTCTTCCATTCCTTCCCATGGCGAGGGTGGTTTCACCCCCCTTTAGCGAGTCCATGCTGTATGGCTATTTTAGATCAGCCTGCGGGAATTGTCCCTATTGCTTTGAAGGCTTCCTCTCCAACCCCATCAAGAAACGAGGGGATCATGGAACTTGCCATTGGCGAGGAATTGCTCTCCTTGCGATTCATTGGAGTTCTTCTGGATCTCCCCCTCCGAAAGTCGGAAGTGCCCTCATCCCAGAATAGTGACCTTGAAAGGGTCCCTTCCCCTTTGTTTGAGGAGAGTCCTGCTGAGGGCGAAGACTTCCTTGACTGGGTGTCTATCCCTGATTCTCCCAGTCGTCGCCCTCCAAGCTGGGCTCAGTCTAACTGTAAGAGGATTTTCCCCCCATGGGCTAAATGCCAAGAAGACAAGCTCAAATACGGGGAGCTCAACCCAACTGAACGACCCCTTGGCCCAAAGTTGAAGTCAACCCATGGTCACAATCACCCGAAAAATCTCAAAAGGCAAAGAAGGAGGGAACACATCACCCAACACTCCCTAACGACACCTAGCTACAGAGAACCTATGCAGGCAAGTGGGCGGAAAACATGGGAAGCCCTTGATCTTCTGACAACAAGTGAAGAGGAGCTTGACGACATGCAATTACAGAATTAAAGGGACAGGAAGCCATGCTGCATTAATGACATCGACCCCAGTACTTCGCATCACATTAATTGTTCTACCCCAGGAACCACACCGCATTAAAGGATTTTGACTAAAGGAACAATTGATATAAATCTGACATAGGGTATGGGCGGTCACTCTCCCCCCTCGAAACCTAGTATAAAATCCGATCCCCAAGTACAAAAAACTCCCTCTGATTCCTCTATACTCTTGTACAAACTACTATGGAGATACTAACTTGAGCATCGGAGACACCCTAGCCTTCAAAAATTACCCAACTCTCTGTGTTTTCTCTAAGTGTGTAGGTGGAAGATTGAAAAGCCGAGGTGTCCCTTGTAAGAAGACAATATGTCAATATGTCCCTTTAAAAGAAAAGATGTGTTTCTCCCCTCCTCATGCCTTATGATCAAGTGAAGATAAAGTGTCTCTTGTTAGTGGCTTGCACCACGGGAGGGCCATTCCAAGGCACCTTTTCTCAATCAATTGACTTGTATATTATTATTCTTGGTCTAGTGGAATCCAAAATACAAAAGAAAAAATTTATTAGGTTCTGGCCATGGGCTTTGTCTCCATGCATTTGCAATTAATCCCATTGACTGGAATGCTTATACAATTTGTGAGGATTGCGGCTATTAGTGTATATGTTAGTGTTAGTGTATATGCATTATGTGAGTCCTACATTGCTTGAGTAAGGCTCTTGCATAGCCTTTGGCCTCCTATATATAGGCCACATTGTATAGCACAATCATGAATAGAATACAATTCTAACATGGCCTCAAAGCTACTACTCTAATCCTTGAAATACAAGTAGTGTTCATGCTTCTCAACATTCTTCCGCTGCCATTATCTCATACGGCTGAGCCATTCAAGTGTTGCACACTGCCATCATAAAGTTGCAATCCCTACAAGGACTATTACAAAATTTCAAAATAATCGTGGCTGAAGGTCTTTTTTGATCATATGGCATACCATTGGGAAGATCTTATTGAGACTGACTCAACGTTGTCAAAATTAGTCTAATCGAAGATTGCACACACTTACATAAGTTTCTGCCATGCCACCCGTGTGCCTTACATGCCACAAGTGCGCTACAGCACTACATCCATGTGCCACACGCACATGTCTCCTTGTTGACGTCAGCCTTACTCTTGTCAATAGCCACGTTATCCCCACGTCATCCAGCCTTCCACGTCAACATTATTAACATTGACTTTGACCAATGTATTGACTTTTTTTCCATATAAGTTCTTTCTACCTATTTTCTCATGTTGGTCTACTTTTGCATATCTAGTCTCATAATGGCTCGAAACAATGAGATTCTTCATCTTATTCATGTTATATTAGATGGTAAAAACTATTTGGTGTGGTTTTAGTCTTTTCATAGCTTTCTTAAAGGTCGTGAACTTTGGTTCTATTGTACGGGTGATTAGACAAAGGTAGTGCAGAAAGAATATGAACAAGGAGAAAATTTTCAACAGTGCCTTCTCAAATGGGATAACCATAATCACCATATTTTATTTGGATGCGCAATACCTCCATCCAAACTATCTCCAACCTACGTAGTAGTTATGATGATGCTATATCTGCTTGGATCATGTTAGCCAGACATTATTTTACTTCTTATGGGTCTATAGAGTACCAACTTATGGTCGAGTTGTATCAGCTCAGACAGGAGCCCATCAACAACTTCTTTGATCGCTTTTGTCACATTTGGAATTAGATTGATCATTGAACCACTTTGGAAGAATCCCATTAATGCTGACATGTATGAGATTCATCATGATCAGCATCGTCTCTATTAGTTTCTCATGGCCCTACAGGATGACTTTGAGTAGATCCTTCTTTAATCATTTATTCACACTCTGGCTCGATCTATAGATATTGTTGTCAATGAGTTGATCCGTGAGTAAACTCATCTGTAGACATTAGAGACTTAGAACAAGCTCAATGTCTTGGCTACCACTCCATCAGTTTCCTCCTATGACCAACCTTAACAATCTAGTTCTGGAAGGCACGGTCCTAGCAACCGCCGCTCCAATAAGTTGTTTTGTCATTATTGTAAATGTCCTGGCCATGTTATTGATACTTGTTGCCATCGTAACAAGAAAGGAACTCCTACTATTGTTGTTACTAGTTTAGACCAATGTTTTGAATACCGCACCGGATGGCGTACCGGTCAAGGCACTGGAATGAAATATTTCGGTACCGGTACCGTTTCGTGTACCGTTTCGGGATAGTCGATATATAAATAAATTATATATATAAATTATATTTCAAACTAATAGTCTATATATGAAGAAATTATATATGAATACATATATGTATAAATTATAAATAGTCTAGCCTGAATTAGGGGTCAAAAAATAAGATTATAGTATGAAGAAATGAAAAAAAAAATAGAGGCCGAAATACCGGCCAGTACGGGCCGGTATAGGCCGAAATATAGGCCGGTACGGCCAGTATTTCAGTCGGTACGAAATAGCCTCTATATCTGTACCGGCCATTAGGCCGATACGGTACGATTTTCAAAACAGTGGTTCAAACACTCATTAGGCCTCTAAAACCAATAGAGATGCATCTTAGTCCTCTTGATCCACCATTACTCTCTGCACAACTGACTTGGAGAACCATATCAATTAGGTCCTAATCTAGTCTGGTACTACATCATCCTCCTCTACTCTTTCTGTTCTTCCTGGTAAATCCCTCTCTTGACTTATGGATTTTGCTGACATCCTCATTGTCCTTGTTCACTAAAATGCATTCTGCACATCCACCACTTGCTATGCATGTGATGCCCAGACTCCCACGTACAAAAACATGAAAATCATGACGTCAAGATGATGACAACACAGGTCACACATCCCAACAATAAGTGCTCAAAGGGTGTGCAACATGCAAAAACTGTGCAACAAAAGTCACAGCGGATAAATAAAGAAACCAACTAAATACTAGAAAATACAAGACTACTAAAATAAAAATATTACAGAAAATTATACAGTTATCCAACGAAAGTAAAGTAAAAACCAATATTTATATAGCCAAAAAGTTATACATAACCCATGATCCAAAAGTGATCACATGTCACTCCTCTGGTGGAACTGATCACTCGAGCTTAACATCTTCCTCTACATCAAAATCTACGATTCTATAAAATGGAACCGTAGGCTTCGAATTCTATGCAAGATTGTGAATTTCAGTAAGTAACCAACCAAACAAGCCACGAGATAAAAATATGTTAATGCAACCAACATATATGCGTGCATATGCTGAAATATGTATAATACCAAAACCCATCGTTTTTCCTAAAAATGACACATATTCCAACACACACCAAAAATCACATTGACCCCAAACCATTCTACTAACATAAACCACTGCCATTTTCCTATAAAATGGTCTACATATAAACCCACCATTTTCCTAAAAAATGGTGCTCGTATCTATTAAATCATAAACCGCCATTTTTCTAAAAACTGGCTCCACATATCCTTTTATCCGAAACTGTAGGCTGGAATTGTAGGCGGGACTACCACCATCCCTGCTTACCACCATCTCTACCATGTGCACCTTAGGCAAGAATCACAGGCAGGACTACCACCATCCCTACCGTGTGTACCATAGGCAGGAATCACTGTCCAGATTACCACCATCCCTGCTTACCCCCATTCCTACAACTCATTTTTCCTCTCTTTCATTCATTTCAATGCATTCATTACAAACATATCCAAAATCCTCTCTCACATAAAAACCCAGTTTTCATCCTTAACACATGAACATGCATGAACACAATGATGAATGTCATGACATCAAACACCACATATATGATATCCAAACATGACATAAAAACAACAAGCATAAACCAATTTCCACAAATAGTCCCATCCTCCAATCCAACCTGACCCCCATACTCCTGGAACTCAAAGTCCAACACAATCAACCAGACTGCAGAAAATTTGTTAGTGCAAAAGTATGTTCAAATCTCATAAATTTCTTTGGAAAATTACTTTCAATGAGAAAGACAACTCTGGAAGATCAAAGGTTACACCAAAAGTGGCAAAATGGTGGCGAAAAGTGGTTTTCCATTGGGTTGGTTGTGGGTCTCAAAGCACAAAAAACGGAGCAAAAGCTATGGGGAGGTCAAGGCTAGGCATGGAAAATCTAAGGGAGTGCTGGGGAGCTAGTGGTGGCAGCTGGAGGCTGTGGGTGGCTATGCGCGGTGGCAGATCTAGAGATCCCATGCATGTAGGGGAAGGAATTGGGATTGTTGTTTCAGGCCACTACAGGCTGCGCGAGGAAATGGCATAGGGAGGTGTTAGGAGGCTAGGGGAGGTCCTGGGTGGTCTAGTGTGGCGGCGGGGCTATCTCATGGCTACACTAGGTCATGTGAGTGGGAGAAACCCATGGGAGATGGGTTTGTGCATGGAGGAAGGTAGAGGAGCTAGGGGCGGCTAGGGTCCAAGGGGGTAGTTGCCGGAGTGAGGGGGAGGTTCTGGTGGCGGTGGTGAGGTGGAATGGTGGCACATAGAAGTGCAGGGGCCTTAAGAAGCCATGGCCTGAAGCTGTACATGGGGGCGAACGGCGGCTTGGTTGGGGCTGAAAATTGAGGGGGGTGGTAGCCGGCAGGTAGGGAAGAGGATGGGCTAGGCGGTGACACCAATGCGCAGCGCATGGCGATGAGTTGGGGGCTAGATGCGCATGGAGAGAAAGGGAGAGGGAGGCTGTCGCGATCGAGAGAAGTAAGGGAGGAAGGAAAAGAAAGAAGAAAAAGAGAAAAGGGAAAAAAGAAAAAGAGGAAAAAGAAAAAGCAAGTGAAAGAAATGAGGTCCAGTCTTTCCAACTCGAGGTTTCAAAACTGATCCAATAAAAGAATTTCAAAATGGAAATTTAAATAAAATAAATTAGAATAAAGAGCAATTTCAATTAATGAACAATATTTAATAACAAGAAAACACAGTAAATTAAAGTTCACAGTTAGAAGTCATAAAATAATACCAAATAATTCATCTAAAAAAAAGAAAGCCCATAATATTAAAATATTAAAGAATTACTTAATTAAAAATACACGTAAATACAGGGTATCACAATGCACACTTCCAACGAATCTACTATGCTTGCTCCTAGTATAGGCTCTATCTCTATATCTAACGTATCTATTTCAAAAGTGCTTCACATTCCAAAACTCTCTTATAACTTGGAGTCTTTAGGGGCAATTGGCTCAACATGGCTACTATGATATTTTGACTACTTTGGCATTACTATCCAAGATTTACAGGCGGGACAGGCCATAGAGTGGAGCATATGTTTTCAATGAGCAATTTGCATCTTCTATCAATTTCTAGTCCACCTACTGGTATTTATGTGACACCCTGTTTTTACGTGTATTTTCACTCAAGGAATATTTTAATTTTATTAATATAATAGTTCTTGCATTTTAAATAATCGGATTTTAATTGGATTTTATTTGCTGTTGAGTTTAAATTGTTGTTTAATTTATTTTAGCTTGTCTTTGGTTTTAAAATTTAATGGTTAGTTTTTACTAGTTATTTATTTTATTTTAGCTTTACGTTGTGTTTAAAATATTTTCTTGGTTTTATTGCTTTTAAAGTTATTTTCGTTGGATCAGTTGTTGGACCCCAGAGGTGAGGATTGAACCTCATTTCTTTTCCTCCATCTTTTCTTTTCTCTTTTTCCTTTTCCTTCTTCTCTTTTTCTTTCTTTTTTTTCTTTCTTCTTTCCCTTTTTCTTCTTTTCTTCCCTGAGCCCCTTCTTCCCGTGCGATTTCTTCTTCTCTCTCTCCTCACCCACGCTGTCCAGCCCAGCCACCCCGACCCATTGCCGTCCGGCCAACGTGGCAGACACAGCCACCACCGTCCGACTCCCCTCCGGCCGGCGCATCACCCCACCAATTTCCAGCCCCATCCGTGCAGTCGTTCATCCCCTACAGCCCATCTAAGCCCCACGGCTTTTTGCAGTTTTTGGCGCCGTCGCTCCACCTCCGGCCACCACCTCTTCACAGCTTCTTCCTCTACCTCTTGCTGACCTAACCCACCTAAGTTCGGCCTCGATCCGTTGCCGGAGCAGCTCCCACGAGCTCAACTCCGATTTGGCCTTTTTCTGCTTCCACCGCCGTTTCCACCGCCACCCACGACCAAAGCTCACTTTCCTTAGCTTCATAAACACCTCTAGGCCATTCCCTATCAATCCCGAGCTTTTGTTTGTCTCCGTTCAAAAGTGGGTATTTTACAACCCACGGCCATAGTGCATTTGCACTGTTACGTTGCTTTTCCTTCACCGTTTGTTGCGCGCCGATCCACCGAAAATTAATAGATAGCGCTGTAAGTATTTTCCAAACTTCGTTTTAGATTTAAATGTATTATTTCTCTTACAATAATTATTTGTGATCTGGTTGGTTATTCCGGACTGAGTCCGAGGAGTCGGGGGTCGGTTGGAATTAAGGAAGGAGTTGTTTGTTTGGTTGTTATTGATGTTTGGAATATGTTGGTGAATTTATGTAATTTTATTTGCATTGCATTGTGCACGCATATGCATGTGTTATATATTGAAAACTCGGTTTTCGAGTGAGAAATGGTTTATTGGTATATGTGAACGTTCGGATTGAATGGTTTGATTCAGAGACACGTGTGTTACGTTGCTTTTCCTTCACCGTTTGTTGCGCGCCATCCACCGAAAATTAATAGATAGCGCTGTAAGTATTTTCCAAACTTCGTTTTAGATTTAAATGTATTATTTCTCTTACAATAATTATTTGTGATCTGGTTGGTTATTCCGGACTGAGTCCGAGGAGTCGGGGGTCGGTTGGAATTAAGGAAGGAGTTGTTTGTTTGGTTGTTATTGATGTTTGGAATATGTTGGTGAATTTATGTAATTTTATTTGCATTGCATTGTGCACGCATATGCATGTGTTATATATTGAAAACTCGGTTTTCGAGTGAGAAATGGTTTATTGGTATATGTGAACGTTCAGATTGAATGGTTTGATTCAGAGACACGTGTAGGGATGGTGGTAAGTAGGGATGGTGGTAGAGTCCCGCCTACGATTCCCGCCTACGGTGCACGCGGCGTAGGGATGGTGGTATGCAGGGATGGTGGTAGAGTCCCGCCTGTGATTCCCGCCTACGGTGCACGCGTAGGGATGGTGGTAGAGTCTCGCCTGCGATTCCCGCCTACAGTGCTCTGATGGTTTGGTTAATGGGTCATTTTCTAAGAAAATGGCGAGACTGGTTTTTGGGCCATTATCTGGGATAATGGCGAGAATATGTTTAAGGGTAATATTTTTGGGCCAAATGGGATTTTGGCGTGTGTGGAAAAATGTGTTTTATGGGACATGTGCATTGGGCATACTTCATGCATATTGTTTTGGTTGTAATATGTTTTTATCTTGCGATGTTTGGATTATTACTTACTTGCGGGACCATTTTTGGTACCGTAGATTTTGGTGCAGATGTAGAGGAGGAGGAGGCTGAGCCCGAGGACGCGGCTTCGCAGGAGGAGTAGTTTGGATGGCTTTTATATATTATATTTGTTGTTATTTTTATTGATATGTATTTGGATTTGAGATGTTGAACATGTAATATTTTATTTACGCTTGTTTTAAGCTGGTTTGTAATTAAACAAAATTCTGGTACTTAGTTATATGGCTTTTCTATCCGTTGCATGTTTTTATTTGAACACATATTGCATGTGCACACACTTTTGGCACTTGGCGATGGGATGTGTGACCCGTATTGTCATCATCCCGATATCTCGATTTCCACGTGGCCGTATGCAGGAGTTAGGGGCGTCACAGGTGGTATCAGAGTAGTTTGGCTCTGGGTAAAACCACATGTCCCGTAGGAGCGGTACCAGAATGTTTTAAAGTTGTGTTTTAAAGGTTTGTTTTATTTGAAGCTTTGTTCCTGTTTTTAATTAAGTTAACTTGTTTTTAATTATTGTATGTATTTGCTTGTTTTATCATATGCTTTTTATGTTGTCGTTATTTGGTTTTGTTTTTATGTTGTTTATTTTGTCCGATATTTAAACGGGGTCAAAGGTTGTGTTATGGCAGGAAAAATGGTGAGGCCACGGAGGCCTTCTGGGGAACCTCAGGATGAATTACAGAGAGGCGATGGAAATTTCGCCATGGCTCGAGCGTTAAACCGTTTCACGGAATATTTGCAGCGAGGTGAGCAAAGTAGAGAGACGCAAACTAGTGAGTTAAACAGATTGACTGAATATCTGCAGCGAGGGGAACAAAGTAGAGCGGTGCAGGCTGGGTGCACCTATGAGCGCTTCTTAGAGCATCGTAGCCCGGCTTTTACTGGAGAAGAAGATCCACTTCGAGCTGGAAAGTGGATCAGAGATATAGAAAAGACATTTGAAGTCTATGGTTGCACGGAGGCGCAACAAGTGCTCTATGCAAGTTATTTGTTACAAGGTACTGCTTCCGAATGGTGGGAGACAAAAAGAGAAATGCTAATGTTAGAATTGGGATCCTTTCCCGCTGTGACTTGGGAGCGGTTTAAAAAGGAGTTTAATGATCAGTTTTTTCCTACACATGTGAGGCGGCAAAAAGCTAGAGAATTTTCTAGTTTGGTCCAAGGAAATATTTTCGTGGAACAATATGCCCGAAGAATTTTCTAGTTACCCCTGCAGAGGTGGATGATGAGGCGCCAACGACCCACGATGCTGGAGTGATTACAAGTATGGTTTTAAATTAATTTTTTTAGATTTGATGTTTTGTGTGGTTTGGTTTTTCTTTATTTTGGATTTCAGGGGTATATGTGATTGGCTCAGGAAGAGTCCGGTTGTATGATTTTTATGCTTGCACATTGTTTGATTCGGGTGCCTCTCAGTCGTTTGTGTCATCTACGTTCGCATAGATATGTAATTTGGTTACGGAACCCCTGCCAAAATCATTAGTGGTGAGTCTTCCAAATGGTGAAATGATTTTTTGTTCTAAAGTTGCGTTGGGTTGTCCTTTGGATGGTGGAAGGACACTTGATGCCGATTTGGTTGTATTCAAGTTGTTGGGATTTGACATTATTCTCGACATGGATTGGTTATATCGATATTGTGCAAGTATTAATTGTAGAAGTCGTGTAATCAGCTTTCAACTCCCAGATAGTGATTATCTAGAATTTATGGGAAGTAAATTAAAAGAAAAGCCGGTAGTTATATCGGCAATTCAAGCGAAGAGAGATATTGCTTGTGGAGCGGATGCCTTTTTGGTTCAAGTGGTGTTTACGCCAACTGGGAAGAAGACTTTAGCAGATATTCCAGTTGTGGAATAATTTCCTGATGTGTTTGTAGATGATTTGCCGGGATTACCTCATGTCCGCGAGTTGGAGTTCGCTATTGATTTGGAACCTGGAGCGGCTCCTGTGCATAAAGCCCCTTATCGTATGGCACCAGCTGAGTTGAAAGAGTTGAAAGTCCAGTTGCAAGAGTTAGTAGACAAGGGGTTTATCCAGCCAAGCACTTCGCCATGGGGTGCACCAGTATTATTTGTTAAAAAGAAAGATGGCACTCTTAGAATGTGTATTGATTATCGAGAACTTAATAAAGTGACCATCAAGAATAAATACCCTCTCCCAAGAATTGACGATTTATTTGATCAGTGACTCACTCAAAAAATGAGTAGCACTAATGCTCTCCCAAGTGCAGGAGGATGTCGTGTAATAATTAGGAACGTGTAATAATTAGAAATAAATTCCTAGATCGTCTCCTCAGGGAAAATTTACTCAAAATTTAAACTCGTTGAAAAATTGTGAAAAAAAACTTCACAAACAAAAAAAAAAAAATGGTATGTGCAATGGATGGAAATTTTACTAGTCATGGACTAGATTCATGTTTTTAGATTTTTGATTGTCGGATTTTAAATGTAAATTTCTAATAGATTAAATTCAGAAATTAATAAAACTAAAATACGAACTGAAAATTGAAAATACTCAAAGACAAGAAAGATTAAAGAAATGCGAAAAAAAATAAATAACACGTAATAAGTAAACAAAAAGAAAATAAATAAATAAATTACTCAACGAAATATCCAAAATAAATAAATAAATAAAACTAAAGCTGCCGAAAAAATGAGACTTGTTCAACAAAAATTAATCTAAGCAAAGCCATAAAAATGAATCTGACCACTAAGCTCTGGACAATGATATCGTAAAACAAGAAGAGAAAAGAAAAAAATAAAGACTGGCCGCCGAATGAAAATTAAGAGAAATGAAAATAACTCCACAAATGATGATAATGAAAGGTAAAAAGAAATGAATCCCGGCGTCCAAAAAAGAATAAAACTAAAGATGCCAAAAACAAAATCAAATACGCCGAATGCCACAACCAAAAGAAAAAACATTAAATGCTGAATGAAAATTAAATTCAAAGTTCTTAGCTTCCATCTTTAACATAAAATGCTTCAACGTAAAAAAAAATAATCGTCCGTCTACCATCAAAATAGAGAAACAATAAAAATACAACAACTAGCCGCCTCCCACATAAGGTCTGGAATTCTACTGTAGAAGCTAAAGAAGAACCATTAAATTGATCTCTCCTGCTTCTCTAAAGAAATCCCAACGTAAAGAAAATAAAACTGAAAATAAAATGAGGCTGAGAAAACAAAGAAAATAAAATAAAAACAACAACTGTCCAACCTACGATATGAACGAAAAATAAATAAATTAAAACTCTACTTTACTGCACCTTCATCTAAACGAAAGCAAGAAGAAAAAAAAATAAGCTGCTTCTCTAAACGAGAAGAAAATAAATAAAATTCAAGACTACTCTACTGCTATAAAAAAAATAAAGAAACTCCGTCTAAAACTGGAAAAGAAAGAAAGGAGAAAAAAAAAATTATTTTGCTACCTCTAGCTAAACAGAAAAATAAGAAAACGACATGTTAAAACATGAAATCTACCGAAAAAGAAAAATTGCATGGAATGAAAACATGAGATAAACATTGCTCCACGTAAACTGCAAAAAAAAAAAATATGAAGTGCTGCCGAATGAAATAAAATTAGAGTTGCCGAATAAAATGAAACTAGAGTTGCCGAATGAAATAAAATGATACTGAAATAACATAAACTCTCTATGTAAATTTTTTTTGGTTTTTTTTTTCTCTTCTTCTTTTTTCAACCCGTAAACTTTCTCCTCTGTTTTTTTTTTTTTTTTTTTACTGTAGTCCGTTCAAATGCAAAGTAATTCTTGGTCTGAAACACCGAACAAAATAAAACAAAAGCAGAAAAATTGAAAACAATTCTATCTTGCGTCTAAACCAGCAACTGAAAAAAATTGAATTCAAATCACTTAGTTTAGGTATGGAAAACAACAACAAAACAATTGAATGCAGAAAAATAAAACAAATGCTGTTCTTTTTTTTTTTTAAAGTCTGAACTAAAAAAAAACAAACTAAACCAACGTAAAACTCAAATCTGCTGCAACATCTAATGCAAAGTAAAATTATGTGTCTGTTTTTCTCTTTTAAGGTCTGTAACTAAGGCTAAAAAAATTAAACTACTCCTGAAAAAAAATAGAACAGAGAAATGAAACTGAAAATGAAGTAATAACAACTGCCGAATGAAATACAATGAAACTGAAATTGAAAACTAAGCTTTTAGTTCTGTCTCTTCTCCAAGTCCGTAAGTTCTCCTGCTTTTATAGAGTATGCATGAGAAAATTCTGTCCGTGATTTATGCATGTTTTCGGTGCATGATGCTGCTGTTTTATCTGCTGCAATTTTGTCTGCTGATGCAAATTGATGCTTCTTCATTTTCTTCTGTTGTCCGAGTGATTCCTGTGTGAGCTGCCGTGATTTTCTGCATGTGCTTTCAACTGGTGAGCTGTTTTCGGTGGACTGAATGAGAAACTTGCTGCTGTCCAAGTGAAGATGCCGTGATTGTTGCTTTGCATTGAAGTGAAGGTGCCGTGTTTAATTTTTCTGCTTTTGTTCTTGACTTTTTCAGCATGCTTTGAGTATTTTTCTGCAGGTGGTAGTTGCTGCTGCCGTGGATTGATTTTTTGCTGCATGTGCCGAACTGCTTTCATTTTCTGCAATCCGTGAATGATGCTTGTGTCCAGGTTAGTTTCTGCTTTCTGCATCCATGAGCTGCATGTGTATGCTGCTGTTGCAAGTGTGCCGAGCTTTCCTTCTGCATGTGTTTCCATGATTTGCTAAGTGCCGTGAGCTACATGTGCTGAGTTGATGGTTTCTGCATGTTGTAATTGACTTTTGAGGTGGAGGTGCCGTGATTTGTGAGTTCATGCATGTGGTGTGCTGCATCAAGTTCCAGCCGTGATTGATGGTGTGAGTTGCTGTCCACGTGATGCTGCTATTGGTTGAAAAATAGCACATGTTACAAGTTGTTGTCCCTCCACCGAAAATCATCTGCTCTTTCCACCGAAAATTCTGCATATTTCTTTGCATGTGCATGGCTTCTTTCTGCATCCGTGATCTGCATCATGTGTTGTCCAAGTCAAAGTTTTCTGCTGCCCGAGTGTATTTCTGTGTGCTTAAAGTGATGCTTTTGGTGCTTTTGCTAAGCTCATGTCCCCCCCTTGCCAAGATCATCCCGGTCTCCTTGGATAACACAGCCCTTCCAATAATGGAATTTGGTCCAGAAAGTGGAATCTGCTTGTCAATTATTGTGAACTTGGCCGTCCAATGACCGGCCAGTTAACTTCTATGAGCCATTCGATTTGGCTACAGCCGCTTTGGCAAGTCAAGATCAAGGGTACTCATAGAAGTGTTCACCTTTCCCTTGGTACATGTAGCATGTAACCTCCCCCAACAAATATAAAAATCACAGATAAATGAAAAATACTTGGTTACAATGGATTTAAGGCAAAGTAAAATAAACAGGAGGGCAGCTATGGTAGATGACTCAGGGAAAAGAAATGGGAGATAGTCACTAGCTGCCGCTGGCTTTTCATATAGAGTTGGGTGGGCAAGAAAGACCTCAACCTCGTTCCATATTTCTTTTCACTCTAAGCGTCCAGCTCTCTCCGCCAACGTCAAGACCAAGTGTCCCACGTCTCTCCTTTCTCCTCCTTAAATCACGGCACCGACTTTCACACCCTTCAAGCACCGAATTCCGTCTCCTTTCTACGTCCAACTAGCCCACCGAAAGCACCCCCAGACAACACGTGAAACTGCTCCTTGACTTTACGTAAAAAACTTCACCGTTTGCTCTCGTGAATTTTATTTAAGCTGAAAATAAAGAAATAAAAATACACTCGAAATAAATTAAAAAGAAAATAGATTATTAAAAAAAAATATTATATATGTGAGGAAATATTGTCCAATTAAATTATAGTTATAAAATTAAGCATAAACATGATATTAATCAATTAAAAATCACAACTCGAATTTATGCTTATTAACTATTTTTCCATCTAAAACCAATAAATAATGTCACGAAGCAATTGAAATACATTGGTTTTAGATAGCTAAAATATGCAATATTTCAGCTCAATCAATCAGCTTTAAGGAGCAGCTATCTTTTCGAAGATTGATTTGAGATCAGGATATTATCAGTTGCGAATAAGAGATAGAGATATACCCAAGACTGCTTTTCGATCGAGATATGGGCATTACGAGTTTAAAGTGGTGCCTTTTGGGTTGGCTAATGCCCCTGCAGCTTTTATGGATCTGATGAATCGGGTTTTTCGACCTTATTTGGATTCTTTTGTGGTGGTCTTTATTGATGATATTTTAATTTATTCTCAGGGTATTGAAGAGCATGCTTATCACCTTCACTTAGTGCTTGGGAAGTTACGAGAGCATCAGCTGTATGCGAAGCTTAGCAAATGTGAATTTTGGCTGGAAGAAGTCAAATTTCTCGGGCATGTAATTTCTCGAGACGGTGTGGCAGTTGATCCCAGTAAGGTGGAAGCTATTTTATCATGGTAGCGTCCTTCGACTATGCACAAGATTCGAAGTTTCTTGGGACTTGCCGGATACTATAGAAGATTTGTAGAGGGATTTTCCCGATTATCCGGACCTCTCACAGCTTTGACTAGAAAGAATGCGGAGTTTATTTGGTCAGACAAGTGCGAGAGGAGTTTCCAGGAATTGAAGAACAGATTGACAACTGCGCCAGTATTAGCACTTCCAGAACCACATAAGCCATTTGTAGTTTTTGGTGATGCATCTAAATTTGGTTTGGGATGTGTTCTCATGCAAGAAGGACGAGTTATGGCTTATGCATCTCGTCAACTGAAGGACCACGAGAAGAATTACCCGACGCATGATTTAGAATTGGCTGCGATAGTGTTTGCCCTTAAGATTTGGCGACACTATTTGTATGGGGCAGTTTGCGAAGTTTACACCGATCACGAGAGTCTGAAGCATTTATTTTTTTAGAAGAATCTCAACATGAGGCAAAGGCGATGGTTAGAGCTAATAAGTGATTATCAGTGCGAGATTAAATACTATCCAGGAAAGGCAAACGTAGTTGCTGATGCCTTGAGCCGGAAATCACACTTAGAGGATGAAGCTGAATCTTTGGGATTGGATTCAATACTTTGCGGGATGAGAAGGCTCCTTATTGAAAGTTCACAACAAGTTGAAGTGTTATCTTCAGTTCTGGATATTCGAATAATTGATTTTGAAGAATTAAAGACTCTTAAGAGAAAAGACCCGAAGCTGTTGGACATTAGAAAAAGAGTCAGAAAATCTAGAGGGCCATTACACTATAGTTTGGATAAAGATGGGATTCTTCGATTCCGAGATCGTAGAGTAATTCCTAAGGACTCAGAATTTAAAGAGCGAATTATGGCAAAAGCTCACGCGGCTCCCTATTCCGTTCATCCTGGTAGCACAAAGATGTATCGGGATTTGAAGAAAAATTATTGGTGGGAAGGAATGAAGAGGGATATTGCCTTGTATATTGAGAGATGTGACACTTGCCGTCAAGTCAAGGCCGAACATCAAAGACCAGCAGGTTTGCTTCAACCCCTTCCTATTCTTGAATGGAAATGGGATGACATCACTATGGATTTTGTAGTGGGCTTACTGAGGACTCCCAGTGGAAAGAACTCAGTTTGGGTGATTGTTGATTGATTGACTAAGTGTGCTCACTTCTTACCTGTCAATAATACTGAGTCTCTGGGAAAATTGACTCGCATGTATGTAAAAGAAATAGTGCGATTGCATGGGATACCCAAGAGCATAGTGTCGGATTCGGGACCCAAGGTTCACATCCCATTTTTGGAAGAGTTTGCAGGCGGCTCTAGGTACTAAATTAAAGTTTAGTACTGCTTATCACCCCCAGACGGACGGCCAATCAGAGCGCACTATTCAAACTCTTGAAGATATGTTGCGAGCGTGTGCCATGGAATTTCAAGGGAGTTGGGAAAATCATTTGCCACTCATAGAATTCGCTTATAATAACAGCTTCCATGCATCCATTCAGATGGCTCCTTATGAAGCTCTTTATGGGAGAAAATGTAGATCACCCTTGTGTTGGGATGAAGTCGGGGAGAAGAAAATAATTGGGCCCGAAATAATTCAGGAAATGCAAAATCAGATTCAGATTATAAGAGACAAAATGGCTGCCACGCAAAGTCGTCAAAAAAGTTACGCGGATACCAGGAGGAGAAAATTGTCCTTCGAAGAAGGTGATTGGGTTTACCTCAAGGTCTCTCCCATGAAAGGAGTTAAGCATTTTGGGAAGAAGAGGAAGCTGGATCCGAGATATGTTGGACCTTTTCAGATTTTAGAAAAGGTAGGGTCTGTCGCTTACCGAGTTGCATTGCCAGAATATTTTGGGGATATTCACGATGTCTTCCATGTATCATCTTTGAAGAAGAGTTTTGGACAACAAGAACCACACTTTGTCGACCCAGAGTGTATTCAGCTGCAACCTGATCTTACTTATGAAGTTGTACCAACGCAGATTATGGATTGGAAAGAGCAATAGTTGAGATCCAAGACGATACCTCTGGTGAAGGTGGCATGGGGAGATCAGTTCGCTCAAGATTTCTCTTGGGAGAGAGAAGCAGATATGAGGGAGCAGTATCCGTATTTGTTCGAGTAAACAGCGGTATGTTCCTTAAATTTGGTCTAAGTGGAATACTATAGATTGCTTTAGTTTTGGGCGTTTGATCTTGCAAATTTCGAGGACGAAATTTATTTTAAGGGGGGGAGGATGTGACACCCTGTTTTTACGTGTATTTTCACTGAAGGAATATTTTAATTTAATTAATATAATAGTTCTTGCATTTTAAATAATCAGATTTTAATTGGATTTTATTTGGTGTTGAGTTTAAATTGCTGTTTAATTTATTTTAGCTTGTCTTTGGTTTTAAAATTTAATAGTTAGTTTTTACTAGTTATTTATTTTATTTTAGCTTTACGTTGTGTTTAAAATATTTTCTTGGTTTTATTGCTTTTAAAGTTATTTTCATTGGATCAGTTGTTGGATCCCAAAGGTGAGGATTGGACCTCATTTCTTTTCCTCCATCTTTTCTTTTCTCTTTTTCCTTTTCCTTCTTCTATTTTTCTTTCTTTTTTTTTCTTTATTCTTTCCCTTTTTCTTCTTTTCATCCCCGAGCCCCTTCTTCCCGTGCGATTTCTTCTTCTCTCTCTCCTCACCCACGCCTTCCAGCACAGCCACCCCAACCCATCGCCGTCCGGCCAACGTGGCTGACACAGCCACTACCGTCCGACTCCCCTCCGGCCGGCGCATCACCGCACCAATTTCCAGCCCCATCCATGCCGCCGTTCATCCCCTACAGCCCATCTAAGCCCCACGGCTTTTTTCCGTTTTCGGCGCCGTCGCCCCACCTCCGGCCACCACCTCTTTACAGCTTCTTCCTCTACCTCTTGCCGACCTAACCCACCTAAGTTCGGCCTCGATCCGTTGCCGGAGCAGCTCCCACGAGCTCAACTCCGATTTGGCCTTTTTTCGCTTCCACCGCCGTTTCCACCGCCACCCACGGCCAAAGCTCACTTTCCTTAGCTTCATAAACACCTCTAGGCCATTCCCTATCAATCCCGAGCTTTGGTTTGTCTCCGTTCAAAATTGGGTATTTTACAACCCACGGCCACAGTGCATTTGCACTGTTACGTTGCTTTTCCTTCACCGTTTGCTGCGCGCCGATCCACCGAAAATTAATATATACCGCTGTAAGTATTTTCCAAACTTCGTTTTAGATTTAAATGTATTATTTCTCTTACAAAAATTATTTGTGATCTGGTTGGTTATTCCGGACTGAGTCCGAGGAGTTGGGGGTCGGTTGGAATTGAGGAAGGAGTTGTTTGTTTGGTTGTTATTGATGTTTGGAATATGTTGGTGAATTTGTGTAATTTTATTTGCATTGCATTGTGCACACATATGCATGTGTTATATATTGAAAACTGGGTTTTCGAGTGAGAAATGGTTTATTGGTATATGTGAACGTTCGGATTGAATGGTTTGATTCAGAGACACGTGTAGGGATGGTGGTAGAGTCCCACCTGCAATTCTCGCCTACGGTGCACACAGCGTAGGGATGGTGGTAAGCAGGGATGGTGGTAGAGTCCCGCCTGTGATTCCCGTCTACGGTGCATGCGTAGGGATGGTGGTGAGCAGGGATGGTGGTAGAGTCCCGCCTGCGATTCCCGCCTCCAGTGCTCTGATAGTTTGGTTAACGGGCCGTTTTCTGGAAAAATGGCGAGACTGGTTTTTGGGCCATTATCTAGGATAATGGCGAGGATATGTTTAAGGGTAATGTTTTTGGGCCAAATGGGATTTTGGCGTGTGTGGAAAAATGTGTTTTATGGGACATGTGCATTGGGCATACTTCATGCATATTGTTTTGGTTGTAATATGTTTTTATCTTGCGATGTTTGGATTATTACGTACCTGCGGCACCATTTTTGGTACCGTAGATTTTGGTGCAGATGTAGAGGAGGAGGAGGCTGAGCCCGAGGACGCGGCTCCACCAGAGGAGTAGTTTGGATGGCTTTTATATATTATATTTGTTGTTGTTTTTATTGATATGTATTTGGATTTGAGATGTTGAACATGTAATATTTTATTTACGCTTGTTTTAAGCTGGTTTGTAATTAAACAAAATTCTGGTACTTAGTTATATGGCTTTTCTATCCGCTGCGTGTTTTTATTTGAACACATATTGCATGTGCACATAATTTTGGCACTTGGCGATGGGACGTGTGACCCGTGTTGTCATCATCCCGACGTCTCGATTTCCACGTGGCTGTACGCGGGAGTTAGGGGTATCACAATTTCTATTGTCACATCTATTTTTCATTCCTTCGCCCTTCGGCAGTCTCAACTTGGTCATGCATCCTCTTCCTATATACAACAGTTAGCTTCTAGAGGTCTTTTAGGTACTGTGTCCCAAGATACCTTTGATTGTAGTTCTTGTTAGATAGGAAAACAACTTGCTTTTCTTTTTCATAGTAGTGAGTCATAGTCTACTAGTATTTTTTATTTGATACACTTTAATGTTTGGAGACTTTCCCCCATAACTAGTATTGGTGGATCTCATGACTTTGTTATATTTATTGATGATTTCGCTCGTTATAGTTGTTTTTATCTTATGCACTCTCGTTTTGAATTGTTGCATACTTATTGTAACTTTGCAAAAATGATTGAAACTCAATTTTCTAGACCTATCAAAATTTTTCGATCTGAGAATGCACTTGAATACAAACAAACAATTTTCTTTTCAAAGTATCTTACAAACATATGGTACTATCCATAAAACCTCCTATCCAGACACCTCTCAGCAGAATAGACGAGCCAAATGAAAACTTCGTTATATCCTTGACATAATTCGGACTCCTCTTATCTCTGCTAAAGTCTCTACCCCATTATGGGGTGAAGTTGGCCTTACTACAGTTGATACTATTAACCACCTTCCAAGTCCAGTCGTATCAAATCAATCTCCATATAAGCATTTTTTTGGATCTCCCCTCAACTATCAACACCTTCGTTCCGTTGGTTTGCTTGCTTTGTCCTTTGGTCTCATGAACATACAAAGTTAGAGCCACGATCTCACCTTTGTTGCTTTCTTGGCTATAGCAAGACTGAAAAGAGCTACCTGTGTTATGATCCTATTGCTTATCACCTTAGCATTTCCCGTCACATTGTGTTTTGGGAACATTGACTGTTTATTGAGGTATCCATTTGTAGCCCTCTATTTCTCAATCCTCTAGCTTAGAACTTTTTCTAGATGAGCCCTTCAATCATTCTTCGCTTGTGTCCGTATTCGATGTTCCATGCATTCCACCTACTCACTCTTTGGACACTCCTAGGCCATGATGTCCATCTCTTAAGCTCCTCCCTCTCCAGCTGTAGTCCTTGTTCCAACCCCGCTTGTGGATCACACTACCAACCTTTCCCTTCAACGTTCTTCTCAGGTAAGACCTTTCCTACTCCTCTGCATTATTTCCATTATTAGATTGCTACTTTGCACAAGCCTCACTCTTATTGTAAGGTCTCCACTAATCCTTTATGGCAAGATGCAATGATTGTGCAATTAATTGATGTATTATCTAGGAACCATACATGGAATTTGCCTCTTAGAAAGTATGTGATTGGTTGTAAGTGGATTTATAAGATTAAGACTCGATTAGATGGTTCTACTGAAAGGTATAAAACTCGACTTGTTGCCAAATGTTTCACATAGGAATATGGCATAATTGACTATGTGGAGACTTTTCCCCACACTACAAGAAATAGGCCTTTTCCTAGAGATTTTATTCATGTTGCAAAAGAAATTGCCGTAATAATTAGGTATTTGCAGTGAAATTTAATTCTTCGCAGTAAGTAAACATCGATCTTCAATTTTAGGACTTAGCTCTCCTCACTTAATTATTTGCAGAGATTTAAGGGGTTTTAGTGTTGAAGAAAATAGCCAGAATAAAAAATACGAAGTCGTAGCGAGATAAAATTGATAGGATAAAGTACGGGCACCAAAATCCGCTTAACATCGTATTGTTGGTTTCTATTGACGTAAAAGCATTTGCTGAGGGTAAAAAAAATACATTTATGGCATTCTGCTCGTGATGCAAATACTTAGATAAATGTCAAAAAAAATATTACTTTCAAGCATATTTTATGGTTGCAAAAAAAAAAAACAAGCGTCGCAAGAATTTATGAGTTTGTGTCGATTGCCACCATCACAAATGGTTAATAAGTGTTTCGCAACAGCTAGGATGTCTAACCAAATGTTTAAATATATTTGTGACTTACTCATTTTTGTCGCAATTATCTTAGTTTTTTTGCAGGAAATAGTTTTATCCGACACATGACAAACTGTTGTAAATAAAAAAAAAAAAATTATACATAATTGACCCTCTTGTGGCATTTATACAATTGCCACAAATGTCAGTTTATTGTAGCAAAAGATTAATTATATTTGCGTCTTATTGGTATGGTTGCGAAGACTCCAGAATTGCATGTAGCTGAATTGTACCATGTGTGACACATTTGTAGTCGGTTTTGCATAAATTACGTCACCAAAAGGATTGTAATGGACTGAAAACTGATATTAACGTGATCACTAAACCCATTTCCTCAAAAATAAATAATTTTCAATTCTTGAGTACAATTTTTAAACTAAATTATAGTGCTAGCTAGTAGACAACTATTTAAAGAAGCTCTTTGAATTATATATATATATATCATCTGTAAGCCAAGCATATATATTCATCCATATATTGATTGTGAGATAACCATAATAGTAGACATCATACCAAGTTTAGGAACAACAATAAAGCCATGTGACGCCGGACAGGATAGCGATTATCCTACAGGCTAGTTCCAACAGATGATTCATAGGAGAAAATTCGCCCAAAACCAGAGAGAAAAGTCTCTAGGGTTTAACGGAATATTATAAAATCAAACAATGATGAAAATCAGTCCACAAGCCGGACTGTTATAGCCAAAAATCGTGTTTATCCGAATTTTGCTAAAAATAGCAAAATCTCATAAATCACTCTAAATTGAAATTCGAAATAAAATAAGCAATCTGCAAAAAATCGGGCCCCAATCGAATTTAAAATGACTTCCTAACTGACAAGCAAAATATTACCATAAATAGTAAAAAATAACTAAAACTAGTGATTCGGAGGGAAAAACAGCAGAATTTGAGGTCGAAAAAAAGGCACATGGAGCCATGCTCAATGTGGACAGCGTGCGCGTCTAAAGGAGCTTTCCGAATTGGGGTCTTATGTGCAATTCCGACACCCGTAGCCAAAGTTATGGCCAAAAGACTGAAACGCAATCAAAACGACCCCAATGAGGAACATATCACAATCAATTCCCGCGATTGCGCTGATCTGCCAACTCATGGTATCTCAGCGCCATCAAGGTGCAATCTGACAGCTCAGCATCATCTGTCTCAGATCCCCCTGCATCACCATGTCACTAGATATTTGACATTCATGCTAAGTTCCTATTACAACAACCCTGGGTAGAAGCTCTAAACCTATACATATGTTGGAGACAAGCTTTGTATACACATACAAGCTCAAACAACCTTTATATATACATCAAACATAGTGAAGTTTACCTATTAAGCATCATAAAAATGGCCACAATGTTTGTTTCATACAAATGATCTAGCCATCACCAAAATGGCCCAAATACTTAGTCCCAAAATATGTACTTATCGTTTCTTATACCTTGAGGTAGACCCACAATGTGCTATCCATTCATCACTTTAAACCAGTCATCTCCAACGTTTTGACCCATCAGTTTTCAAAATATTTCCCACCATGGCCTCTCCAAAAGCTTGGCTTTATACAAAAAACATCATGGCGAATCATTTGGATTACTCAACACCATAAGTTTCTATTGGAGACTCTCTCTTTGCATATTGTTGATGTGACATGGTGCTATAGGTCATGAATGTATCAAATTCAGCTTGTTTCTTCAATAGGTCCTGCACATGTTTCTTTAGTTCCTCAAGTTCTACTTTGTAACAACAACCATCTTGTGAGGCCCCCCCATCATCAACACCACATGCACAACAATGCGACCTCCTACTCTCTCAACCCTCTGGCATATTCAGGCCTATGCCCAACAACCTCCTTAAAAATTACTTCTGCAGCCTCTTGAGTTCAATCCACAGGGTCCATTCCATTTAGCCTTTCTACCATTTGATTCTTCAACAATAGAATGCACAAATGTATTTTTATAAGAGTTAGGAAATTAAGCAATATAACAATAATCAAGCAAGTCGTACATTAAGTACTCAATTTTTCAAACCAAATGATGTCGTGAATAATGTTACTATACTCACATACATATCTTCAATCATGCCCATTATAAATTTGTTCTTCTTTTTACTCCAACGTGACTCCTTAAAGAAATCAACAAACTTGTGCACACTCTCACGCTGCATCATGCAAAGCAAATCATTCAACATGCACACTTCAAAATCATGTACACAAAGATTAGAAATTGCTTAAACATGGAGTTGTAAGAACTTCCGAAACTTGAAAACCAGCATCACATTTGTTACCCTTTATTCTAATAGTCTTGCAAAAGATTCCCTACTAGCTGTATGGTTAGTTCACAAGAGTTCCCTATTGGCCTTATTTCACAGTGACAAAGCCTAGTGGAAATTATACATGAAACACAAAAAGCAAACTAATTAGAGCACAATTCTATCACAACCATCTCATGCCTATATGGTAGCACAATATATCTTTGTGCGGAATTAAAAAGCTCAACAACATATCATCATTACCTTGAATTCCTTACTACCCCATCTTATACATAACTTCAGCCAAACATCTTCATCCACCTCGTCAGTATCTCATGCTAGTGCTACTTTATGAGATTCATAACTATTGTATATTTTATGGAGCTCAAAATGGAATGAATTGAATCGCTTTCGTAGTAGTATGGTGACTGCCCTACGATGATTAATCTTTTCCCATTGTAATATAAGACTAGCCTATAATGAAAACAAGAAGAGATAAATAGAATAAACAGTCACTCTAATGTTCATTTTTGTGTTAATATCATGTAATGACTTTTCCTTACATGAACACGATTACATAGCTTTTCCTTCTCCTCCTCGGGCACATCATTCCAACGAAAGTAACTCATGTTGGCATGATGCTTAATTATATATGCTACCCTTCCAGAAAATATAGCAGCGTGCACGCATTGCACCTTATAATCACCGTTCTTGATTAGTAAAGGAATTGGTCCAAACTTTCACAGATTCTCAAACTTTGTGCTCTTTGCCGGTCCCCTGCCACACTTTTGAGGTCTGGATGCTACAAGAAACTCCACCCCACAAAGAGAATGTCAATACTCTACTTATAAACAATTATGTGTTTACTCAATTACTAATTCTATTGTTATACCAGTCTCTTTTCCTACATTTGGAAATTCTATCTCATAAACCACATCTGGTGGTTGTATTGAGTCATCTGATGAAGAGGTACTGTTGTCAATCAGTGCTTGTGGAATTGGTGGGGGCACTTGGAAAAAAGACTATGATTGTGGTTGTGGTTGTGATTCTTCTGTTCTTATTAATGGTCGTCCAACACCCCCTCTGATTAAGGTACCCCTTCCACATGGCGGCCTTCCTCTTATTGTTCTAGCCATTACTAAACTCTTACTTTGGTTGGGTCGTGGCTGAGCTGCATCATGCAAAACTATGATATTAGCACAATATATCAACAACCAAACTATAATATTCACCATTTGTATATTCTTGGTTGTACTTCATAACTTATCTAATTTATAGAGATATATAATTTATAGAAAAAGCTTAGTGCAAACTTAGGGAATGTAGTATTGCAAGAGCTTTTGAAGAACCTAGAATAGGACAAGTGAACAACAATATCAGTGCATGATTTGATCCACCTAAAATGGCAAGGGTTATGAGAACAACGAAGCTAGTCATTGCTACTCAAGGCCCCTTGACTCACAGCAGAGATCATAACCAATGTATCAAGGAGAGGGAAAATAAGAAGAAGATTTGGTCATGATAGTGAAAGTGAACTAACTCAATAGAAGTCAATTTGTTTATAAAGTTGACTTCCTATTTACATTAATCTTCCATGTAAATTGTGCACAATTCATTTCTTTGTAAAACTAAAGGAACAAATGAAATTCTTTGATTTGTTTTTCTACTCATGTATCCTTCTCCATATGTTGATATTATAGACATCTATTGATGGTTGACTAGCTCTGGTCCCAGCATATATTTCAACAAAAGAAAGAAAGGACCAAACTTCGATTTGGGGAATTGAAGGACTCAATATCAAGTTTGCTACTAGTGATTGGGTTTTTTGTATTCATTGTGAAGTATTAGTATGTTTAGCACTGAATTTGTGTCACCATCTATATAATTTTAGTTCTATATCCCACCACGCTATAATTCTGCATAATTCCAACTGAAAAATTTAGTCCATCAGCACAATTTTGCAGAAACATGAAATTAGAGAAAAATGACACCAAAACAATACAATCCAGAGTCTTTCTTAAACATGAAACCAAAGAAACTTCAAAGACATGCAAGAGCTGTTTTGCAAGACAAGTCCAAAAGCTTTTGAATTTGAATTTTCCCAAGACAAGTCTGACATGGATCTCTAAAAATGATACCTCAGTGACACAATCTAAAAATGTTTCAATTCCTACCAACTGGAAAGCTACAGATAGTCGTATACATTCATCAATTGTAGCAAAAATACGTATCAACAACAAGAATCAAGTCAAGAGCCATGGGAAAAACCCAGCAATGTCAACAAAGAAAATGTAACTCAATCTATGTCACCGAACAAACCCAAACAACATCAACCAAAAAAAAAAAAAAAAAGCCCAAATGTTGCGATTTCACTGACTAAAATCAAGGCTAGGGTTTCAAATTTTACCTTGTATGTCAACCAATGTACTGGAGATATAACTGAAGCAGTGTCGTGCTGGACTTGATTGAAGTGAAAAGGGAAGAAGAAGAGCCATGGGAAAAACAGAGGGAAGAAGAAGAGAAAGAAGGAAGAGACATGGGAGAGAGATATAGAAGAGAAAGAAGAGAAAAAAAAACTAGAATGTGCGATGTGGAGAAGTGACGCGGGAGAAACAGAGGAAAGGAGCAGAGAAAGAAAGAGACGAGGCGAGAGAAAGAGGGAAGAAGAAGAGAAAGAAGAGAAAAAAAATCCGAAGAAGAGAAAGAAGGAAGAGACTGGTAGGGAGAGAGAAGGAGAAGAGAAAGAAGAGAAAAAACCTAGAATGTGCGATGCGGAGAAGAGACGCGGGAGAAACAAAGGAAAGGAGAAGAGAAATAAAGAGATGCAGCAAGAGAAAGAGGGAAGAAGAAGAGAAAGAAGAGAAAAAAAAATTCTAGAAGATGTGAAAGAAGGAAGAGAGAACAAAAGTTTGGAAGAAGAAGAAGAGAAATAAGAAAAAAATCAAACTGGAATTTCTCGAAGAGATGCAGGAGAGAACAGGAATAAGAATAGAAAGAAAGAGACGCAGGAGAGAGGAGAGTCGTAATTTAATTAGGCCTCTGATCCTCTGTGCTTTGAAATGATGGATATGGGATGAACAATATCAGTTCAGCCACAACACATAAGCTGTTGCGCCAAAATATAACTACTACGTTGCACTAGCATTAGTTTTCTATATGTATCTTTAAAATCATATTTTGGCAAGATTGATTTTGCATATTAAGAAAAATTCTCACATTAAATTATGCATATTTGAACCAAGTGACTAGAATTTTTGAAGAGTGAATAGAATTTCTTCAAAACTTAGATTAATTTCAATAATAGTTCAGTCCCACCGATCCCAACTCCCGCTGGGAGCTACCCCTGAAATAATTTTTTTTTGTTTACAGCATGATTAAGGATGTGTTTTTTAATTATGTTGTAAATTCTTTTTCTAAAAAAATTATATTTAAAATGCGTTAGAAAAATACATGTAAAAAAAACCAGGAAAAAAAATTGAACATAACTAACAGTGGCTTCCAACAGGTGTTGGGATCGGTGCATATATAGATTTTCTTTTGCACCAATAATTTGGACACAAAAAGTTAAAGATGCGTCAGAATAGACTAGTTTGGTTTTTGCGACTATCAAAAATTGATGCATAATGGTTTGATCAATTTAATTTCTTTTGCAACTCACAAAATAAGACGCAACTAAATGTAGGTCGATGTGCAAAAAAAATTTCACTCTGCATGTGGCTAATATGACCATTCTTGTTTGTTATTTGCAGTAGGTTTAATGAAGACATAAATAGTGATTTATCGCGACAATTTATCAAATGACGAAAAATAATTGGATGCAAAAAGCTATTTCTGTTGTAGTGTGGCTCATGTTGTACAGACTAGTATATGTGCTTTGTTTACTGAGTTGTTGATAACTTACCCCCTTATCTCCAAAAATCTTTTAGATTATATGGATGGTTCAACTGGGGATCAAGACTAGAAATCATGTATAAGGCTACATGAGCATAGTGGATTAAGTACAAAGATGGTATTTTGGATATTGGAGATTTTAATTACATAGTTCTGTTTTGCCTAGTTGACTTAGTATCTTGGAAGGTTGATATTTATTTTGAGATTTTTGTGGTGTTTAGATTAATCTTATTGGAGTAGTTGATCTGAAATAGTGAGTTGTACATGTCTTTGAAAACTTTGGAGTCTAGGACTATATGGTTGAAACATGATTTTGAGTGACAACGAGTAACTCGCCGATCCATCCGGGACCAAGGTGTTACAATTGCCATTTTGCAGCAACATCCAACAACCTTGCACATTTAAGAAGAACGATACCAGCAGCGCTGCTTTTTAAACATATTTAACATTATCAGCCTAGTGGTATCATTAATTAGGATGCATTCATGCATGACAGTTCGGGATTGAAGAATTATATATACGATGTTGACAACAAGCTACCCAAGTTGTAGAAGAGAGAGACATTGAAAAACATGTGCAGGCAGTAGTAACTTCAGACTAACTGCACAAACATGCAAATATAATACGACCTTTGTTTTAAAAAAAAAAAAAAGAGGAAAGAGTCAGGGCCACCAGTCAGAGCGACCCCTCCCCACATATATTAAAAAACCCTCACTTATGAAGAAGGAATACCATAACAAAAGACCGAACCCACTTAACAAAACTATAAATATCAACAAAAGACAAAATGAACCTTAACCCAAAAAACACGCTGGAAATTAACACCAACGCCGAATATAAGTTGTACCATTAGATCTAACCCGTATAAACCTCGCACCTCACGTGGCAAATCCACTGCCTCTAATACTAGCAGTTCCTTTCCCAAAGCCCTAACTCTAGCCAACTTATCTGCCACTTTGTTCCCTTCTCTAAAAGTATGTGTGATAGAAAAATCAAACCCAACCAACAAAGACAACAACTAGTGCCAGAAATCCCAAAGGTACCAAACAATACAAACTCAATCCCTCAACCAAGACACCACAAGAAAAGAGTCACATTCAACATCAATGGACAAAAAACCCAGCTGCCGGCATATTTTCAAGCCTTCAAAAAAAGCTCTAAGTTCAGTTTCATTATTTGTAAAAGAGCCAAAGAATTTTGAAAAGGGAAAGACTAACCTCCCTTCTTGGTTTCGAAGGACTCCACCTCCTCCACCAGGTCCCGGGTTCCCAAGAGAGCTCCCATCTAGATTCAGCTTCAGTCTTCCAATATTAGGCTTCACCCATCTAACAATGTCGATTTTAGGAGGCGGAGGCTGTACTGGTTGGATCTCCAACCTTGTTAATATTTTTAAGTCTTGCGAAGACAGCTTCTTCACTTTGGTTTCAGTTGCAAGGAGTTTCACCCACATGAGAACCGAATACCACACCTGTTGGACAAATTCATATTTTCCTTCCATGCGTGCAGCACAGCGCCTTCTCCATAATCTCCAAGTAACCACAACTAGAATTAAACCCAACAAAATGCCAACCTGTGTGTTTCTATTCGACCTAGCAAACCACAATTGTATTCTATCCCTCCAAGATTGATGTGCCAAAAAAGGGACAACTATCTCAGCCGAATCTTTTTTCCAAATTTCCTGTGCAAATTCACCCTTGCCCTAGCACATGCTCCAAGTCTTCCTCATGTCCCTCCACACAACAGTTACATCTTGAAACAAAAGGAATGCCTAGCTGACGTACTCTCTCATCCACACTTAAACATCCAAATGATGCCTTCCACATAACAATAGACATTTTTTCGGGGACAAGACTAAGCCAAATCCATCTAGCCCAATCAAACTTTTGCATCTTAATTCTAAGAATCTCCCAAGCTGATTTTGTTGAAAATGTTCCCTGCTTCTCTGGTAACCAAATTAAAATATCTTTTTCATTTCTTAATTCACCAACCATCCTCATAACCTCATTTGCGTTTTGTTGCCCCACCAACATCTCAAGTCTCTCGACATCCCACTTATCATTTACAACCAACTCCCTAATTGTGATATTCGGCTCCTCCACCATTTCAGTCGCATTACATAAAGGCCCATGTTCCATAAAGTTATCAAACCATAAAGAAATATTTCTAGCCCTCACCTTCCATTTAGAATTTTGCAAAAGAATAGGAAACCCCTCCACTATTTTCCTCCAAAAACTGGACCCCTTACTGTCATCCAGGGACATGTCCTTGTTTAATGTATTTGGCCTTAAAAAATTTTGATCAAAGAGACTCCTTCGTCAATATGTTCCAACCAAATTTCAGAAACAAAGACTTTTTTACCTCTTAAAGCTTCCTTACCCCAATTCTCCCCTCATCTACTGGCAGACACATTTTGTACCAAGCTCTCCAATGTTTTTTGTTTTTTCAATTTTGCTCCCCCCAAAAAAATGAAGCAAATAGTCTATTTAGCTTAGAAATAATAGTTTTAGGTACCTACAAAACTGAAAGCAAGTGAAGAGGTAAGCTTGTTAGAACATGCCTCAATAAAATCAATCTTCCCCCTTGTGACAAAAGCCTACTTCTCCAACCTGATAATTTCATTTCTACTCTCCCCAATAAAAGCATGAAGTGCCTTATTTTTAATCAACCCTCCACTATTGGTGCTCCTAAATATGTAAAAGGAAAGCTGCCCACGGAAAACCCAGTTTCATTTAGTAACTCTCTAGTTCTTCTGCTTGGCACATGCTTGGACACAAAAATAGCAGGTTTTTCATAATTCACTCTCTGTCCGGACCAGCCTTCATAGTCTTTCAAAACACCCATCAAACATCGAACCGATCGCTTACTACCATTCGTAAAACCACCACATCATCCGCATATAGTTAGTGATTAATTCTTGGAGCATTAACTGGATAAGAATAAGGCTGAATGCCCCCCTCCCCTAACCTTTTATTTAAAAGCCTTGAAAATACTTCTTCCATAAGAATAAAGAGGTATGGCAACAACAAATCACCCTGCTAGAGCCCTCGTCTTGACTTAAAAAAACCCCGAACACAACCATTCATCATAATTGAAAACCAAACTGAAGATACATACTTATCAATCAGCTTACAAAAGAAATCTGGGAAACTGTTATAATTTCAGCCCTCTCACAACAAATACTCAAATAACAAAATTAATATAACTAGTTGTAATATGCAATTAGTTTGAACAAAGGACAACCAAAATTTCAAGAAAATTAAATGATGAATGTGATCAGTTTAGTTTTCTATTTTAAACCAATTAGAAATCTGAAATCACAATATTTATTCATGCAAGATCAAAAATAAATGCAAGAATAATAAAAGAAATGTAAAATCAACACAAGAAATTACGTGGTTCGACCCTAATGGTCTACATCCACGGCAGGAACAGTCTAGGAGTCTTTATTATTGAAGAATGCTTCAGAATAGAGTTTACAATCACTTACAACCATTTGTCATCGCACAAAATAGAAAGTGGTTTCCTCGTATTATTCTCTAACGAAACCATACCTTTCTTGCACTTGATCTTCTCCTCAAAGTGCTGATTTGATCTTGATGGAAAACTAGGGTTTCAAACTCTGCTTCTCTCCAGAGGACTGCGGCTTCACGAACGAAGGAGAAAAGAAATTCGGACTCTGCTTCATACGGAAAGGCTCACATGCCTTTATATATAAAACTAGTAATTACATAATTGCCATTTGCCCAATATTACAAAGAATGCCATTAATGAAAATATAAGTACATGACAAACGGCAAGTCGTAGATGAGGGAAAACTTGACATATCTTCAACAGAAACCCATTGCTCGTAGCACGTGGTCCAAAAAGCGCCAATCAACACGATCGTATGCCTTACTCATGTCGATTTTCAGCATGATATTTCCACCCTGGACCTTCTTATGTAGTAAGCGTGTCATCTCTTGGGCAAGTGAAATATTCTCAAAAATACTCCTGCCCTTGGCAAAAGCTCCCTGTTCAGCTAAAATAAATCTTCCAAGAATCCCAGCCATCCGATTCACAAGGAGTTTAGAAAACACCGTGTAAATGACGTTACAAAGACTTATAGGCCGAAATTTATCAAAACTTTGCGGGTTTTCCACTTTAGGGATAAGGACAATGAATGAAGCATTGTATACTCTAGGCAACTCCATACCTTGAAAAAATTCTTTCACAACAACCATAATATCGTTTTTTACCAAATTCCAACAAGCCAAATAAAAAGAAGACCCAAAACCATCAGGCCCTGGGCTGCTGTTCACACTACTCGATGAAATCACTGCTTTGACTTCCACTTCCGTTGGCTCTACCATCAAATCCCTACCATTTGCTGTTGATAAAACATGTGGGAAAAAAGATTCCAGGTTAGGCAAATCAACCACCTTTGCTTGCGAAATGAAATGCTCAACACATCGAACCCCTTCCTCATGGACTCTTTCTAGAGTATACAGAACGCGCTTATCAGGAAGTCTCATCTGATTTACATTAGCCATCTTCCTCCTCTGTGCTATAACAGCATGGAAAAATTTTGTGTTACGGTCCCCTTCTAATCTCCACTTCATTTTTTATTGCTGCGCCAAACGAGTATCTTCCCTTAAATTCCAAATCTCAAGCTCTAACTTAGTCACCAAAAACTCCTCTTCCACTTCCAAAGAAAGTTTGATTGAAGCACCTCCACGAGAGTCTCAATCCGTTCCTCCAGCTCCTTAATAATCCCATCTACTTCTCCAAAAACACTTTTGTTCCAATTCCTCAGTATATTCCTCAATCTTTTTAATTTTTCAGCTAATATAAGCAAACTGCTACTACTCATTGTCGATTCCATCCAAGTTCTATCCACAACATTTAAAAAATCATCATGTGAAATCCACATATTCTGGAACCGGAAAGGAGAAGGAACATACCTCACAAACTTTGAAAATAGCTTTAGGACAATTGGCGAATGATCGAAAGATTTTGACTTAATAATTCTGCCGAGGCATCCCAAAACTTTGCCAAAAACAAATTATTCACAAGTACACATTCAAGTTTTGCCCAACTTCGCGCCAAACCTAATTGGCCATTACACCAAGACATTTGTCTTCCATGCAATCTTAAATCAATAAACCCACACATATTAATACAATCATTAAATTCCGCCATTGCACCAAGTGGCCTAGGCCTCCCTCCAATATGCTCATCATCTGCCCTTATAATATTAAAATCCCCCAAAACCATCCATGGCACCCCTACACCCGAAATACCACTCAAATGGTCCCATAAATCTTTGCGATCAGCCTAGTTGCATTCCGCGTATACGAAGGTCCCTAACAAAACAACACCATTGTTTTAAAAAAAACTAGTAAAAGCCTGATTTGAAATCCCAACAAGCTCCATTTCCACATCTTCCTTCCAACAGGCCCAAATTTTACCACCTTCAACCATATTTGAACTATATCATGGAAATCCGATAGAATGAGACCAACTTTGTAAATTCTCCATGCTTTAAAACGACTCTAGAGATAACCACAATAGAAATATCAAACTTGCAAATCAGTTTTCTTACCCGCCTTTTTGACGTACCCAACCCTCTAATATTCCAAACAAGAATATTATCAATCATAGATTTAATTTCTAAGGGAGGGCCTTAGCCATTCGAGATTTCCGTATCACTGACTCCTTATCCACACTTGTATCATGATCCCCATCTCCATTAGACAATATATCAAATCTATTAGAATACTGGTTCCCTACTCCCTTTCATAAAAAACAGCACTCGGAGTCTCCCTCATCTCAACTGAAACAAAGCCCTCTTTTTTTCCACTCCCAACTCCACTCGGAACAACACTTGTACTTTGTTACAACCCACACCTTTCCTGCACTGGATTAACATTTAGTCCCACATTAGTAGTACCAAAAGCAACACTATTCCTCTTCCCAACTTCACCATTCTCGGTTTCCACACATTCCATCTCATCCCTAACCATCAAATTTCCCATATCAAGCCCGTCCTTCAACTCTCCCTCCTCCAAACCCTCCCCTGAATTACCCCCTCCAGCCCCATCCATCACCATTTCCTACCCACTAGACCCTTCCTCGCAAGGCACACACCTATCCCCTGCAGTTAACAACAAGGGCTCTCCTCTCACACCCTTATTTTCCTCAATCTTTTTTTTCCCCAATACCTTCCACTCCTTCTCCCCATCTTTACGGGCTACACTCAGTCCCTCCTTTCTCACAATGCCTTTCTTCCTTTTCTCCCCACTCCTACATACAATAGCCATATGTCCCTATCTTTAGCATTTAGTGCAGTAAAAGCCCCTCTTTTCATTCACTACATTTTTCCAAAATTTACATTTCTGGCCAATTACTAAAGGAAATCCCTCAACAGGTTCTTCTCCTTCCAGGAGATCAATCTTCACACACATTCGAGCCCCCGTGGCTCGTGTTCGATATAGTGTTGCATTGTGAGTCCCCAAAAAATGACCAAATCTAGAAGCAATGATATGTAAAACGTCTAACCTATACAAATGGAGTGGCAAACCAGGAAGAAATATCCATTGCAGAGCGATAGACGATTCCTTTTTTGGATCGAAGTCCACCGACCAATTGAATAATCTAAACCGGCACCTAGCAACCAGCCTTCCTTCTCTCGCCCAAGCATGGATATACTCGTTCTCATTAGCCAAATGTAGCAACAAATGGAAATCATCCATGAAGCTGATCATCGGGACCTCAATAAACCCCCAAGATTTGATGTTGTTCCTCCTCAAAACATCGATCGACGGCCTCACCGAAATAAACTTTAGAACCAAAGCAAATTTCAAATCCTTTACAACTTTGTCCATCTCTGCATCCGAGAATACGAAGCCCAATCCACCCTCAATCAACTCTGGTTTACACATAGGCAAATGGAATTTTGCCACCAGCAATGGACGGCGCAGCGCCTCAAGGAACGATCGTTTCTCCGCACCCATCGATTCCACACCATTCTTCGCCTCTCAAGGAAATCCCCCCCAGCAGCAACCAGAAGAGACTCCATCCCAGACCCCCCGGTAGCAAGAGGCCACTGGAGAGAGAATCCGAGACCGATAGGAGGCCGATCCCCAAGGAGAAAACTGTCGTAAAAACTCAAACCCTAGCAGAGCATCAGATACCTTACCACGTCAGCTCGCCTATACACATTATTTCGGTTGGAGACTTTGTATACGACTTATATCTATGATACATCGATCTTCAAACAAAGAACAGAACCTGGCAGAGATTACAAGAAACAGATATTTTAAACTTCAGATTATCTGTCATCTTCATTTTCAAAAAAGTAAGACGGAATTTTTTTTTAAAGTAATTATTGGTTTTGATAATTTTGAAGTAATCAAAGTCTCCATCAAAGATAAAAGTTGAAAAATAAACTTGGTTTGCTCATACCTTATTCATGCTGGTAGTGGAGCCACTTAAATAGATTAAATACGTCACTTTCTAAATCACTAATGTGATATCCCGTTTTACGTGTATTTTCACTGAATGAGTATTTTAATTTAATTAAAATATTAGTTCTTTTATTTTAAATTATCAGATTTTAATTAGATTTATTTAGTTGTGAAATTTATTTTATAGAGCTTTCTTAATATTAATTATTGTTTTGAGTTTAAATTGCTGTTTAATTTATTTTAGTTTTTTTTTTAATTTAAAATTTAATTGTTAGTTTTTACTAGTTATTTATTATAATCTAGCTATATGTTGTGTTTAAATTATTTTCTTTGTTCTATAGATTTTAAAATTATTTTTGTTGGATCAGTTTTTAGACTCCAGAGGTGAGGATTGGACCTCATTTCTTTTCCCATCTTTTTTTTTTCTCTTTTTCTTTTTCCTTTCTCTTTCTTTTCTTCTTTTTCTTTCTTTTTCCTTCTCCTTTCCCCCAGTTCTCCCTCTCCCACGTGCGAGTTTTCCTTACCCATTTTCGTCATTTTCTCTCTCCGCCTAGAACGCCGTTCGCCAGCGCCGTGACCTGCACCACCCACCCACTTTTCTTCCCCTCCGACTGGTGATCATCCCCACCAAATTTTACCTCCATCTGAGCCACCGTTAACCACCACAAGCTCCTTCAAACCGTTGCCTCTTTTCTCTCCAGTGCCGTTGTTGCTCCACCTTCGGCCACCATCTCTTTACCACTTCATCATCGACCTCTTACCGTCTTAAACCACCTATTTCCAGCTTCGATCCATTGCCGGAGCAGCTCCCACGATCTCACTTTCCGTTTTGGGTATTTTGGCCTTCCACCGCCGTTTTCACCGCCACCCACGGCCAACTCTCACTTCCACTAGCTTCATAAACACCTCTAAATTATTTTCCATCAATCTCAAGCCTTAGTTCTTCCTCATTCAAAAGTGGGTACTTTATAACCCACGGCCACAGTGTTTTTATACTATTACGTTGCTTTTTCTTTGTCGTTTGCAACTCGTTGATTTTTCAAAAATTATCATATAGTGCTGTAAGTATTTTTCAAACTTCACTTTAGATTTAAATATATTATTGCTTTTACAATAAATTTGTGACTGGTTGGTTATTCTGAATTGAGTCCGAGGAGTCGGGGGTTGGATGGATTTGAGGACGGAGTTGTTTGTTTATTGTTGATGTTGAGATTTGTTGAATAATTTATGTCTTGCCATTTGCATTGCACTGTGCATGCATATACATGTGTTGGATACTGAAAACTGGATTTTCATGCATAAATGGATTTTTGGGTGCGTGTGTATCACGGCCTCAAACCGAGATGGGGTATTATCTCAGTGGAGCTCCTCTGGTCATTCGGGAGTGCAATATACTGAGTGACGTCCCCTGGGTTATTGTTGGGCGACAACGGGAGCGAGCGGGATGGTAACGCTCTTGTACCAACTCCGTGGCCCCTCTGCTAGCTGGGGATAGAGGATGCTATGTATGCGCGGGGCGCGGAACTGGGCATCGCTCGTTACGAAGTCTCACGCATGGTCGTTACCCGTGGTGTGACGAAGGGAGTTAGGGTGTGCAGATGACCCATAGGGGAGGTCATGGTGCATTCGGTTAAATGAAAATGGAAATCGATTTGAGATTTGGATATGGGCCATTTTCTGAGAAAATTGTGAAGTTTTGTAAGAGGATATTGAGATCCATTTTCTGGGAAAATGGTGGTTTCTTGGTTTGGGACATTATCTGGGATAATGACAAGGACTTGTTTTAAAGGATATGTTTTGGGCCAAAATGGAATTTTGGGGTGCGTGAAAAAATGTAGATTTTTGGGACATGTACATTTGGCATCTTTTCATGCATATTGTTGAGTGTAATATATTTTTATCTTGTGGTGTTTTGATTATTACTTACCTGCGGCACCATTTTTGGTACCGTAGATTTTGATGCAGAAGTTGAAGAGAAGGAGACTGAGCCCGAGGAGGTGGCTCCGCCAGAGTATTGGCTTGGAGTTGATTTACCTTTGGATAATATCTTTACTTCTTTTTATGTTATGTAATTTGGATTTGAAACAGTGTTAAACTTGTAATATTTTATTACGTGTGTTTTAAGCTAGTTTGTATTTAAATAAAATTCTAATACTTAGTTGTAAGATATTTATTATCCACTGCGTAGTTTATTTGTACACATATTGCATATACACACACTTGACACTTGGCGATGGGATATGTGACCCGTATTATTATCATCCCGACGCCTTAATTTCTATGTATCCGTACGTAGAAGTTGAAGACGTCACAATTAGTAACATGAATTATTAAAAGATAAGCATAACCAGTGTGCTAACAACCCGTACATGAAACAAGAAATTAAGAAAATGATCCGTCAAAAGATGATGCCTTTACCCAAAGGCAAAAGTAGGAACAACGGATCCAATCATGTTTATGACTTTAATTTGGAAAAGCAAAAGATTCCCCATCATGACTTCCTTCACAGTACGTAGGTCTATGATCCTACCTAACCTTTCCCTCACGAGCACCACATTCGCTACAGTTTGGTAACAGATCAATACGATTGAAATTTTCTTTAATTGTTAAATAATTTCAAAATACCGACTAGTGGATGCCATTTGATTAAAAATTAGTATCTAAATAATAGAAGTAATAATTCTAATTGAATGAAGTGAATTTTAAAACTTATATCTTACCAATTAAATTATGTTATATCGTGGATATTAGGAATCAGAGAAAATAATTATATATATAACTTGCTAGATTTCTCTCTGCTTTGACTTATCCCTTTGGTTTTTCTTTTAACCAGTTTTTAATGCCGTTTGACTGGAACAGAAATATCATCAACCCTTAAAAAGGCTTCTCGGGCAATTGACTCGTATTATAAGTGTATATAATATTCATGCTCTATTGGAATATTAAAGAATAATGAACCCTTAAAAAGGCAATTACTTACCAAATTAGATTCTACTTCTATGCAAAACCAAAATAAAAATTTCATTAAAGAAGTCTAAAGTATAAACTGATCGGAATAGATAAGACATTAAAGCAACACTTTGAAGCAAAAAGCAGGAAAAAGCTAATTAATTACCTACAAAAACATTTCTTATCCGAAGACAAAAGTTGGTAAGAATGATTCCACGAGCAATAATTGAAGCATTCTTTTTTGTCTCCAGTTTGAGCAAGAAATTATTAAAGCAAGGGAAGGACTATACAAAAGAAGTCTTCCGCGAGCAGGCTGGAGGCTTTTCGCATGATTAGAAGGTATTCCACTTGTCTCCTTTTTGATGTACGTCCATTCTAGTAGGTTATTTTCCACATGAATATCATTATATATATTGGACTGATTTTGTCGATTGAGTCACATTGCGCTTGAAACTGCCGAATAAATTTGTTTTTAATGACCATAATTAGCTATTAGATGCCAACTCACGTACCTCTAGCTGTTTGTCACCAAAAAGTTTATTATATTTTCCTCCTAAGTAAGCTAATTAATCCTATAGATGGATTTAGATTTTTTCTTTTACTGTGTTTAAAACTCTTATCTCCTCGGATAAGAGATACTGGATTTAGCTAAAAGCTTTTCATTATGAAGTAAGTAGTGCATGGAAATAGGCTAACAATTCATTTCACTAAATTCTCACAAAAGCTTTCAATGATATTGCATATCTCACATAGAACACGTTACATTACAATCACTCAAGAGAATATCACATATATACATGTCACAACTCTCAATTACCACGTACATGAACATGATATATAAAGCTATGATCACATTCTTTCAATGTAAAAGCATGCATACAAGGAGACCAAATTTCCTTTCATTAGAGAGATTTGTTTTTGGTTTTGTTTTTTTTTTTTTCCTTTTTTTTGGGGGGGTGTCTTTTTTTGGGGGGGGGGAGGCAGGCATAAAACTGGAGAAAATGGGTGGTGATGATGAATGCCGGCGACTATGAGAGAGAGGCTATGCTAGCCTTTGATGAGGATGAACAAATTACCTTGCATCATTATCTGTTGGTTTAACTACTTGATTTCTCATGCTGTCATCTGCAATAGCGGTACTGATAGAAGAGCTGCCGATGTCAACATCAATTCCCAAAGAATGTGTAGATGCATTAGGCAAGTGTGTAGCCTTTTGTGTATCTAGATCAACCTTTTTCGACGAGTGTTTTTCCGAAAGTCTTAATCCCTCCAGCTCCTTAGTTACTTGCTTCATACTAGGCCTATCCTCCCCTCTTACCTTTAAACACTTTTTTGCTATATTAGCAACTTCCTTTATTTCCTCAATATTACCTTCTTTGAGAATGCGTTCATCAATAATTTGAAGGAGGCGATCCTCTTTTATTGCAGTAACAAAATACATTGCTAGATTTCTTTCACTTTCAGGCCTATCCATGGAAAGTGCTTTTTCACCTGTTAGTAGCTCTGCAATAACAACACCAAAGCTATACACATCACTTTTTTCAGTTAGTTGGCTAGTATGGAAATATTCTGGGTCCAAGTATCCCAAAGTTCCCTGCACCACAGTTGTTAATCTTGTGTGGTCAAGAGGCACCAATCTTGAAGCTCCAAAGTCAGACACTTTTGCTGTATGGTTTTCATCCAGAAGTATATTTGTAGTTTTCACATCTCTATGTATAATAGACATAGAAGTCTCGAAATGTATGTATGATAAGGCTTCTGCAGTTTCTAATGCCACCTTCAGACGTTTCTCCCATGAGAGCGAGGATGATAGGTTTTTATCATGAATATGCTCAAAAAGTGTCCCATTTGTGATGAATTCATATACTAGTAAGGGTACTTCGGTCTCAAGACAGCATCCTAATAACTTCACCACATTCTTGTGGTTGATTTTAGTAAGCACAACCATCTCATTTATAAACTGCTCAATTTGGCTCTGATCAACAACATTGGACTTCTTAATGGCGACCACTCTATCATTTGGTAAAACTCCTTTATAAACAGTTCCAAAGCCTCCTTGGCCGAGGACTCTACTTTTATGATAGTTGTTAGTGGCCTTTTCAAGCTCTTCTGCGCTAAAGATTTTAACTGGCTCAACAGATTCTTTGTGATTCAGAAGTTGTCGTTCTAAGATTAAGCTACCATTTTGTTTGAAGAACTTCTGTTTCAATTTTATGAGGTTTCTTCTTTGCATTACCCAATATACCAACGAACTTCCCACGAGCAGGATTAAAAGGCTTATGCATGCACCTGCAATTGTTCAAGCATGCATTTTGACCATGTAGAATGTATTTCAATTTCCTCCAGTCACTAACATTATAGCACATGCAATGACTTCAACAAAGCTGAGATTTCAATGCGTAATATATGTAATATATAAAAATGACGCACAAGGAGTTGAGTTTCGAACTTTCGAGTTTTAACTTGGCTAGTGATTATTAAAAAGAAAGATTTAAAGCCTAGCTAGCTGTAGCCAGTGACTGTTGGAGAAGCAAAGATCTATCATTAGTAGATTTCAACTACGTTTCATACGTACGAAAGGTAAGGTTACAATTTAATTATATGGAATAGTAAGAGTGAACTAAGTTTTGAATTAACTTACCCATCTCAAAACATTAATTTTCTTATCTTAAAAGACTTTTACATTAGTCAAAATGGTTCATTTTAGGCCAAATTATAATTACTGCATGGGATGTGAGTGAGGTAATTTCATTGGAAGCCAAATCCATATATCATGCATGCATATATGAAGTTAGTAAATTAACAAGAAAATGGAAATAAAAGAGACGAGTACGTAGTGCTGTAATACCACCATTCCTATAGATGTTATACATACCCAGGGCAATAATCATGAACTTGGATTGGGCTTTTGGACTACAACCTGTTCCAGGCGGCATCCTCCCATCGCCTTCATATCCATTGGGACATATACATGTGTAGCTCCCGTTAGTGTTGATACATGTTGCAGTAACATTGCAGGGATTCGGATGATCAAGATCTTTGCACTCATCAATATCTGAAAAACGTGAGTACTACAGCTAGTCCGTCATCATCGAAATACAGCCATAACAGTTTGCTCATTTAACAAGTACAACATGAACTGATTAATTTGCTAATCCAAAATGAGCTGAAATAAAGAAAAAGAAAAGGCTTATAAAGTAAAACAAATGAACACCATTAATAATTAGTTACCTTGACAACTACCATGTTGTCCATCAGGAATGTATGCGTTCCCTTTATAACCGTCGGGGCACTTGCAAATATACCCAAGACCGTTGGCTTCCGAACAATTACTCTTGGCTGCTTTGCACAAATAGCTTGTCTTATTTTCCAGAGCATCTTTGCACTTCTTATTTTCAATTGCCCACTCAAGCACCAGGGGTACAGTCTCCCTGTTCGTTAAATTTGTAAAATCTAAGGTGGAAAAGTTGTATGCCTGTGTTTCCCCAATAAAACCTACACCACATGATTGCCCCGAGGTTCTGCCGGATCCATTAGTGTAAATGCTCTGAACGTTCAAATTATAATTCGTTGTGTTTTCTGGGATTGCAGAATGGCAACAGCCAAGGCCAGAGCAAGAGCCGTTAACCAAACCGGAACTGTTGCCACAGAATGATATGCACCCAGACATGAACGTATAATCTTGTTCATGCGAGCCACGTATGTAGGCGTAAAAGTTACAACCGACGGCAAAGATACTGTTCTTCTCAAGTGAGATGCTAAATTTCGACAAGTTGAGCAAGGCAGAGATGCGGCGGAGACTAGGCTGATTATCATATTCTGGCCACCATTGGCAACGACGGAATACCAAGTTTGAGACTCGAAGTTCACCATCATCAAGAGAGATGTCGAGGACTTCTATATTATCAACGCCCAGAAATGGTTTTGGGGGCTGGAAAGAGTAGTTACATACGATGAGAAAAGATTCATCATGGTAGCAGCTCTTGCTTGTACCAAATGGGTAGGGGATATGAACAGATCCGCATGTGCTGTTGCAGCTCTGATTGTTGGGTTGAGGTGCTGATAAAACTAGCTGGACCCCAATAATTAGCAGTAGCAGCACTACTAGTGGTTGCAAAAGCTTTCCATGCAAAGCCATGGCTGGCCTTTTTTGGGATTGGAGAATTGTCTGACGTTTGACAGCAAGTAGCTCGAGTTATATGATAAGAGACAGAAAGAAAAACAAGCAGTTCTAACTTCAGAATAGCCCCAAACAAATCTTTGAACTTATGACACATTAAACGCAGAGAACAGGACCTGACAAAACTTTAGATTATTTGACTCCTCATTTTCAGGAAAGCAAAACGGATTCTTTTTCTGAGCACTGAAAGGAAAAAGTAATTAATTGCAGGAGAACCAGACTATAACTTTCTCCACCGCAGGTGGTCGATGATCCTCACCTCTCGTTCTTGAGCAACTCTTTGAAATATTAGCCACTTCCTTCAGCTTCCACGCACTCTCTTGTTCTTTAGCTCTACATGTGTTTTCGAAAATTTAAACAACCTAAAATCCATTAAATAAGAACGAAGATGCATACTAGCTAAGCTAATTTAGATGCTGCTTGGGTAGTAAATTGAGATAAAAAATAAAAATTAAATAAAATATTATTATAATATTATTTTTTAATATTATTATTATTTTAAAGTTTAAAAAAATTATATTATTTATTATATTTTATATTCAAATTTAAAAAATTTATAATTATAAAAAAAAAAGATGAAATTAAATACTTTCACTATTCAAACATAACTTTACTCTTATTTTTCACCCTTATTGGCCGTAGGGGCCAACCATTCCAAAGCTATGAATATCATATTTTCTTTTTATAGAAAAACACACTTTCTTAACAACCTCAAATTCTCAAGTTGTGATATCCAAATTGACATGTTATACTAGTTAATAATATATTAATATAACTAATTAATCTATTTTTTTAACAGCTTAAACTTTTCATATAAATAATGATTTCACGATATCCTCAAATAAAAAAATAATAAATTAGTGAGAATTTTTCCTTGTTGGAAACTATTCAATTTGGACATATTGTTGTGTTGTCCTATTTAGAAATTAATTCCACCCTTTGCAATAGTGTTAGTATACTACTAATAATTTTTAGGAATAAGTACACATGACTTGGAGATAGTTTGGTTATATAAAACTAAACTATCTCATCTCATATTATATAATTATTACAATTGCCTCAAATTTTCATATAAAATTTAATAAACAATCCAATTGTTCAAATCCTAAAATAAAAGTAATATTAAAAAAATATATTATAACAATATTTTATTTAATTTTCAACAAAATATCTCATCTCATCTCATTTGAACTGTGTAACTAAATTATGAATAATATTTGCAGTTTTAAAATGTGTAAATCTCGCATATTTCTTTTGAAAAAAGTGAATAAATCTAAAATCTATATGAAAAAATTATTTTTTAACGAAAGACACTATTTTTTTTTCAAATTGATTATGCAAGACTTATATACCCTCTAACATTACTCTTCTAATTGAATATTTGACACCCACAACTCCCACATATGGATACGTGGAAATTGAGGCGTCGGGATGATGATAACACAAGTCAAGCATACCATCACCGAGTGCCAAACATGTGTACATGCAAATGTGTATAATAAAAATAATGCAGCGGTAATAAAAGTCTTTTAACTAAATACCAGAATATGCAATACAAATGACAAGACATAAATATATCCAAAAAATCTCAACATCAACCAACATACATGACTCCGTCCCCCAATCCATTGACCCCCGACTCCTCGGACTCAATCCGGCATAACCAACCAGTCACAATTTATTATTAAAACAAAAATATATTTAAATTTAAAAAGAAGCTTAGAAAATACTTACAGTGCTATATAATAATTTTTGAATGATCAAGAGGCTGCAAAAGGTGAAGAAAAAGCAACGTAACAGTGTAAAAATACTATGGTTGTGGGTTGTAAAAATACTCACTTTTGAATGAGGACGAGCCAAGGCTTGAGATTGATAGGAAATGACTTAGAGGTGTTGGTGAAGCTAGTGGAAGTGGTGGTTGGCCGTGGGTGGCGACGAAAACGTCGGTGGAAGTAAAAAAAGAGTAAAACGGAGTTGAGCTCGTGGGGGTTGCTCCGGCGACGGATCGGAGCTGGAAATAGGTGGTTTAGGTCAGCAAGAGGTCGGTGATGAAGTGGTGGCCGGAGGTGGAACAATGGCAATGCTGGAGCTCAAGAACCCCACAGCTTAGAGTGGTGCGTGCGGCTTAACGACGGCTCGGATGAGGCTAAAATTTGGTGGAGGTATTCACCAGCCAAAGAGGAAGAGAATGGGAAGGATGGTGTGGCTCACGGTGGCACAATGGTGGTTCTGGGGTCAGACGAAGGAAACGGGAGGGAGGGGAAGAGAGAGGGGGGGTGTTGCGTGGGGAGAGAGAGACCAGGGAGAAAAGTGAGGGAAAAAGAAAGAAAAAGAGAAATGAAAGAGGAAGAAGAAAAAGAAAATGAGAAAAAAAATGGGGAAAAGAAATAAAGTCCAGTCCTCACTTATGGGGTCCAGAAACTGATCCAATAGAAACAACTTTAAAAGCTCTAAATTGAATAAAATAATTTAAATACAATACCTTACTAAAATATAAGAAATAACTAGTAAAAACTAACAACAAAATTTTAAATCTAAAAATAAACTAAATTAAATTAAATAGCAATTTAAACACAAAACAATAATTAATATTAAGAAAGCACCTCAAAATAAATTTTATAACTAGATAAATTTAATTAAAATTTGATAAATTTAAAATAAAATAATTAATATTTTAATTAAATTAAAATATTTATTTAATAATAATACACGTAAAAATATAATATCACATAATAAATACCAGAAACTTGAGATGTACTTGTTGGACCATTAGCTGTATCTTTTTTAGTTATTTTGCAAGTTTAAATTGTGAGGAATGCTACACATCATCCCACACTACATATTTTATATATTAAAATATTATTTTTTATTTTTATTATTTTTTATTTTATTTTATTCTTGTTAAATTAATTGAATTATTCTATTTATCATCTATACACTACATATTTATTATAAAATAAAATAAAATAAAATAAATAAATATGGTGTCTGAAGTGTGAGGATGTTAAAAAGAATTTTTCTTAAATTATTAGCCACATGTAAGCTGCCCCACTACTTTTCCATCATTTGCCATAGGTTCCTCGAGAACTTTAAATAATTATATATATTCCATTTTCCTCTGCCTGTACTTATCCTTTTCTCTGCTTCTTTGTTTACCCCTTTTTAGTGACAGTAAAAAGCAGATGTTTATCTGAAATCGACGTACCATTAATCGATGTGTGAAAGAAAATATATGCGACATGTACTGTTTGCAAGTAGACTTTCCCTTTAAAGTTTTGTGATATTGCTGTATGCTGCCCATCGCATCGACCATGCTTCTCCCATTATTTCTGCTCCTCACTCCCCACCATATGTCTTCTTGCTCTCACCACCAATCATCTGCCAGCAGCTAGCATCTTCCTTCAAATCTCTGTTTCTTGCAATCTCTCTCTTTTCAAATCCTTCCAGCTTTTCTAAGTCGTCTTTTTTGTATTGCTCGATCTCGACGTGGCCTCCAAAAATCATAATTAAACGTACAGTAATAATTAAAACGTCCATTACAAAAGTAGGATGGAATTTCACAGTCAAAGAATAACAAATCTAATAAACTTGAAATTAAAAAATAAGACTCACCGACAAGATTCATATATATATGTATATTATTTTCCACTACGTAATCTAATTACCTGTATCAGCTGAATGAGTTCAAGGAATTACTCGAAAAAAGCTACGGAATGACGTTTAGTAAAGCAGGGAGTCAATTTGGCGAATAATTTTTAATTTTGCTTGTATCTGTTAATGAAAAATCAATAAATATGCTCCTTTAAGCAACTGAATTGATGACGAGAAAGATTATGGTGAATAAGTTGATTTTGTCCGACAAAAGAAAGAATTTATTTGCAAAGCCAGGCTAAGGGAAAAAACCCATAATTTTTAGAACCCTTTGGTAGACTGACTTGTTTGTGTAAGAAGTTATTCTCAGATATTTTACTTTCAAACATAAGTAAAATATAAGGAATTGGCTACTCTGTAGCTTGAGTAGTACTTTTTATTCGGCCACTAGTCACTTTTAAATGTTTTTTTTTTTCATTTTTCCTTTCACATTTTTTATTATATTTAAATATTTTTAAAAGATAAAAAAAATATACTAATACAGTTAAAATCAATTCCTTAATCATTAGATAAAAAAAATTCCGTGAACAATCAAGTACTATAGCAGTACACTATAGGCGGTAGAATAGTTTTTTCCAAAACAAAAATTATTTTTTAATTTCAAATTTTTAACTTTTTTATTTAATCATTAACTAATTATTATAAAATTTTCATATTTTCAAATAAAGTACAAATAAGAATACAAAATTTTTAAATTTCAAAACAAAAATAGTACCAAAACATAAGAAAAACAAGAAACAAAACACAAAACTGTCCTCTGGCCTCCCTTCCATTGCCAACCACCATTTTCAACGCCATCTACAAAACCCCATTACCCAACAGGCACTTGTTTCTTCTCTCTCTCTCCCTCTCCTTCTAGCTACATCTCCTTTATTTGATGGCATGATCCCCATAAACCCAGATCCCACACCTATATTGGTTGTCCCTTTCGCATTATCAATATAGAGAAAAGCTCTGTCCTTTCACAAAGAATCGACGCAAAGCTTCTTTTGAGCCCCAAAAATAACTTAATTTACACTTGAGTATTTGCCAAAGTTTGCTGATTTCCTTTCCACTTTCTCTGTCCCTGGATTATTATTACAAACACAATCGAGGTGGTCTTGCTCAAAACCCCATTAGTGTAAACCTCGTCATCCATCTCCATCCAAAATACCCCATTCCAAGACCTCCCAAGTCATCCCCTACACCCAGCCAAAAACACTTCATAACCACACTCATGGAGGCCGTTCAAAGAGGCCAGACACCTACCTCGTTTCCAACCTCAAGTCCCCTAGAAAGAAAGCTCTGCAACTTAATGCTATCATAGTGGAGACAACCTAATCCACAGTCAATTGCTTATAATTCAAAATTATTCTATCATTTTATTCATTTTTTTACTATAATCAAGCATCAATTTGAAACACTCAAACTAAGAACAAAAAACCCCTAATTTTGTTTAAAGCTTACTGTTAGGCTTAAGAATAATTATATTTTAAAGGTTTTTGCACAAGGCACGTTTCACGTGTTATAATTTGATTTGAAAAAAAATTAAAATTTAATCTTACAAATGTAACGTGGATGTATATGGTGTAAAAGTCTTCAGATAACACTACTCTAAACATAGTGGCTTTAGTTGTGTCCCAAGAGTCGGCCGTGCGTAATATATTACATCATGTGTTGCACCACGTCCAATTAAAACAATAACTAATTCCTTTTACTTACTTTGGAATGCCAATATTCATTCATTTTTTGCTCGAATAATTATTTATTTTTAATAGATCACACCCTTCCTTAATTAATATTTTAAGCCCAACAAGGACAACTATATATATCTGATCTTCCTACTCGATATGGACACATGGAAGAGCTCTTTTAATAATTTTAAATTGTACTAGAAGTTTTACGCACTGTACGTAGTGCTCTAAATTATTAATACTAATGCAATATTAATGTATTTGAAACTATTAAATTAAAAGAGGTTTCTAGCTTAGATTTAACCGTCAGTATTGTAAATCTCACATTTTTTTTATTAATCTTAACGGTTGAAATTTAATATATGTCCGTTTTCTATAATTAAAGGCTATATTTTTTTAATTTTGATAATTTAATATATAAAGGATATAATTCGATAAAACACTCCATAATTGGAGCATAAACCTCGTACGTATTAGCTTCAAAACAAAAGGATGTAAAGGCTTCGAAATGATCTGATGTCATCTGTTAAAGTCACTCACGAGAGAGGGAAAAAAAAAAAAGGGACAACTTTATAAATTGTATTTTACTTTAATTTAAAGTAGAACGGATTATTAATTGAAGTTCTTGCATGTGAAACGTAGAGGGAATGAGGGTGAGGCAGCTTGGAGTCTAAGACGTGGCTACTATTATAATTAGAGGAATGATATTTGCAGATTTAAGATGTATAAATCTCACACATTCATTTTTAAAAAAGTGAATAAATTTAGAATCTACATGAAAAAAATTATTTTTTTATGAAAGATCCCATTTTTTTTTTCAAATTGACTCTACGAGACTTACACACCTTCTAACATTACTCTTCTAATTGAGTACGTGCAAGAAACTTGAGATGTACTGAGGATCATATATAGTGGATGCAGATCCCATGAAGTTACCTAATTTAGTACAAATTAATTGCTTAAATTTGTTCCACCTGTTTGGTATTTGGTAAATGGATATATAGCTAACTAATTGTAATCCAGAATGATGGAGAATGATGAGATTGGGAAATCTTTTGCTTATCCAAAGTTAAAAACAATATTGTTTTGGTCATTCCTACCTTACTTTTCTTTTGAATAAGATATCATATCTTGTTGCACCCTTAGCTTTATCTTTTTTGGTCTATGTTGCTAACTTTTGCAGCTAGACCTGTACGTGGGGTCAAAAGAATTTGCGTTCAAGGTTTTTAGCTTTTTCTTTTTAGCTTTTTCCACAAGGTTTCTAGCTTCACATTTCTACTTCTTTCTGTCTTTTTGATCTATCCAAATCCTTCTAACTTTTCTAAACATCGTTTTTGTGCTCCCGTCGCCTCCAACAATTAGCAGCTAGTTGGTGCTTGATCTAGTGATTTTGCACTTAATTTGTACTCTAAAACTGATACAGCGTATTCGAAATACTTTGATTTGATTGTCAATAATTTTGTACAACTCACCTTTTTTTTTTTATCAATCTTAGCGGTTGAAATTAAATGAGCGCAATTTGTCAGATTTTTATAATTAAAGGATATATGGTTTTAGTTTTAATACTTGATATATATATATGTAAATATAAAATATTTGAGATTTAAGTTTTACCATGTTTTCCTTTATAAATGACATCTAACTCTTCAGTTGTATAGAGTTTTCCTCAACCGTATATAAGTAGATCAACAGAAGTAAAAACACTATTTTTGTTTTAAAGGAAAAAAGGAAGCCAACTTTTATTTCATTACCTTAACTTGTTTAAATTGGTTCCAATTTTGGTGTTGGATAATGATATACACAGCACATTTTCACAATAAATTTTACAATAATATTATAAGTTGAGGATATTTTTATAAAATAATGTTACGTGTTTTATAAAAATACTCTTTATTTAACACATTATTGTAAAATATATTATAAAAAATATTAGGTGTAAATCATTTTCCTTTATTTGCATCATGTAGACTTACTTTCTACTCAATCATCGGTGATGGGACATTTAGGGAATCATCGTTGATGTTTTGGGGATCTCCAGAGCTTCTCCTTCTCTCTTCCACTATCCCTGCCTCAAACACCCTCCCGGCCATTTCTCTTCTCCTTGTTTTGAGCTACTGTTGTGCTGTCTCCCCCGGCCCTCCTAAAGTCACTGTCGTAAATGATTATCTTTGCTTGAGCTTTGTTATTCATAAATCTATACATCACACATTATATAATTTTTTATTTATTTTTAGTTTTAAAAATTTTATTTAGTTTTATTCTTCTTAAAATAATTGAATTCTTCTACTAATCATTCATATACTACACATTTGGTAAGAGAAAAAAATTAAAAAAATAATAAATAGAGTAGTGTGTGGTGTATGAAAATTATGAATAGAATTTTTCTTTTTACTGATATATCTTTACACGACGGTAATAGAATGCCATTTTCAACTTTGATGCAAGTGTCGATAAATGTGTATTTTGTATATTTTGAAATGGCATCATTAATCATGTTTATGACTTGCAAAGCAAGAGATTTCTACAACCATAATTAAAGATCTAGCCCAATCATGGAATGACTCGCTCATAAAACAAGTCTCCCACTAGCACTTTTATGGTCTTTAAGATTTCTAAAATTTTTATCCAAAATCTAAGTGTTAAGAGTATAAGGAGATTGTACATATATGTAATCAGTGAGCCAATGATCCAACGGGAAAGAACGAAAAAACCTTTATCAATGACTAAAATCTCTCTTCCATACATCAAACTGCATCAAAGAAAATACCAATTGAAGACTAATTATTATAGGAACTAGCGCCTAAGGTGGCAAACGAACGAACGAAATTCTTGTGGTTTATAATGATATTAAGTAATTTAAACCGTAATGTTGACTGATTTTTAAGAATATAAACTATAGGTAATTCAAAAAGTTGAAGGATGTGGCTAATTATTATTCCAAGATGTTGCTGCTCAAGGGCGAAATTAGGTAAGGATCAAAGTCCATAGACCTATAAACTATGAAGGAAGTCATGATCATAGTCCATTATGATGGCATGGGGAATCTTTTGCTTAATTATTCAAAGTTATAAATATGACTTTGGTCATTCCTAGTAGTGCTGCCTTTAAATTAGCATTTCTGCTAAAGTAGTGGATCGATGATGATCATTTGCTTTCTCATTTATATATTGTTTTGCTTGCCTTTTGTCTGATCAAAGTAATTTGCGTTTTCCACTTGAGTTCCCATTTGCTATTTCAAAAGTTCAGAAGGCATCGATCCCAACACTAATCCTCGTATTTTATTACGGAGGATGGAATTAATTAACTTCCAGATACGTACACATCATGCATGACTCCTCAAGAATCCATCAAAGCCTACGGTTGACTATCCTCTGTATGGTTTTCAAGATTTCTAGCATTTTTATCCAAAATTTAAGTATTAGAGTATAAGGAGATTGTATGGATGTAATCAGTGAGCCAATGATCCAACTGGAAAAAATGAAAAAATCTTTATCAATGATTATAATCTCTCTTCCATATATCAGACAGCATCTAAGAAAATCACTACAACAAAAATAGGTTTTAGTGACAGATGAAACTGTCACAAGAAATGGGAAAAACGTCACGAAATACATTTGGTGACGGTTTCTGACCGTCACCACCACTGTCACGTAATGTGCGTCACGGATTACATTTGGTGACAGTTTACTGTACAAGCGTCACAAAAAATATTTTTAGTGACGGTTGGGGATGTGCCGTTTGAAATAACATTCGAACGTAGAATTTTCTGTGACGGTTAGAATCTGTCACAGAAAATAATATTCGAACGTAAAATATTAAGTTCGAACGTAAAAAAAGACGAGCTGACATCCGAACGATAAAAGGCAACATTTGTTGATTATAGTTCGGACGTATAATTTAAACGTTCGAACGTCTATACGTGCGAACGTTACGTTCGAAATTCAAATCGAACGAAAATGAAATAATGTCCGAACGTTTGTGTCATAATGTTCGGACGTTAATTCGAATGTTAAGAGAGTAAGGTTCGAACGTAAATTGTACGTTCGGATGTTTGGAACGTTAAACTTTTTTGACATTCGAACGTTTTTCTAACTTCGTTTAAACGTTCAAACGTTTTGTTACTATTTTGTATAGTTACGTTCGAACATATTTTAGAACGTGTAATACTGTTGAAACGTATTTTATTTACATTCGAACGTACATATCAGAAATGCTAAATTCATCCACTTAATAAACAAACCAATTTGTTTCATATTACAGTACATATTTCACAACCAACATTGTTTGAAATTGTTTTCAAATTAGATATTAAAAACATAATACAGAAATAAAATTCATTTCTTTTTCTTTCCTCGCCCAGCACGATTCTGTTGCAATGACATAACACGCTCCATTTGCAGCATCATCTCCCGCTGCACTTGCTCTTGGACCTCACTACGGATTCTTTCCTCCTGATCTCTTTGTTGGTCCTGCAAATGCGTCTCTAAATGAGACTGTCGCTCTAAGAGGGACTCCAACTCTTGCTATCTAGACCTCATATACTCATTCTCGCGTCGTGCAGCTTCTAAATCTTTATCAAGATTATTAATTTGTGATGTCCATGAGGTTGAGGAAGATGAACCGGAATGCTTGAAAGATCGTCCCAAACCTCTTGTCATACTAGAGTTGGGCCCAAGCACTTGTGTAAAAATGTCCAAGTCACTAGGAGAGGATTCCCCAGAAGCTGACTGCATCTCCATCATTTTTCCCTGTAGTTTGAAAGATCAAAACACACAATAAGTAACATATTAAAAGAAATACAAATAAAAAATAATTTAATCACATGTTACATAATTTATTTAACAACAGGAACACCGCTTACATAATTAATTGCAGCTGTAGGATCCATCCACTCACTATGCTCATTAGTGTGAGCAGCAGCATAGACATGAACGAGGGAAAAGTTTTCAGGATCATCACGTTTCTAAGAAAACGACATTAGCAATTTGAAAAAGACAGTGTTAGTACTTATATAAAAGACGATGGAATGATCTTGAACCAGCACGATGGTGAATAGTCAGAGCAGATCTATTATTTGCATTTGTAGAACTTAAGAGCTACAAAAATAATTCTCACTGTTAATTGTAATATATGTACATACATATAATATAAACAACAAATATAAATGTAAATAATTATAGAAAATAAACGTAGAATACCTGATATTCTGGAGAGGCAAAAAGATCACAACACTTTATCCAGTCGTCTAATTTCATCTGCTGGAAAGGGCACTGTGTAGCCTCTTCAAACGTCTCAAATTTCTTGAAATGATCGTGACATCGTCCCTTGTGACGTCGGAATAGTGTAGCCATTAACTCATTCACAGTTCTCAAATCCTCGCTACGACCAAAGTCGAGGTCAAATTCATCCTAATTATAAATTAATTACGTTAAAAATATGATAAACTTATGTAGGTGAAAAAAATGATATAATAAGTAAACTCAACAGCACACGACTCCGAATGTGTTCCTTAATCTCATTCGGCACATCTCTCCAGGAGCGCACATAAAATGGAGCGTAAGCTCGAACTATTGTGCCAATATAGGAGGAAAGCACTGCTGCACTATCATTCACTCCTCCAGTGGAATTATCAGGAATGGTGATTTTCAGTTTACCATGCCTTCGATTTTTCTCAAGTGAGATGCCGCGTGTATAGCCACGACCGCGACGAGCAGATGCTTCAACTAATAGATGATAGTATAATTTTGAAGGTTATATATATTATTTATTGAAAGAAAAGAATTAATTATATAGTGTATTAACGTAAACATTCCTTACCAGTAGGTGTCGACTGTGCATCGTTCTCTGTAATGTTAACTGCATCTTTGGGAACGGACTCCTCAGGTGGGGAGTCATCAATGGGTTCAGGACTTGGACTCGGTGGAGGAGGCACATTTCTCCGTCGTCTTTTTGGCGGCATACTTGGAAATGATTATATATAACAAAAAAATATAATTAGAATAAATTTATATTTATTATAAAATTCTATAATGGCTGTATATGAATACTTATTTTTAGTACTTTTAGTCTTCATCTTCGGATGTATTTTCCATGTTTGTTTCAGAATCTCTCTGTATAAAATCTTCGTCATCATCATCAAGCTCTTCTTCATCATCCTTATCCACTTCCCCCCCTGATTCTTGTTCGTCTTCTTCTTCTGACTCTTCTTCTGTACTTTTCTCATTTTCTTCAATTGAATGATAATTTAATGAAGACGGGTCGAGATGTATGAGTGGGACGTCATCTCTACATAAGGGGAGCAACTCGAGTGCACCGAGGTCAACAAATAAGTTAATACCCCCTCCTCCATCTTCCTGGTAGGCCTCTACATTTTGAGTGTTATCTTCATCTCCACTATTATCGTAATCTGCACTCGTTCCTACTTCATATATATTTCGAGGGACAAATTTTTGTACAACTCACCAAGTTATCTCTCCACTATCTTCATCAGCACTTTTCATTGGATCAATCAAGTAATAGATTTGAGTAGCTTGACAAGCCAGTACGAATGGATCATTTTCATACCATTTAGATGCAGTATTGACACTCGTAAAATGATTATCCCTTTATATCGAATCCCGACCACCGCCTAGATCCCACCAATCACATTTAAAGACATATGTTATAGACCCACCCAGATATTTCAAATATATGACTTTCAGTTTCATCCAATCTTATCGCACACAAATTTTTACAACCTCGACATGGATACTTAATGTAACCACGACTATCAGCAGAGGCCTTTGCAAAATCAATGAAGCCCCTTACTCCACACGCATAGGGTATGTAATCTTTTCCAAGTCCATCGCGTAGACGCATCCAACTTTTATCCATTTCTAAAAACATCTAATTTTTTAGTAACACGTATAAGAGTTAAATACACATGCATGACATGATACATCATGTTCAAAGTACTCTTTCTGAAGGTAGTTGGTCCTATCCCATTCGAGATTATATTCTCCATATTGCACAATATACGTCACTCTACTACTTTGAACGTTAGTAAAAATTTCGGCAGCACTTCCCCATAGTTCTCCAAGTATATATGTTCACATATAGGGATTCTGACTCTAAGAACAGTATACCCGAAGAACAAATGAGGAAGACACCGAAACTTCATACTAAACGTTCAAAGTAGGAATAACGTTTATGTGCAATACAGATAATATAATCTCAAACTGTCCACACTGGACAATTCAGGAATTAATGTACACCTAAATGTACACTAATTCCCAAACGGGTCTAAGGTTATTTATGCAATGTTATACAATATCTAACAAAAAAGTCTACAAATAAATTAGCGCACATTGTTTGAATTATCCCGATGTACTAATAATATTTATAATATTAATGATTGATAACACTTATATATTATTTGTAGACTTATATAATTCCTAATGAGCCATTATACTTATTATCAGCTATATAATATATAACACTACTATAAAATATCTTAGTAATTACAGATATAAGTTACTGATAACACTTATATTTTCTTTGTTATTATATAGCATAAAATAACAATTTTTACTTATTTATTTCGTATTTAATATAATATATAGTAAATTAGATTATAATTACTAGTTATACGTTGTATTGATAACACTTAATTGTTATAAGTTATTATATAATTATTAGAGTTATTGCCAAAATTTTTATAATTATTATAATAATTTTTTTCCCTAAATAAGTTATTATTATTATACTTACTCATCTATTTCCAATTAATCCTTCTTTAATACTATACATTACATGATAATAATTATTAGGGATTGATACTAATAACACTATACTAGTTATTATTAGATAAAATATTTATTATTATTGAGCTATTAGATATTTATAATTCTAAATTTATAACAATTATATATTAATAATTGTTAATATATAATATAAATACTTATTTATATTATAATTTTAGTAATACGAATTTTTATATATACTATATAGTTATACCTTATAATTGACACTTAGTAATATATCTAATTTCTTATTTTAGTTATTTAACTAATTATATAGATAATAGTTTTAAACATTTTATAATTTATAATTATCGTTATTATAAATTATATACTATTTATTTTTATTTTTACACAAATAATCACACTATTTATTTTTATCGATATTGTTATATATATTCTTTAATCACAACATATTACTAAAATAGACACATAAATTTACAAATAATTATTATTCAAAAACATACACTATACTAAAACAATATGGCATTAAGAATAAACATATGCAATAACAATATTTTTTCATTTTAATTCATCCAAACAACACAATTCATATCACAAATTTAATCCACAATAAAATGTAACAATAGAGTTTAGTATATATATATTGTGCTTTAAAGAAATTCCTCTTCAAAAATCACAATTTTTCAACAATTCACAACAAATGGTCCTTCAAAAAATACACAATACTAGTTAGTTAAATATATATAAAAAAAACACATTGATAATTATCATGTAAATTACAAAAACAAAATGAGAAATTTTTTTACCTTAATGCTTAAAACACAACCTTTGCAAACTCTCTCTCACTATATCCTTCCACTTCTTCTCTCCCTCTCTCTAAAACTCTCTCTCTCTCTCTCTGTCACCTTCTCTTCTTCAGCTCCCTCTCTCTAAAACTCACTCACTCTCTCACTCTAACACGCACGGAGGAAAGCATAAATGAATCTGCTTTCCCGTGCGTGAAAGTTTTATATTCTGCTTGTTATGCAATTAACGTTCGGACGTTCATTAATGAACGTTCGAACGTTTCATTTTACGTGCGAACATTTAGAAATGAACGTTCGCATGTATAATTCTCCCGCTCGCCAATTATACAGTACGTTCGAACGTACTGTATAACCAGCCTACATATTGGACTATAACATTCGAACGTTAATATACACGTTTGAACGTACTGTTTAAATTTGGTTTAAGCGGGAAATTTCCCTCCGAATTTATTCTAACGTCCGAACATTACACATGAAGGTTCGAACGTTATTGTATTATTTGCATATTAGAATATTATACAATATTAATTAATATATAATTTGTACCAATTATATAATATATATATCTTAAGTATTATTCTAATAAGAACGTACTATATATATATTATAACTTTATATTAACTAATAATATAAAATTTATATAATATTATATATTATAGTTATAACAAGTATATTATAATGTCATTATATAGGAAAAATTGTATATTATACTAGTATAATAGTACCTATATAGTATATCTAATAACTATATTAAAGTAATATAGTTATTAGATAATATAGTATAAGTATTATATAAAGTATTATCTATATTATAGTCTATAATATAGTATAAGTATTATATAGTATGTTATCTATGTATAATAACTATATAATATAGTATAATATATTATATAGTAAATATAATATAGATATAATATACTACTAGTACTATGTTATATATACTACTTGTATATAATATACTATATATACTACAAATATAACATTATATACTATAGTAGTATATAATAAGGTATATAGTAGTATATTTGTATATACTACAAATATATATGGACTATAGTAGTATATTAAAGTCATATACTTTATAATATATATATATATATATATTATACTAACCTATTATATATATAATTATATATAGACGTATATATTATTTAGAAAAATAATATTTATAAAGAATTTTTGTTAATATATAAAGTTACTATATATATTATCATTGACAAGTATAGTAACTATAGTATATTGCATATATATTTTATAGTTAATACTATAATATATAGGAAAATATACTATATATAGTTATATAGTTAATAACTATCGTATAATATAGTATAATATATTATAACTATAGTCTAATATATAGTTATAATATATTATAACTATAGTATAATATAACTATATTATACTATAGTTACATTATACTATCTTCGTAAGGATAAAAATCTTTGTTTGCTTCGCCATTCTGTTCCACAGAAATGATTTTGTCTGGTAGAAATTATTGTTGCTAACAGCTATAGATTTTCTGCCATTGCTTTAATTGACTCAGGTGCTGATCTGAACTGTATCCGCGAAAGATTAGTTCCTACTCAATACTTTGAAAAGTCCGAAGAGAGATTATTCTCGGCAAATGGATCTAAGATGAAGATCCGTTATGAGCTTAATAACGCTCATGTTTGCCAGGGCAATATCTGTTTTAAAATTCCATCTGTTTTAGTGAAAGATATCTCCTACGATGTAATTTTGGGGATGCCTTTCCTTAACATGATTTATCCTTTTCTGTCTGAACAGGACGGGATCACCACTGATCCTTTTGGACAGAAAGTTAAATTTAAATTTGCATCTAAGTTTGAACGTGATTGTCATAGAAAATCTTTAACGTTGATTTCTCATAAAAAGAAACATCTTGATTTTCTAAAACAAGAAATCCGTTTTAAACGTGTGTCCGAAAATCTTAAAGATCCTTTGCTTCAGGCAAAGATTGCGGATTTTCAAAAGGTTTTGATTTCTTCTGTTTGTTCAAACCTTCCTACTGCATTCTGGCATAGGAAGAAACATGAAGTTTTTTTGCCTTACATTAAAGGATTTTCTGAATCCAAAACACCCACCAAGGCTCGACCCATTCAAATGAACAGGGAGACCCTTGAGTTTTGCAAAACTGAGATTAAGGATCTTCTTGCTAAAAATATCATTAGGCCTAGCAAGTCACCTTGGTCGTGTGCAGCATTTTATGTCCAAAAAAAAGCTGAGCTTGAGCGAGGGACACCCCGTCTGGTCATAAACTACAAACCCTTGAATGATGTCTTAGAGTGGATTAGGTATCCTATTCCCAATAAACAAGACTTGATTCACAGGTTAGAAGGTGCAGTCGTGTTTTCTAAGTTTGACCTTAAGTCTGGATTTTGGCAGATCCAAATTAGGAAGTCAGACCGTTACAAGACTGGTTTCACCACCCCTCTTGGTCACTATGAGTGGAATGTCATGCCTTTTGGGCTGAAGAACGCTCCTAGTGAATTCCAAAATATCATGAATGACATCTTTTCGTCATTCACCCTGTTCACCATCGTTTACATCGATGACGTTCTTGTATTCTCCAAATCTATTGATGAACACTGGAAACATCTCAATACGTTTCTGGAAGTCATCAAAAGAAATGGACTTGTCTTGTCTGCTTCAAAGATGAAACTATTCCAAACCAAGATTAGATTCCTTGGTTTCGATATCTTTGAAGGAAAAATCAAACCTATCCAGCGATCCATAGAGTTTGCTGATAAATTTCCAGATGTGATCCTAGACAAGAACCAGCTCCAAAGATTCCTTGGTTCTTTAAATTACATCTCTGACTTCTATCAGGATATGAGAAAACAGTGTCGTCCTCTTTTCGCGAGACTAAAATCTAATCCTGCTCCGTGGACTGATGTTCACACCAAAATTGTCCAGAAAATCAAGGCACATGTCAAAACTCTTCCGTGTCTTGGTATTCCTGTTTTAAATAGCTTCAAGATTGTCCAAACTGACGCCAGTGACACAGGCTATGGCGGCATCTTGAAACAAATTGTCTCACCAGGTTCTCCTGAGCAAATTGTCTGTTTCCACTCAGGAACTTGGAATCATGCACAACATAATTATAGTACTATTAAAAAAGAACTATTATCTGTTGTGCTTTGCATATCTAAATTTCAATCTGATTTATTAAACCAAAAATTCCTTTTGCGGATTGATTGTAAGTCAGCAAAGGAAATTTTGAAAAAAGATGTTGAAAACATTGCATCAAAACAGATTTTTGCACGATGGCAAGCTATTTTAAGTGTTTTTTATTTTGATATTGAATATATTAAAGGATCGGATAACTCCATCCCTGACTTTCTTACCCGTGAATTCCTTGCAGAAAAACCATGAGTAAGAAAAAGAAGCCAGGAGGGCTTCCCAGCTCCTCCTCCTCTTCCTCAATATCCAGGTTGTTAGGGCCTCCAGCTCCTACAACTCTTTTGACCACGGCTTCCTCCCCACTGGAAATAGCCAATAGATTCACCAGCCTAGGGCAAGTTCCCAGACTGGTAACCCCTGCATCATTTGCCTCCACCTTAGCCACACCCTGTGACCCTTTTGCTAATCCATTAGCAGTAATAGGACCAAGGCCGGCAGGTAGATTTGTCAGTGCCAACAAGGCACCCTATCTGAAGAAGCAGTGGTTTGATAATCTGTTTTATGTCGAGAAATCGATTAAGACAGATCCTTATCAGATCGCCATGGATTACTTCCCCAGAGAGTTTCACTGGATCCCTGAAAATCCAGCCAAAAACCTCAAATTTTATCTTCCAGTTTTGGTGAAAACCAATTCTGTATCCATTAAACCGATTTTTGATAAAAATGACAAATCAAAAATCATTTTTCATAATTGTCAACTTAACCATGTTTTGACCGAAGAAGAATGGACAACCCATCCTTCTACTCCCAAAACACTTGACCCTGAATCATGTATTGTTTATAATTACTATGATTATATTCAGGCCTGGTTTAAATTTCCTTTGTATCAAACCCCAGATATGTCACATTCCTGGTTCTTCTCTTTTGCTCGAAGATCCAAAAATGTCTTCCCTCTATGGTTTCAGAAATGGTGGGACTACTTCGGTTCCATCATCGATATCCATCCAGAAAACTTTCAGCAGAGTATCAAACACTTTGCCATATCCAACAAGGTAAAAGGGCAAGACGCCAGATTACCTTCTCTTATCCACTTCTGTGCCAAATACAAAAGCCCTTGGATTTGTAGATGGGCATATGAAAAGAATTCCGATTTATTGGTCCGCCAATATTTCGTTAAATGGTGGGATAAATTCGATTCAACTGAAGTTATCTCACGGGTGTCTGCAGACTTCCCACTTGCAGTACCAAACCTGAAATCGAAGGAGGAATTCCCCTCTCCTTCCCCTATCCAGGCTATTACCCCTTACCCTCTTTTGACAGGTGGTGAACAGCCTCAAGAAGCACAGAGTTCTTCATCCAAGCAGAAGAAGTCATCTTCAGCAAAGAAGAAGAATTCAGAAAAATCAGTATCCTCGAAAGACAAATCACCAGTAAACCTTTCGAGTACAGAGATATTCCAACTGCTGCAGACCAAGCTTAATGAAGAAGCACAGGCCCGCAACAGCGACCAATCCACTGTAGAAGGATCCCAAGCCTCGGACGACTCGGATCCCTACAGCAATGTATTCGGCCATGACTCAGAAGACTACCCTCCAAATCTTGGAGATGACTGAGACGTTTTCAGAAACAAAAACCCAAAGAAATTTCTATAAAAGATTTACAAAATGAAATTAATCTTGTTAAAAAAGAAATATCTGAACTCAGAGAAGAGGTTAAAACCCTTCAATCTGAAAATACTTCTTTTAAACAAGAATTATTAAAATTACAAATTGACAAAGAATTTGATCAAAATCCTTCTGGCAATGAATCAAGCGATTCAGACCATGCTGAATCATCTGAATCCGGTGATCTTGGGCTTTTTAGGGCACTTATCTGCAAAGTGTCCTTTTTGGCCACAAGTAAAACAAGTTCCCTTCACAGGGTTTTTAGAAAACCATTTTTGAAAAGGTTTCTTTTTCTTGGAAACCGATTTTGAAATTGGTTTTTGATAGAATTCATCGCGGGGTATTCTCCTGTGACTCCCACGAGGTTTAGAAAGTTTTTTAATGTTTTTCTTATGTTGCCGAGATGGGGCAATAGGAGGAAGGCCAAATTGTTCACAAAAATTTCCCATTTCATATTTGGCTTTCTTTCTATCTTTCATCTGTTGGGCAATCAGTCTTTGATCATTGCACATACTAATACCAAGTTTCTGGATTACACTTACGATATCACCATAAGTATAATTGTTATAATCCAGTAAACCCGAGGCATCAATAAGTGAATCCTTTACCTTAATGGCGAACAAACGAGGCAATCCATCAATGAATTTCTCTTTCCAATAAGGCATGTTCGAGTCATCCCGAAGCATAACTCTGGACATAAAGACATCCTTATACCAGCGGTAATCAGACATCTTATTACATCTCAGATTATTTAAATAATCAGAAATGCGACTGGTTATGTTGGAAGGGGTTCCAACAAAATGTTTGATGAGGGTATAAATCAGGGTGTTGACACCATCAGGGACACCTTGTCCTATGGTTTCGTCAAACACAGATAAACCTTCTTCCGTCTTTTGAGTGGAAGATCGGATTTCACCTCTTGCTGTGTCAGTGAGATGTTTATCCCACCAGGAACGCAGCATGCCTGAGAATCCAGTAGTCAGGATATTAACAATATTAGGTTGACTAATACCGTTGTTGATGTATGCATTTGCAACCATGGACATACGTTGCAGAGTATTGAGGATTTCCTGCTCGGAGAACCCATCAATATTCCATTCATATATTTGGTCAGCAGAAACAGAGAATTGAGATTGGAAACCTCTTTCCTCAAACTGCAAGTCAGGGGGTTGGCGAAGCAACCCCGATTGGTCTTACGAAGAACTGGTATTATATAGTATTATATAATACTATAATACTATATAGTATTATACTATATATTATACTATATAGTATAATATATAGTATAATATATTATAACTATAGTTATATAATATATTATAAATATATTACTATATGTTAGTTAAAATACTTTTTCAACTATTAGACTATATTTTAATTTATATTATATAATAACTATAGTATATAATATAGTAATTATTATATAGATACAATAGTATATTAACTATAGTGTAATATATAGTATACTATAAATATATAGATAATATAATATATATTATATTAATATATTATATAATATATATAATATAATATATTACTATTTATTATGTAATAACTATAGCGTAAAAAACGTTCGAATGTTATAATTTAAACGTCCGGACATTAGGATTAACGTCCGAACGTATACGTTATACGTTCGCATGTTGACATAACGTCCGAACGTTAATTAATGAACGTTCGGATGTTAACTGTATATAAAGCCAGGTCCGACGGTTTCCAGACCATTTCTCGCACTACAACGCTCACTCTCTCTTCCTCTCCGCCATGCACGCCGCCGCAACCGTCGCCAAACGCCACCACAACCGTCACTAAAAGGTAATGTGCCCCTCCCTCTTCTATTTAGTACCATTTTAATCAGTGGGTTTCAAAAATTCGAAACCCACCGTAGGCCGGTTATTGTAGTTGGATTTCGGGCCACCATTCACTGTAAATTGATAAAATAGGACCGTAGAAACATTCCCCATTATTAGTAGATGCTTATTTTGGTTGTTTGTGGCTTCGAAACATGCGTTTCGAAACTTTCGGTAATGGCTGAGTCGACTCAGTGATTCCGTGTCGTAACGTTCAGACGTCATGACACAACGTCCGAACGTGTGACCTTTCGTATTCTTTACGTTCGCACATTAAATTTTAATGTGCGAACGTTATTTTTTACGTGCGAACGTTTCTATCCAACGCTTTAAAAGAACGTTGGATTAAACGTTCGAACGTAAACCGTTGATATTCTTCGGCTAGTAAGAACGTCTGAACGTATGACGGTTCAAATTCAATACGTCCGAATGTTTACTCATACGTTCGGACGTCATGAACTCATTCATACGTTTTTATCGAACGTTTGAATGTAACGTTCGACACAACGTCCGAACGTATTGTCTTTCTAAATTCGCACGTGATATTTTTTTTTAACGTGCGAACGTTATTTCAATAACGTTCAAACGTTTCATGTTAAAATTTTTTTATATTGTTTCTTTTTATTATTATTATTTTAGATATTGCAAATGTGAAATTAATTAGTTATTTTACTGTCAAAATTATGTGAATTTATAAGGATGCTATTTTAATTTTCTGTATAATCCATATATGTCATAATACGTATGTATCTATGATTCTAATCATTTTTTTTAAATATTATATAACTTATTTTTTTTTTAATTTTCAGGATATGGCTCAGTATATGACGACAAGAAAGCGAGGGAGGGATGGAGGCAATCCGGACATTGCTCGACTGGGGGCACGAACTGTTATGGGGGAACGAGAAATCCTCATTAATGAGTTTGATGAGCTCAGCTCAGAGTAGAAGACGCTGAGAGACGTCTTCGTCACTAGAGCCTGGGGCCCCATATGCACATTGAGGGAAAAGATTTACCCCTCAATGGTTCGAGAGTTTTACATTGGGATGGCCACCATGCCTAACGATGCATCATCCCATACTCTCGAAGTATGCGGTATACAGTTTCAGTTCTCGGCGGATGTTATCGCCGACTTACTCCAGATTCCGCGTATACTACCTGAGTCGACAGCTACTCAGGCTGGTGACACAGCAGCTGCATTTTCCCTGAGCATATTCGAGGCAGATCCAGCCGCTTCTGCTTCATTTTCGGGTCCTATTGAGTTTATGCCCAGTCATGAAGAAGATCGACCCGAGGGCGATCCTATTGCTACTGAGGTTGGTGATGAGGAGCGGGACCAGGATTTCTACATCCTCACTGGCACAGACCGCACGAAGCTCGATAGGCCAAACTCCTTCAGCCAGAATCAGCTGCTGCCCCTCTTTCGCATGTTGCACATTTTTGTTGCAACAAATGTAGACCCGGTGGCACATAAGAGCACATTCAGTCGGGCTCGTGCACAGTTCCTGATTCGCTTGGCACGTGGTGAGCCCATTGACTTGCCCCTCGTTATATTTGAGCGGATCCGTTATAAGGCCAGCATCGTTACCACAGATAATCTCCCGTACGGAGTCATCATCAGCCGCTTATTACTAGCCCGGGGAGTGCCACGCCAAGCGGAGGAGATGATGATAAACCAGATGAGCCCCATCGACATGACCACACACCGCCGGAGCATTGGACAGGGGAGAGGCTCAGCTAGGCGTCAGTCTGGTCCTACGCCAGATCTTGTTCCCCCGACCGAGTCTGGGGCCGATGTTGATCGCCCGTCGGCGAGTACTAGTCAGCAGCCGGGAGTTACATCTGCTGGGGATGTGCGACCTGCTTGGGTTGATGCAGTGATGACAGATATGAAGGCGCATATAGATCGACAGATTGATAGACAGATTGCGCATATAGATCAGGCTGTCGCACATCTTGCACATCATGTAGATGTGCTAAACAATAAGGTTGAGACATTGACTGAGGAGTTTCGATCTTTTGTAAACCAGCAATTCTGAAAGTCATTTGTAAAAATTTATCATATTTTATTTTTTATTTTTGACATATGTAATGGACACAAATATTTAATGATTGTATTGTGTAGCTTAAATTTTAAACTCTTAATTTTTTTTTAATATAACGTTACCAACCTTACTATTAAAAAAATATATATTATGGTAAATTTATGCAAATTAACACATAACGTTTGAACCTTATCACTTTAACGTTCGAATATTGGCGCTAATATATTAACGTTCGCACGTAATTAGACAAAACGTTCGAACGTTTGAGCTAAAAATTTTACGTTCGCACGTAAATATTTACAACATTCGAATGTTATTGTGAAGTGCGAACGTATTATGTGAAACGTCCGAACGTTTTCAAATTCTTGCCCAACCTTTAGTGACAGTTCTCACAAACCGTCACGGTAAATACGTTTTAGCCACAGTTTGAAAATCGTCACTATTTATAATCTGTCACTAAAAGCTATATTTGTTGTAGTGAATACCAATTATAGACTAATTATTGTAGGAATTCTAGGGTGGCGAATGAACGAAATTCTTGTGGCTTATAATGATTTTAAGCAATTTCAACCACAATATTGATTGATTATTTAGAATATAAACCAGAGATAATTCAAGAAGTTGAAGGAAGTGTCTAATTAATATTCCAAAGACTTTACTTAAGGGTGAAATTAGGTACGGATCGAAGTCCATAGACCTATAAACTATGAAGGAAGTCATGATCATAGTCCATTATATATGATGGGAAATCTTTTGCTTAATTATTTAAAGTTATATGACTTTGATCATTCCTGGTAGTGCTGCCTTTAAATTTGCATTTCTGCTAAAGTAGTGTATCGATGATGGTCATTTGATTTCTCGTTTATATATTGTTTTGCTTGCTTTTTGTCGGATCAAAGTAATTTGCATTGTCCAGGTGATCAGTTCCCATTCGCTATTTCGAATGTTCAGAAGGCATCGATCCAAACACTAATCCACGTATTTTATTAGAGGGTGGAATTAATTAATTTCCCATTGTCCAGGTGATCTAGATCATGCATCACTCCTTAACAATGCATCCAAATCAATGTCGACTAATCTTTCAAGCACAAAGAATTATGGTGAAAGCTAGAAGTCCACAAAAATGAACTAATATCGCAAAAAATAAGATCGATATAAGTACATGAGATACTATTGATGCCGAGAGTAGAGACCATATGCATTATGCATGCATGCACGTGAAGCTCTCATAGGCAAAGCACATGTCATAGGAAGCAAGCTGGATGGGTCATGATCATGAATATTAATGGTGGCTCGCGCGTATCCATCAAACATATATATAGTTGCTAAATCGTTGCCAAAACAGGAATTCACAATATCACAGGAAACAAGCTGGATGGTTACAATGACCTCCATTGACTTGTGTTAAGGAAGAGGACAAGTCAGCAGCCACACAAGGCAAGGCATCGTGCAAAGGAGAGGTACCAATCCAGTCAGCACTACACACAAAGCCAAGCGTAGCAGAACAATGGAGAAACCTCTAGGAACATGAATTCCTCTATGGTGGGACAGGTGTCAATAAATCCTGCAATCTTGTAAAACCGTTAGTCTCTTTCTTTCTCTATATATACATGTAAATGGGCCCTGAAATCTGAACAGAAAACAGAGTATATGAAAATACAATTTCCTTTACACATTCTGTCGAGCAGCCATTGTGCACTCTGGGTCTCTTGATTGAATAACATGGAAAAGAACGAAGCCCAGACTTGCAAAAAGCTAGAAGAAACAATAAACGACAAAACAAATGATTCAAGACAAGGTGTCGCATACAAAGCCAAAAGTAGGATAGAAGAAAATTTTATAATTTTGGATAAGGAAAAGATTCCCCATCATGATGGACTCACATAGAAAACCTGCACTGAAACTGTTGAATCCACCCTAAGTGTGAACCCTCACACATGCACCGCTTTGTAGTTTGTTCTATTAGGCACCGTTTGGTGCATTAGGTGCAAGATTTCTGCAGCAATTTGTTGCACCGAATATGTACTGTTAGGTTTCCTCTCCTATAAAAGGAGAGCTCCTCTTGTGTAAAATGTGTGGGCATCAACAGAGAAGAAAGTGAGAGGTGAGAGGGGCAAAAACAGAGAGAAAAGAGGGAGTACGTGAGAGTGTTTTGAGTGAGTTTTGTAAATTTGTACAAACTCAGTAAAAGAGGCTCCAGTGGACGTAGGCAACTTGCTGAACCACTTAAATATCGTCTTGTGTGATTTTTGGACAGGTTTCAGGCACAACAATTGGTATCAGAGCTCTGGTTCAAGCTGTCTGAAAATTCAAGTTGATCAAAATCAATTTTTGACAACTCCAGCGTGTTCCTCGCGTTGAGATGAATCCGTTGCCGCAAACGGAATCGAAAATGGAGGTCAGAGGAGCCCACACGCGCCCCTAAAAGATCAGCGCGTGCATCTGCTGCAACTCACGCGCATCAGAGGTTGAAGACGAGTGAGCCACACGTGCCCACGCGCTCCAGAGGAGGAAGACGCTTGATGGACACGCGCCCACGCGCCGCCACGCGCCCTACAGAAGCTCAGCGCGTGTGTGACACGTGCCTCACGCGCACCCACGAGCCCAGCAGATCCTTAGCGCGTGTATCACACGCGTCAACGCGCCGACCAGTCGCCCTACTCCGCTCGTGCATCTCACGTGCCAGACGATCAGAACTGTCCGTTGTTTCAAATCCATTTCGGCTTGATCTAAGCCATTTGGAGTCCGATTTCAACAATCAAATAGTGCTTTCCTATTATTTGGATCGTTCCGGACTCATCCGTACGGTTAAAATTTTGAAATTTTGAGTCTAAATTTTCTAAATTCAAATGGAAGTATCTGGAAGAGATAGGAGCTCTGAAAATGCCAGTAGCTCAGGACGTCGGTCCACAATGTCAAATGCAAAATTTGAAGTTGAAAAGTTCGATGGAACCAGCAACTTCGGCATGTGGCAGTGTGAGGTTATGGATGTGTTGATCCAACAGGAGTTGGATATTGCCTTGGAGGAGAAGCTAGATGAGATGACTGAGAAAGATTGGAGGAAGCTTAATACCCAAGCTTGCAGTACAATCCGGTTATGCCTTACTAAAGAGCAGCAGTATTTTTTCATGAGAGAGACAAATGCTAGGGAACTTTGGCAGAAATTGGATGACAAGTTCATGAAGAAGAGCATTGAGAGCCGTTTGCACTTGAAGAAAAAGCTCTTCAGATTCCAATTTCGTGAAGGTATTTCCATGTCTGAATATCTAAATAGTTACAACCAAATTCTTGCTGATTTATTAAACTTGGATGTTGAAATCCAAGACGAAGATAAGGCTTTACTACTGTTAAATTCCTTGCCTGATACATATGAGCATTTAGTTACTACTCTATTGTATGGGAAGGAAAAGATCAGTTTTGATGATGTATCCAGTTCTTTAATTAGCAATGAGTACCGCAGAAAAGATAAGCAGGTACAACAAGATACATCAAGTGAAGCGCTAACAGTAAGGGGGAGACCACAATTAAGAAATCCCGGAAGGAGGAAAGGTTTTCATTCGAAAACTCGAGCCACATCACGTGGTTCATCAGTTGGCAGAAAACTCGCCAAAGACGAGTGTTCCTTTTGTCACAACAAAGGACACTGGAAGAAAGATTGTCCCAAGCTGAAGGGATAACAGCAGAATCAACCCACTACAGCCAATGTCGTGGATAGAGATGACGAGTCAGATTTTGCCTTGGCAAGTTCATCATCCATTTATCACTCCGATGAATGGATTATGGATTCCGGATGTACTTATCACATGTGTCCCAATCGGGACTGGTTTACTGACTTCATAAAAATTGATAATGGAGCAGTACTTATGGGCAATGACAATGCCTGTAAGACTCAAGGACTAGGTAGCATTCGGTTAAAGCTGCACAATGGCAGCGTCAAGACTCTGACAGAAGTTCGGTACATTCCGGACTTGCGGAAGAATCTCATCTCACTGGGATCTCTGGATTCAAAGGGTTTCAGAATCACCATTGAAGACAGAACTCTCAAAGTACTAATGGGAGTTCAGGTGGCAATGAAGGGTTTGAGGCGAGGAAACCTGTACTTCTTGCAAGGAAGTACTGCTGATGGAAGAGCTTCTACATGCTGTGAGAAGCTAGATCAGACTGATGCTGACACCACCAGTCTTTGGCATATGCGTATAGGACACGCTGGAGAAAAAGCTTTGCAAACACTGGTGAAGCAAGGCTTACTCAAAGGTGCCAAGACTGGTAAACTGTCCTTCTGTGAGCACTGTGTATTAGGAAAGCAGAAGCGGATCAAGTTCAGAGCCGCTGTACACAATACACAGGGAATTCTTGACTATGTACACTCCGATGTTTGGGGACCTACCCAAAATGCATCTTTGGGAGGTAAGCATTGGTTTGTAACATTTGTAGATGATTATTCTCGTCGTGTGTGGGTATATACGATGAAGAGTAAAGATGAAGTGCTGAAAATCTTCCTTGATTGGAAGAAAATGGTTGAGACTCAGACCGGCAGAAAGATCAAGCGGCTCAGATCTGATAATGGAGGTGAGTACACTTCAGATCCCTTCATGGAAGTATGGCAGAGAGAAGGTATTATCAGACACTTCACGGTTCGAGGTACACCGCAGCAGAACGGTGTGGCAGAATGAATGAATCGTACTTTACTAGAGAAAGTGCGATGTATGTTGCTGGATGCTGGATTCAGTAAATAATTTTGGGCAGAAGCTGTGACATATGCCTGCCACCTCATCAACCGACTACCCACTGCTGCCAATGATGGGAAAACACCCATTGAAATGTGGAGAGGTAAACATGCTACTGATTATGACTTTTTACACGTTTTCGGATGTCCTGCTTACTGTCATGCTAAAGAAAGTAAGCTTGATCCTAGAGCTAAGAAAGCTAAATTCTTAGGCTTCAGTACTGGTGTAAAAGGGTATAGACTCTGGTGCATAGAGTCTAAAAAGGTAATCATCAGTAGAGATGTTACATTCAACGAATCTGAGATGCTTAAGTCACATAAGCATAAAGATTCCAATGATTGCAGCAATGATGGCAAAACATCAGATGATTCGCAGACTGTGAAGTTTATTACTTCAATGAATTCGGGAAAGCATGGACAAGATGAAGTTGATAGTCCAGTCACAGTACCTCCATGTCAACCCGAGTCAATAGCAACCCACAGACCGAGACGAGAGAAACGTGTACCGACACGTTATGCAGACTATGTGACATATGCATTACCAGTTGAAGGGGGTGAGATCTCAACCACTTACAGAGAAGCTATATAGTCCAGTGAAAAAGTTGAATGGACAAAGGCTATGAATGAAGAGATGCAGTCTCTTCACCAGAATCAGACTTGGGAGCTTGTGCCGCTTCCAAAAGGAAAGAAGACAATTGGCTGTAAGTGGATCTTCAATAAGAAAGATGATCAAGCTGCTAAAAATGGAGTGCGATACAAAGCTAGGTTGGTAGCCAAGGGCTACGCTCAAACAGAGGGAATTGACTACAGTGAAGTATTCTCTCCTGTTGTGAAGCATTCATCCATTCGGATATTGCTAGCTTTGGTTGCGCAATATGATCTTGAGTTAGCACAGCTTGATGTAAAGACAGCTTTCTTACATGGTGATCTGGAAGAGGAGATTTATCTGTCTCAACCAGAAGGTTTCAAAGAAGCTGGAAAAGAAAATTGGGTATGCAGTCTGAAGAAGTCTCTCTATGGCTTGAAGCAGTCACCTCGGCAGTGGTATAAGCGGTTTGACCATTTTATGATGGATCTGAAATACACTCGTTACCAATACGATCACTGTGTATATTTCAGAAAACTTGCAAATGGATCTTTCATTTATTTGCTTTTATATGTAGATGATATGTTAATAGCATGTAAAAGCAAGGGGGAGATAGATCGTTTAAAAACTCAGTTAAGTCATGAGTTTGAAATGAAAGATCTAGGAGAAGCACGGAAAATATTGGGGATGGAGATCAACAGAGATAGGGTGAAAGGCACAGTTCATCTTACTCAGAAGCAGTATCTGAAGAAAGTACTGAAACGCTTCAACATCGACTCGAAGACGAAGCCGGTGAGTACTCCTATGGCCCCATATTTCAAGCTCAGTGCATTGTAATCTCCTAAAGATGATGAAGAGTGGGACTACATGAGAAATGTCCCATATGCAAGTGTTGTTGGAAGCTTAATGTATGCCATGGTGTGTACACGACCTGATATCTCCCAGGCCGTCAGCTTGGTTAGTCGCTATATGCATAACCCTGGAAAGGCTCATTGGCATGCGGCTAAGTGGATTTTACGGTACATTTTAGGGACCATAGATATTGGTTTAAAGTTCGAGAAGAGTGAAGATAGTCTGGTAACTGGATATGTTGACTCAGACTATGCAGGTGATCTTGACAAACGCCGATCGACAACTGGATATGTGTTCACTATGGGTGGAGGACCAGTTAGTTGGCGTTCAACTTTGCAGTCGACAATTGCACTATCATCCACTGAGGCTGAATACATGGCTGTAACAGAAGCCATGAAAGAAGCTATCTGGTTGCAGGGATTGGTAACAGATTTGGGTTTTAAGCAGGAACAGGTTACTGTTCACTGTGACAGTCAAAGTGCGATTCATTTGACAAAGAATCAAGTATATCATTCTCGAAAAAAACACATAGATGTCCGATTTCACTTTGTACATGAAATATTAGAAGAAGAGGACATCAAACTTCAGAAGATTGGCACTGAAGATAATCCAGCAGATATGTTGACGAAAGTCGTCACAGGGACCAAGTTCCAACATTGTTTGGACTTGATCAATATCATACACTGCTGAGCACCCTCAGGTGCATTGGAGCGCATTCAACAATGGAAGTCTCTCATGTCAAAGAATGAGGTGCATTCATTTGAAGAATGAATCAATTTGTAAGCAGCCTCATATGGCACCCTTGGGTGGAGGGGGTGATTGTGGAATCCACCCTAAGTGTGAACCCTCACACATGCACCGCTTTGTAGTTTGTTGTATTAGGCACCGTTTGGTGCATTAGGTGCAAGATTTCTGCAGCAATTTGCTGCACCGAATATATACAGTTAGGTTTCCTCTCCTATAAAAGGAGAGCTCCTCTTGTGTAAAATGTGTGGGCATCAACAGAGAAGAAAGTGAGAGGGGCAAAAACAGAGAGAAAAGAGGGAGTACGTGAGAGTGTTTTGAGTGAGTTTTGTAAATTTGTACAAACTCAGTAAAAGAGGCTCCAATGGACGTAGGCAACTTGCTGAATCACTTAAATATTATCTTGTGTGATTTTTGGACAGGTTTCAGGCACAACAGAAACGGCATGAGAGGAACACAGACTTCCATATTAGCAAATAGCCACATTTATAAGCGGCCCCACTACTTTTCCTTCATTAATTTACCATAGATTCCTCGAGAATTTTAAATATTCCATTCTCCTCTGAATTAAAGAAAGAAATACATAGCTTTATTTATCAATTTAGTGAATATTCCATTACCCCCCATTTAGTGACACTGAAAAACAGATGTTTACCTGGAGAATCAAAGTATGTACCATCAATCCATCCTGACCTGCCTACAGCATGCCTATCATGACCAGATGAAATTATTCATATGAAAGTAAGTTGGGAAAGAAAATTTATGCCAATTTTGATCGTGTAATTGGATATATATGATATTAGTAAGAAATATTTTTTTATGAAGTCCAAAAGATAGCTTTGAAAAATATTGGGACTGTTTTAAATTTAACTAAGGTTAAGTTGGGATAGTGAGTTGAGATAAAAGTTAAATAAAATATTATTTTTTTAATGAGAAGTGATAGTCGTTATCGGTGTTCAAGCGCTGTACAATCACTTTGACAAAAGTAAATAAATACGAGATCCACGTGAAAAAGTTTAATTTTTTAATAATAAAAAAGTTTATTCATTTCACTTTTTATTACTTTATGTTATAAACATGTTATAAACATTTGTATGACCAATCTTTAGCCACTAATTAAGACCATTGAGCCATTAATTTAGATCTATCTTTAGCCATCAATGGTGACTTAAGGTACACATACCCCCCTTTGTACTCCTATAAATATGGGTATCATTCCCTTGTATATGCATCAAGTTTTGCATTGAAGAACAACTCTTTCTCTTGCAATATTCTCTCTCTCTTTTGCTCTCTCTTTTCATTAGTTTCATAACACGTTATCAGCACGAAGCTCTAACCAACTGAGCACGAGATTTTGTTGATTTTGAAGTTAGAGGATTCTGAAGCTAGTGGTCTTCTCCTTCAAGTAAGTTTTTCAATATATTATTTGCAATCTCCAAGGTGAGTATTAAAGATTATATTTATTATTATTACTTGATTAAATTCTATGTTTATTCTCATTCAATTTATATACAAGTTTTATTTATTTATATACTTATTATGAATTATTGATGATAAGATTCATCTTGGAATAGAAATTGAGCATCCCTGAAGGATTGTTCTAAATCGATGATAAGATTCATCTTGGAATAGAAATTGAGCATCCCTGAAAGATTGTTCTAAATCGATGATAAGATTCATCTTAGAATAGAAATTGAGCATCCCTAAAGGATTGTTCTAAAACGATGATAAGATTCATCTTGGAATAAAAATTGAGCATCCCTGAAGGATTGTTCTAAATCAATAATTTTATTGCGTATCTCATAATAAAAGATTTATTGATTCTATGAGATAGTTTAAATGAGTAATACGTGTACAAAATCTCATTATGATTAATGCACCTGAAGTTGCATAATTAAAATTATGTATAGAAAAAAGCTACTAAAGAATATATATTTAAAATGAACGCATCAAATGTGCTCCTGAAGTAGCAATATCAAGTGTAAAAGTTCATAATATATTCTAAATTTATATCTGGTTTTCTAGTGGCTAAGCAAAATAATAAGATTTTGTTAAGAAAACATTAGTCACGTCCTACTAGTTCCACATCATTCCTTGAAGTGAATAGTATTGGATTTATATCATTCTTAGAATAGAATGATGAATTGTTTTTTAAAGAAATCAAGAGATTGGACGTGGTAATGAATATCTTTATAGCACTTCTATGATTTCGGGCCAGAAGCTCGTATTGAAAAATTATCAGCTTTCTCTTTGAGATGATATTATACAACTATTGAATCAAATATGTTGATGCATCAAAAATAATATGATTCAAAATATTTGTATGCTTTTCATGATTATCTTGATCATCCGAAATCAATTATGATAAGTCAAATAATTTATATATAGACGTCTATAAAAGAACCAGAAGATTCTTTTACTATAAAGTTTTTCCATTATGAGCGGAAAGAAAAATTTGATAGAAGCAAATAAAATGAAATAATTCGACGTTATCTTGATTATCATAGGTGAACTAGAAGCTCAGATGATAATTAATTTATGGATGCAATAAGATAAAAGGTCTCATATTCTAGCTGCTAAAATCCCAGTGAGGATTGAAGTCCCAGTACGACAATTAAGAAATTTAGCAGTCTAATGAACATAAGACATGTCTGAAAGCGTGTAAAACCTATCGATACAAATGATAAAGCATCTCGAAAGAGAAAAGCACAAAGAAAAGAAATTGGTGCTCCTAAAGAGGCCGTACCCACAAAACAAGCAATAAGATCCATCTAAAATTTCTATACAAAATTCTCTCATAATGAAAACTCTTGAAGAGTATAATACTCCTGAAGAGTACCTCCTGAAGAGGTTTTTCATGAAATGTCTTCCCTTGAAGAGGGACAGGTACCTGAAAATAACGAGATCTCGATATTACATTTCATGAGTAAATGAGAAATTATAGAAAGAAATAAAACCGTTATCGACAACGTATTTTCATATAAGATGGCATTTGATATTACCAGAAGTAATGAAGAAAGTGAGTTCAGAATCGTCGAAGAATACCGACGTAAAAATATTGACCAAAATAGAAATAAATAAATTCCTGCAGAATTGATATCACTAGTAAAATGTGATGCATATGGACTTGAAGTTCCAATACCTATGAGGTGATGCTTGTTGAATATCAGTGGGTATTTGTATAAAGGAAATGAAAATGTGATTTATAAATCACGAATATATTTCCCGCAGAAATAATATTGATATGTTTTTGAAGTTAAAGAGATCATATTGAGATTTGTATTAACTTGATAGTTACCGAGAGTTTAGGTATGCATGATTAACTGCATATTTATATAGATTACTGGATATGAAATGCATGAAGCATATAATCCTGAAGTACTTATTCTATCAAGTCTTAAAATTCTTATATGATCTAATGCAAGTTAAACGCATGTGGAACATGCTATTTTTTATATATTTTCAGTATTTATATTATCTTTTATTGTAGTTTATATAGATAATTTAAATGTCATTGAGGCTCCATAAGAGCTCATGAAAACTGCAGAAATCAGGGATTGATTATGAGGAAACATACTCTCTTGTTATGGATGAAATCACATTCAGATTTTTGATTAGTTTGGTAGTTATAAAAAGATTGGATATGCAGTTAATGGTTGTGGTCACTGCATATTTATATGGGTCATTAGACCATGACATATATATGAAAATCCCTGAAAGATATAAAATGCCTGAAGTTTCTAATCTGAATACATTCAGAAATATATATGAAAATCTCTGAAGGATATAAAATGCTTGAAGCTTCTAATTTAAGTACATCCAGACATATATATGAAAATCCCTGAAGGATATAAAATGCCTGAAGTTTATAATCTGAATATATCCAGAAATATATATGAAAATCCCTGAAGGATATAAAATGCCTGAAGCTTCTAATCTGAATATGGGTTAAAACAATCCGGACGCATGTGGTATAAACGCATTAGCGAATATTTATTGAAAGAAGGATTTGAAAATAATCCAATATGCCCATGTGTTTTTATTAAGAGATTCCGGATTTGTTATTATTGCGGTTGATGATTTAAATCTTGTTGGAACTCCTGAAGAGATCATAAGAACTGCACATATTTGAAATATAAATCAGAAACCCTTTCGATTTCAAGGGGGAGATAAATGTGCATTATTAAATGAGAAATAAAATGGAGCACACAGAATATCTACCAGAAGATAGAAACACAATATGAATATTTGTGAAATATTATTTTATTATCTCGAAGCAAAATTACAGAAATTTGAGGCTCTTCGCCTCATTCTTTAAACGATCTTGCTCTTCAATAATTTGCGTTGCATCTCTATCTAAAGGAGTAGGCAATCGAAAAGAAGACTTAAGCAAGGATTTTAATTTCCTATTCTCTTACTTTATTGCTTCTATCTTCATGTGAGACTCCTGAAGAAGTCGCTGAAGGATAGAAATTTTCTCATTGAGTTTGTCCAAATCATAAGGTTTGGATTGTAGTCGCTAAGAAAATGTGAAAATAGTTGAAGAGTAATGGGTACCGAGATTTACAAGCTCGTAGATAGCTTCAACATCTGACTTATTAGTCAGATCATTATTGTATTGCACCATAGCACCAATAGTAGAAGCAGAAACAACTGGTGAAGAAGGTGTTGAATACCTCATGTATTGGTTACGAGAAGATTGCTGGGCCATTGCAGAGCAAGAATGCAGAGAGAGATTACAGAGTAAGAATGCAGACTAATTACAGAAAAGTAAAGAAGATGGGATGCGAATAAAGATGGGATGCGAATGAAGATGAGCTGAATATTTCTTTTATAGAGAAAATTATGAAAGGAAGGATGAAGCATCTCTATTATTTCACGGCGTCCCTCGTGAAGCATCTCTCTACAAGAGACAAGAAATGTAGCATCATAGCCTTGTGGCGCCTGACAGCTCCAGAAGAGTTATAAAAACAAGCGGTGCTTGCCTGGCCTAAAAAGGTGGCCACCGTTTTTGTTGAATATGGAGATTGGCGAATTAATATTGATGACTTCTCCACTAACTATGTGATTTACAAGAACTCCAGAAGAGCACAACTCCTGAAGAGTAGTGAATTTAATGTTAAAACGATCTTGAAGAACTTTTACATGGACAAGGCTCATCCCCTGAGTACTCCAATGGTTGTTCAGATCATTTGATGAGAAGAAAGACCCATTTCGTCCTTGTGAAGATGATAAAGAAATTTGTGGTCCTGAAGTATCTTGAAAATTGCACTCGATCTGATATTGTATTTTCACAGAGAGATCATTGCAATTCATGAGAAGAAATGTGAAATTGAATATTATGCAGAACATTGGAATGCGGAAACTTGAAAGCCTATTATCATGCACTTTTCAGGGGGAGTAAAGTCTTGAAGACTTGTGCTGATTATACTCTTTTTCCTTCGCTAAAGGTTTTATCCCACTGGGTTTTCCTTTACAAGGTTTTAATGAGGCGATCTTAAAGCACTTGGCAGTACACATGAATGTTGTACTCTTTTCTTTCGCCATTGGTTTTTTCCCACTGGGTTTTTCCTTGGCAAGATCTTAACGATACATATTTTTTATGTATGGCCATCCAAAGGGGGAGTGTTATAAACATGTTATAAACATTTGTATGACCAATCTTTAGCCACTAATTAAGACCATTGAGCCATTAATTTAGACCTATCTTTAGCCATCAATAGTGACTTAAGGTACACCTACCTCCCTTTGTACTCCTACAAATATGGGTATCATTCCATTGTATATGCATCAAGTTTTGCATTGAAGAACAACTATTTCTCTTGCAATATTCTCTCTCTTTTCATTAGTTTCATAACACTTTATTCATTTTACTTTTTCTCCCCTTTTCGGTTTGAATGCCCCTTTAATCCACTTAATTTACGCTTTCTTAGGAAAACAAGGTTATTTTTTCTTTTTGATTTTGTTGACTCTTTTTTCGGTGTCATCATGTGGCTATTTTTTTCTCCCTATTAATTTTGTTCCCATCAATTTTTACGCTTCTATAGGAAAACATCGTAAACGTTCAAACGTTGATCAATTTGTCTAGATCTTCCAAATTTAGTTACTGTTAAAGTTTATATTTGTTGATGGTTTACTGACCATCATAAATTCTAAACCGATACAAAAACTCATACACACTTGTGAAAACCAACTCTATATCTAAACTCTAATTCTTTTTTTTTTCTAGGAAAGAGAAAATAATTAGATTTTTTCTTCTTTTGTCTTCCAGATTCCATTCTACTTCTGTAATGGAGGTTTTAATTATTATTCTACTTTCCATGTTTAAACATATATGTTTGGATAAAAAAATAATTCTTTTTTCTAAAAAGTAGAAGATTTTTCATATTCAAACATTAAGATACATATAATTTACCAAACAATAGTTCACGACTAAAAACTTATGACATACAATTACACGAATACTCAAAAAGCACACACCTAATTAGATACATGATCAAATTGCTCACTGATACAAAAGCACATTAATACAAAACCACCCAATATTGCAAAGCACATGAGTTATCAATACTTTAGCATACAGAAAGATCTGTTAACATCCTAACTTGCAAGCATCGAGACCAAAATCTCCATTTAGTCGATGGGCATATTTGAATCCAATCCAAGCAATGAAGCTAGGCTAGCTTACGGAAAGTGGCCGATAGACTCAAGATAGAAAAGACGATGACAAGAAAAGACGATGACAGCACAAAAAAGATGATGTAGAAAAGTTGGAAGGATTTGGAAAGAGAAAGATAGAAAGAAACATGGTGGGGAGTGAGGGGCAGAGAAGTAAGTGGATGCAATGGATAGTAGCAATATTGGATCATCCTAACAGTCAAAGATTGAGCTTGTGTTAACCCCTAAGGATTATGGATTCTCTGCCATCATCTATTGGTTTTAGTGTTTCATTTCCCATGCTATCAATGGTACCTGTCGAACAATAGCCAGTGATAACATCAATACTTAAAGATTGCATGGACGTGCTAACTAAGCAGTTGCTCACTCTCTTCTTTGTTGTGATTAGCTTTTTTCCTTGATTACTTTTCCTTAATTCTCAATCCATCTAGTTCCACTGCCACTTCCTTCATAGTAGGCCTATTGTGTCCTTTAACACTAAGGCTTCTTTTTGCAACATTAGCAACTTTTTTTAGTTCTTCAGCATTACTCCCATTGTAGATGTGATCATCAAGAATTTCCAATAGGCGATCCTCTTCTACCATAGAAACAAAGTAAGTCGCCAAATTTCTCTCACTTTCAGGCCTAAGGAAAGAAATTACTTTCTTACCTGTTAATAACTCAGCTAAAACAACACCAAAACTATAGACGTCACTTTTTTCCGTTAGATGACTTGTAAGTAAGTATTCTGGATCCAAGTACCCACGTGTTCCTTGCACCAACGTAGTTAATTCATGTGCTTGATCCAGAGGAACGAGTCTTGAAGCTCCAAAGTCTGATACTTTTGCTGTGTGGTTACCATCCAAAAGTATATTTGCAGTTTTCACATCTCTATGTATAATTGGTATAGACGCTTCATAATGTAAGTATGCAAGGGCTCCTGCAGTTTCTGTACCTATCTTCAAACGCTTGTCCCATGGGAGTAAGGAAGACCGGCTTTTATCATGAATATGGTCAGAAAGTGTCCCATTTGTGATGAACTCATAGACTAATAAGGGAACTTCTGTTTCCAAACAACAACCTAACAATTTGACAACATTCCGGTGGTTGATTTTAGTAAGCAGAACTACCTCATTTATGAATTGCTCTATCTGACTTTGATCACCAATTTTTGACTTTTTAATTGCAACCACTTTGTTATCTGGCAACACTCCTTTGTACACAGTTCCGTAGCCTCCTTGACCAAGGATTTTACTTTTGTTGTAATTTTCTGTTGCCTTTTCAAGTTCTTCTGCACTATAGATTTTTGCTGTATCCATAGATCCTGTGTGATTTCGGAGTCGTTGTTGTAACAATAAGCCACCATTTTGCTGGAACCACTTCTCTTTGAGTTTAATGAGTTTTCTTTTCTTGAGTGCCCAATATACCCAGGAGGTTCCCACAAGGAGCACTAAGAGGCTTATGCTGACACCTGTATTTGCATATTCAAAGTTATAACTTGCATTTCGGCCAATTAGACAGTTTCGTATCGCTATCGAGAAGGTTACGAACCTAATATGTATTATATTAAGATGAGTCAACCAAGATTTGAAATGCAATGTTTGTCAAGCAAATGATCTACTGCAGTAGTTTTCAAAGTAGAATTCAGTAAGGTTGGGAAATAAAATTCTTATAAATGTACGTACGTACCCAATGCAATGCTGATGATCTTATTATTAGATTGGCCAAGTACTATAGGCCTGCAATCTGTTCCGTCTTTCCTCCCATCGCCTTCGTATCCCTTGGGACAAGTACATTTGTAATTTCCATCAGTGTTGGTGCATGTTGCATTTGCATTGCAAGGTTTCCGAAGACCCATGCACTCATCAATATCTGAAACACAGTAAATATATATATATATATAGCCGCCGTCACAAGAAATTTCAATGTTTCCATACAAACTTAAAAATAAATAAAAATAAAAATTATGGGGATGTAAAACCACTTGCAAATGTGTTGTATCAATAGATAAAGGATAGCATCACTCTAAAGCAATTAACCATTCGGCAAGCTAAACTGATCAGCCTAATTAAATTAAGTACTAGAGAATGATAACTGCAGTCATTAGTGCACAAGCGTAATGTAATCACTTTAAAAAAAACACAAAATTCACATAAAAAAATTAAATTTTTAATAATGGATCCCTACTCTTTTTCGAAATGACTCAGCGATACTTGGACATTCTACGACTGTATATAGCGTTACTCAATTAAGTATTAGATAAAAATGAAGGTATATATACGATCATTTACCTTGGCAACTCTCAGGTTCATGATCAGGGATGTAAGGGTTCCCTAGATAACCCTTCGAGCAATTGCAACGATAACCAGGGCCGTTGGTGGAATCGTAACAATAACTGTGCGTTGCCTTACATGCATAGCTTCCCTTATTTTTCTGAGCATCTTCGCATCTCTTATTTCCAATTGCCCAATCAAGCACGAGGGGTACAGAGCTCCCTTTCTTTAAGTTTACGAAATCTAAGGAGGAAAATTTGTATGCTTGTTCATCCACAATAAAGCCGTAACCACATGATTGATGATCTTTGGATTCGTTGCCACCAGGTAAGGTGTCGTTGTTCAAGTTCCGAACATTCAAAATATACCCCGTTGCTCCTTTTGGGATAGAAGTCTGGCAGCAACCAATGCCAGAGCAAGACCCGTTAACCACGGTGAGATTTTTGTCACAGAGTGATAAGCATCCAGTGGTGAAGCCCTTTTGTCCCTGATCTGAACCTTGAATATACGTATAAACATCACAACCAACAGCAGTGATCTTATTCCTCGTTTCTGAGATGCGAAAACTTGACAAAGTAAGCAAGGCAGAGATGCGTGTGTAGTCCACAGTTGCTTTGGGCTGCCCGATGCAATTACCATACGGTGAACCTTTGGAACCGCAAGGATAACCTTGTGCTGGCTGGTTTGAACCCTGGGAGACAGCTTCGAGTATATCGTAGCCACTGCCTGGATAGTGGAGGTCTTTGCAAAGGCTGGCTACGGGGTTTGAGACTCGCAGTTCACCATTTGGTACTGATATGTCCTCAACGGGTATATCACCGTCCAGAAATGGTATGGGAGGATGGAACGTGTGGTTACAAGTGATGAAAAAAGCTTGGTCAAGGGAACAGTTCTTGCTTGTTCCAAATGGGTAGGGGATTTTAATATTTCCACACATACAGTCGCAGATTGAGTTTGTAATAGATGCTGCTGTGACCGCTAAAATTATGAGCCCGAGTAGCAGTTGTTGAAGAAGTTTTCCAACCATAATATCCATGGCTTTCCTTTCCGCCTGCACTCTGCTTTCTTTGTGCTGCAGACAGCTTTAAATGGCCTCTTCTCTGTAGGAGTCAATTAGGTACGTACCTTTAGCGAGACTATTAGGATGAGTTAGAATTTTCATATATGTATCAATACAAGCAGCTTGAGTTTTCTTTATATGGTTCGTGAAGAAACATATGTGTGTATATATATATATATATATAGCAAAGTAAACAGGTCATGTACATTAATCCTAAAACCAGAACAACCCACTCACCGACACCAAATGAGAATATATAACACATTAACAGTACAACATCATAACTTGAGTATAGTATGCAGCACCACAAACATGCAGCAACATGATTAATTGGATGGAAATTGGGAAAGAACAACCGTATGGCTTTGACAAAATGTATGCTGCTCGAGTTGTAGAAGAGAGAGACAAATAAAAACATGCAGCTATAACCGCGTGTAGAATGTACCAACAAAAACAAATTATAGGATTTAAGCCACGTTAGACACAGAGAAGGGAATTCCTGCCAAAAACTCAAAGGAACACTGTTCCGAATAGAGTTTTAATTAGCCTTTAGGTTTGTTATTTTTATATCCATTTTCAGGGAAGTAAAAGTCATTTTCTTTCTTGAGCAGTAAAGGGGAAAATTGCATGAGAAGAAGATGGGTTTCTTGATAGCAGATCTATGAACCTCACCTCTCCCACTTGAGCACACTAGGATCATTAGCCACTTCCTTCAGCTGCCCCGCTTTCCCTTCATTTGCTCTACCTTTCTTAAGAACTTTGAAACAATCTAATCTTCTTTAAAGAACAAAGAGGTACATATATAGACTTGTCTGATCCTCTATCGAACCAACTTAAGCCTTTTTCCCCCCTTGGTTCAACAAAATATGATCTCTTATTCAAAAGAAAAGTAGGAAGGAAGAAAGCAATGTTTTTAACTTCGGATAAGCAAAAGATTCCCCAATTCCATCATGATTGTGGTATATATATAAAGTAAGTATCCTATGCATGCAGCAAGCAAAAAGAAGGTGGAACCAATTTAAGCAATTAAGGTGAAGCCAATACATTTATACTCCAATTATGGAATGTTTTATCCTTTATGTATCAAATTATTAAACTAAAAAATATAGCCTTTAATTATAAGAAACGGACATATAATACTCATATTGAACTTCAACCGTTAAGATGAATAAAAAAATGCAAGGTGTACAATATTGACGGTCAAATATAAGTGAGATATATATATATATATTTTGAAGGGTATAAGTGAGATATTTACATTCTCTACACTTACTTCTTTTATTGTTCCAAATATATATAAAGAGGTCATTGAATATGTGATTGAATATGCTTCGTCATTGCAGAAAGCTTATAAAGAGGTGCAGGTTTCTGAGTGTAAAGAGGCCGAGCAAGTGTGCTGTTGGAAACCCCCTCCATTTGGTTACTTGAAACTGAATATGGTTGGTGCCATGTTTTTTAACCAAAGGAAGGCTGGTGTGGGGGTGGTCCTAAGAGATGAAATAGGGGATGTTATTATAGCATGCAGTAAGATAGAAAATGAGATGAAAAACCTAGAAAATGTTCAAGTTTTACCAATGTTAAGAGGGCTGCAGTTTTGTGTTCAATAGGGAGTCCCGAAGCTGATATTGGAAACTGATTGCATTATTGTTGGTTAGTGAGCTTCAATCATCTGGTGAAAATTTAACACCTCTTGGACATTTCCTGCAAGATTAATTTAAGTTCAGCTCAATTATCATATCATAGAATGACTCGAAAAAGAAGTCTTTTCTTTCCTTTCTAAGATCAACAATAATTTGAGTAAAAGATTTCCACAACAATAATTTAAGATCAGCTCAATCATTTGGAATGACTTGAAAAAAAAAATCTTTCTTTTATTTTATAAGATCAACAATAGTTTATGGAAATGTTAGTATTCAAAATAAATTATTCAAACGAAAAACGAGTACCAGAAATTTCATTTGGAGATCATATCGTGCAACAAATGATGTACTAAATACCCGACCTCTTGTGGCACGCTTAGACCATTCAGACAAGAGATATCTTATCCAGTGAAAAAATGAGTGTCATCATGTTAATTTATGACTTGGAAAGCAAATTAAAGATTCCCACGTACAATAATAATTTAAGAGCTCAATCATAGAATGACTTATCGAACAGTCTTTGTTTTCTTTTCTAAAAAGTCTCCCACTAACACTACTTTTATGGCAAAGAGTTCAAGTAGGCCCAAAGAAACACATAGCACTACTTTTATGGTTTTATCCTTTATGTATCAAATTATCAAGACTAAAAAATATAGCCTTAAAATGCAATGTATATCAGTATTAATAAAGTGAAAAGAGAGAGAAAAAAAAAAACACAAAAAAATTGAAAATGAAACACATCATGAGGTGGAATAAAATGCAAACGTAGCAATTAATCAGACAAAAGAAATGTCATCCAAAGCAAATTTGGCCATCATGTTAATTTATGACTGACAAAATAAATTAAAGATTCTCACGTACAACATGCAATAATTCAAGAGAGAGCTCAAATATCATGGAATGACTCGTACGTAAAAGAAGTATTTCTTTTATTTTCTTTTTCCCTTAATTCCATGATAGGTTTCTCGAAAGTAGGTCTATGAATATGCATCACCTCTCCCACTTGAGCACAATAGAATCATTAGCCACTTCCTTCATGTGACGCCCCCCAACCCCCGCATGCAGCCACGCGGAAGTCGAGGCGTCGGGATGATGACAACACGGGTCACGCATCCCCTCGCCAAGTGCCAGAAGTGTGTGCACGAGCAATTTGTGTACAAATAAAAACGCGCAGCGGTTAGACAAGTCATATACTTAAGTACCAGAATTTTTCCTCAGTTAATACAAACTAGATACAAACATACATACTAAAATATTACAAGTTCAACATCGTTTCAAAACCAAATACATATTAATAAAAACATCGCTAAACATATAATAATTAAAGATCATCCAGCTACTCCTCCGGCGGAGCCGCCTCCTCAGGCTCAACCTCCTCATCGTCAAGATCTGCATCAAAATCTACGGCACCAAAAATGGTACCGCAGGTAAGTAAAATCCAAACAACGCAAGATATAAACATATTAAAACCCAAACAATATGCATGAATTATGCCCAATGCACATGTCCCCAAAACCATAATTTTTCCACACACGCCAAAAGTCCCATTTGGCCCAAAACCTTTCCTTTAAATACATATCTCGCCATTATCTCACATAATGGCCTAAAACCAAAGTCAAACCATCCTTTACATATTTTTCCTTAATCGAATGCACCATGACCTCCCCTAGGGGTCATCCGCAAGCCCTGGCTTCATATCAAGCGATGCCCGGTTCCGCGCCTCTCACGCGTACGTAGCCAAGCATCCTCTAACGAGCGATGTCCAGTTCCGCGCCTCTCGCGCGTACGTAGCCAAACATCCTCTAGCCCCCGCCAGCAGAGGGGCCACAGAGTTGGTGAGTAGGGCGATGCCCGGTTCCACGCCTCTCGCTCGTACGTAGCCAAGCACCCCCTAGTCCCGCTCCCGTCGTCCAACGACAACTCAGGGGACGTCACTCAGTATTTTACTCTCCCGAGTGACCAGAGGAGCTCCACCGAGATAATAACCCATCCCGGCTTGGGCTCGTGAGACACACGCACCCAAAAATCGATTTACGCCAATAAAACAGGAATTTTTCCAATTAAAATAAAATGCACATGTACACACACCGTAAATGCAAACTCAATGCTCGACAAATACAACCAATCATAAAACAACAATTCAAGCAACTCCGTCCTCCATCCATCCGACCCCCGAACTCCTCGGACTCAGTCCGGAATCAGCAAACCAACCAAATAAATTATTGTAAAGGTAATAATATATTAAATCTAAAACGAAGCTTGGGAAAATACTTACAGCGCTAAAAAGGATATTTAGAAGGTTCGGCGCGAAGCAAACGGCGATGCGAAAGCAACGTAACAGTGCAAATGCACTGTTCCCGTGGGTCGCAAAATACCCACTTTTGAACGGGGAAGAACCAAGACACCAAATTGATAGGGAATGGTCTAGGGATGTTTATGAAGCTAGTGGAAGTGAGTTTTGGCCGTGGGTGGCGGCGAAAACGCCGGTAGAAGCGAAAAAAGGGCAAATCGGAGTTGAGCTCGTGGGAGTCGCTCCGGTGACCGTTTGAGGCCGGGGATGGGTGGGTTATGACGGCAAGGAGTCGAGGATGAAGTGGTGAAGAGGTGGTGGCCGGAGGTGGAACAACGGCGGCGGATCGAGCCAAAATTCGTGCGGCTTGTTGGGCGTTTTTCGGCCAAACGGCCGGCCGGTTGGGGCTGGGAATCGGAGGGGGTGGTCACCGGCCGGAGGGGAGTCGACCGGTAGGGGCAGTGCCGACCACGGCGCCGGCGAACGGTGGGCCTGGGGTGGTGGCCGGTTGTGCGTGGGTGAGGAGAGAGAGAGAAAAAGAGAGACGCGGGGAGAGAGAGACCGAGCGGGAGAGAGGAGAGGAAAAAAGAAAAAAGGGAAAAAAAGAAAGAAAAAAGAAAAAAAAGAAAGAGGAGAAAAAGAAAAAGAAGAGGAAAAGAAAAGATTGAAGAAAACAAATGAAGTCCAGTCCTCACATCGGAAGTCCAAAGACTGATCAGCCGAAAACGATATAAAAAACATAAAACGATTAAAATAATTTAAACACTACATCAAATAAATAAATAAACACCAAGAAAATATTTTAAACACAACGTCAAGATAAAATAAATTAAATAACTAGCAAAAACCAACTGTTAAATTTTTTTTTTGAAATAAAAAACGAGCTAAAATCAATTAAACGGCAATTTAAATTCAACAGCCAATAAAAACTAATTATAACCCGATTATTTAAAATACAAGCACTATAAAATATTTAATTAAAATATTTCTTCAGTGAAAATACACGTAAAAACGGGGTGTCACATCCTCCCCCCCTTAAAATAAATTTCGTCCTCGAAATTTGCAAGCTCAACCACCAAAACTAAAGCAACCCATAAAGTTCCACTTAGACCAAGTTTAAGGAACATACCGCTGATTACCCGAACAAATACGGATACTGCTCCCTCATATCTGCTTCTCTCTCCCAGGAGAAGTCTTGAGCCAACGGATCTCCCCAAGCCACCTTCACCAGAGGTATCGTCTTGGACCTCAACTGCTGCTCTTTCCAATCCATGATCTGCGTCGGTACAACTTCATAAGTAAGATCAGGTTGCAGTTGCATACACTCTGGGTCAACAAAGCGGGGCTCTTGTTGTCCAAAACTCTTCTTCAAAGACGAGACATGGAAGACGTCGTGAATATCCCCAAAATATTCCGGCAATGCAATTCGATAAGCGACGGGACCTATTTTCTCCAATACCTGAAAAGGTCCAACATATCTCGGATCCAGCTTCCTCTTCTTCCCGAAACGCTTAACTCCTTTCATGGGAGAGACCTTGAGGTAAACCCAATCGCCTTCTTCGAAAGACAATTCCCTCCTCCTGGTATCCGCGTAACTCTTCTGACGACTTTGCGCTGCAGCCATCTTGTCTCTTATAATCTGAATCTGACCTTGCATTTCCTGAATTATCTCGGGTCCAATTATTTTCTTCTCCCCGACTTCATCCCAGCATAAGGGGGATCTACATTTCCTACCATACAGAGCTTCATAAGGAGCCATTTGGATGGATGCGTGAAAGCTGTTATTATAAGCGAATTCTATGAGTGGCACATGATTTTCCCAACTCCCCTGAAATTCCATAGCACACGCACGCAACATATCTTCAAGAGTTTGAATGGTGCGCTCTGATTGGCCATCCGTTTGGGGGTGATAAGCAGTACTAAATTTTAATTTAGTACCTAGAGCCGCCTGCAAACTCTTCCAGAAATGGGAGGTGAACCTCGGATCCCGATCCGACACTATGCTCTTGGGTATCCCATGTAATCGCACTATTTCTTTTACATACATGCGAGTCAATTTTCCCAGAGAATCCGTATTATTGACTGGTAAGAAATGAGCACACTTAGTCAGTCGATCAACAATCACCCAAATCGAGTTCTTTCCACTGGGAGTCCTCGGCAAGCCCACTACAAAATCCATGGTGATGTCATCCCATTTCCATTCAGGAATAGGAAGAGGCTGAAGCAAACCTGCTGGTCTTTGGTGTTCGGCCTTGACTTGACGACAAGTGTCGCATCTCTCAATATACAAGGCAATGTCCCTCTTCATTCCTTCCCACCAAAAATTTTTCTTTAAGTCCCGATACATTTTTGTGCTACCAGGATGAACGGAATAGGGAGCCGCGTGAGCCTCTGCCATAATTCGCTCCTTATATTCTGAGTCCTTAGGAATTACTCTACGATCTCGGAATCGAAGAATCCCATCTTTATCCAAACTGTAGTGCAATGGCCCTCTAGATTTTCTGACTCTTTTTCTAATGTCCAAAAGCTTCGGATCTTTTCTTTGTAGAGTCTTCAATTCTTCAAAATCAACTACTTGAATGTCAAGAATTGAAGATATCACTTCCTCCTGGTGTGAACTTCCAATGAGGAGCCTTCTCATCCCGCAAAGTATCGAATCCATTCCAGAAGATTCAGCCTCATCCTCTAAGTGTGACTTCCGGCTCAAGGCATCAGCAACTACATTTGCTTTTCCTGGATGGTATTTAATCTCACACTGATAATCACTTATTAGCTCTAACCATCGCCTTTGTCTCATGTTGAGATTCTTCTGAGAAAATAAATGCTTTAGACTCTTGTGATCGGTGTAGACTTCGCAAACAGCCCCATATAAATAGTGTCGCCAAATCTTAAGAGCAAATACTATTGCAGCCAATTCTAAATCATGTGTCGGGTAATTCTTCTCGTGGTCTTTCAGTTGACGAGACGCATAAGCCACAACCCGTCCTTCTTGCATGAGAACACATCCCAAACCAAATTTAGATGCATCACTAAAAACTACAAACGGCTTATGTGGTTCTGGAAGTGCTAATACTGGCGCAGTTGTCAATCTGTTCTTCAATTCCTGGAAACTCCTCTCGCAGTTGTCTGACCAAACAAACTCTGCATTCTTCCTCGTCAAAGCGGTGAGAGGTCCGGATAAACGGGAAAATCCCTCCACAAATCTTCTATAGTATCCAGCAAGACCCAAGAAACTTCTAATCTCGCGCACAGTCGAAGGACGCTGCCATGATAAAATAGCTTCCACCTTACTGGGATCAACTGCCACACCGTCTCGGGAAATTACATGCCCGAGAAATTTAACTTCTTCCAGCCAAATATCACATTTGCTAAGCTTCGCGTACAGCTGGTGCTCCCGTAACTTTCCAAGCACTAAGCGAAGGTGATAAGCATGCTCGTCAATATCCTGAGAATAAATCAAAATATTATCAATGAAGACCACCACAAAAGAATCCAAGTAAGGCCGAAAAACCCGATTCATCAGATCCATGAAAGCTGCGGGGGCATTAGCCAACCCAAAAGGCATCACTTTAAATTCATAATGCCCGTATCTTGATCGAAAAGCAGTCTTGGGTATATCTCTATCTCTTATTCGCAGCTGATAATATCCTGATCTCAAGTCAATCTTCGAAAAGATAGCTGCTCCTTGAAGCTGATCAAATAAATCGTCAATTATTGGGAGAGGATATTTATTCTTGATGGTCACTTTATTAAGTTCCCGATAATCAATACACATTCTAAGAGTGCCATCTTTCTTTTTAACAAATAAAACTGGTGCACCCCAAGGCGACGTGCTTGGCTGAATAAATCCCTTGTCTACCAACTCCTGTAACTGGACTTTCAACTCCTTCAGCTCAGCTGGTGCCATACGGTAAGGGGCTTTATGGACAGGAGCTGCCCCAGGTTCTAAATCAATTACGAACTCCAACTCACGGACTGGAGGTAACCCCGGCAAATCATCTACAAACACATCGGGAAATTCTGCTACAACTGGAATATTTGATAAAGACTTTTTCCCAATTGGCGTAGACACCACTTGAACTAAAAAGGCATCCTCTCCACAAGCAATATCTCTCTTCACTTGGATTGCCGATATAACCATCGGCCTTTCTTTTAATTTACTCCCCACAAACTCTAGATATTCGCCATCTGGGAGCTGAAAGCTGATTACACGGCTTCTTCAATTAATACTTGCACAATACCGATACAACCAATCCATGCCGAGAATAATATCAAATCCCAACGACTTGAATACAACTAAGTCGGCATCAAGTGTTCTTCCACCAAAATCCAAGGGACAACCCAATGCAACTTTAGAACAACAAACCATTTCACCATTTGGAAGGCTCACTACTAAAGATTTTGGTAGGGGTCCCGTAACCAAATTACATATCCGAGCGAACGTAGAAGACACAAATGACTGAGATGCACCCGAATCAAATAATGTGCAAGCATAAAAATCATACAACCACACCCTTCCTGAACCAACCACACATACCCATGAAATCCAAAATAAAGAAAAACCAAACCAAACCAAACATCAAATCTAGAAATTAGTTTAGAACCATACCTGTAATCACTCCAGCATCGTGGGTCGCTGGTGCCTCATCATCCACCTCCCCTGGGGTAACAGCATATACCCGAGCCTGCGCTACTTGTCTCTGATTAGACCTTCCACCACGTCGTCCTCCACGGCTCTCTTGAACTCTATTAGGACACACGCGAGCTAAATGTCCCTCTTGGCCACAGCGATAACACTGGATTCTACCACTTTGCCAACACTCCCCTTCATGGGCTCTATTGCATCTTCCGCAAACGGGCATCCGACCTCCTATACGGACTCCTGAGGCTGCTTGTGGTCGAGCCCCGGTCCGCTGTATGAATTTCTGAGGTGAGCCAGAGCTACTTCCTTCTCCAGTAAAGCTCCGCCTTTTCTGACTGGTAGGGGAGCCCATGCTCAAATTAATTTCTCGCTCTGCAATGATAGCCAAATCAACCAACTCTTGGAAGACAGTAATCCGGAGGCAAACCACCAACCGGCGTATCTCGGGTCGCAGACCCTCTTGGAAGCGCTCAGCTTGCATCTCCTCCGAGGCTATCAGATGAGGAGCAAATCGCCCAAGCTCCACAAATTTTCGGGCATATTGTTCTACTGTCATATTTCCTTGAACCAGGCTAGAAAATTCTCTAGCTTTTTGCCGCCTCACATGTGCAGGAAAGAACCGATCATTAAATTCCTTTTTAAACCGCTCCCAAGTCACTGCGGCGAAGGATCCCAATTCTAACATCAGCATTTCTCTTTTTGTCTCCCACCATTCGGAAGCAGTACCCTGCAACAAATAACTTGCATAGAGCACTTGTTGTGCCTCCGTGCAGCCACAAACTTCAAAAGTTTTCTCTATATCTCTGATCCACTTCCCAGCTCTAAGTGGATCTTCTTCTCCTGTAAAAGCAGGGGTACGGTGTGCTAAGAAGCGCTCATAAGTGCAACCAGCCTGCGCAGCTCTGCTCTGTTCCCCTCGCTGTAGATATTCAGTCAATCTGTTTAATTCACTGGTTTGAGCCTCTCTACTTTGCTCGCCTCGTTGTAAATATTCCGTCAAACGGTTTAGCGCTCGAGCCATGGCGAAGTTCCCATCGCCTCTCGGCAACTCATCCTGGGGTTCCCCAGAAGGCCTCCGTGGTCTCACCATTTTCCTGCCAAAACACAACCTTCGACCCCGTTTAAACATCGGATAAAACAAACATAAAAGCAAAACCAACCAACGATAAAACAAGCACATACACATATATATATATAAGATAATTAAAAACAAGAACAAGCTCCAATTAAAACAAACTCTTTAAAACACCACTTGAAAAAAAAAAAACATTCTGGTACCGTTCCTATGGGACTTGTGGTTTTACCCAGAGCCAAACAGCTCTGATACCACCTGTGACGCCCCCCAACCCCCGCATGCAGCCACGCGGAAGTCGAGGCGTCGGGATGATGACAACACGGGTCACGAATCCCCTCGCCAAGTGCCAGAAGTGTGTGCACGAGCAATTTGTGTACAAATAAAAACACGCAGCAGTTAGACAAGTCATATACTTAAGTACCAGAATTTTTCCTCAGTTAATACAAACCAGATACAAACATACATACTAAAATATTACAAGTTCAACATCGTTTCAAAACCAAATACATATTAATAAAAACATCGCTAAACATATAATAATTAAAGATCATCCAGCTACTCCTCCGGCGGAGCCGCCTCCTCAGGCTCAACCTCCTCATCGTCAAGATCTGCATCAAAATCTACGGCATCAAAAATGGTACCGCAGGTAAGTAAAATCCAACCAACGCAAGATATAAACATATTAAAACCCAAACAATATGCATGAATTATGCCCAATGCACATGTCCCCAAAACCATAATTTTTCCACACACGCCAAAAGTCCCATTTGGCCCAAAACCTTTCCTTTAAATACATATCTCGCCATTATCTCACATAATGTCCTAAAACCAAAGTCAAACCATCCTTTACATATTTTTCCTTAATCGAATGCACCATGACCTCCCCTAGGGGTCATCCGCAAGCCCTGGCTTCATATCAAGCGATGCCCGGTTCCGTGCCTCTCACGCGTACGTAGCCAAGCATCCTCTAACGAGCGATGTCCAGTTCCGCGCCTCTCGCGCGTACGTAGCCAAACATCCTCTAGCCCCCGCCAGCAGAGGGGCCACGGAGTCGGTGAGTAGGGCGATGCCCGGTTCCACGCCTCTCGCGCGTACGTAGCCAAGCACCCCCTAGTCCCGCTCCCGTCGTCCAACGGCAACTCAGGGGACGTCACTCAGTATTTTACGCTCCCGAGTGACCAGAGGAGCTCCACCGAGATAATAACCCATCCCGGCTTGGGCTCGTGAGACACACACACCCAAAAATCGATTTACGCCAATAAAACAGTAATTTTTCCAATTAAAATAAAATGCACATGTACACACCCCGTAAATGCAAACTCAATGCTCGAAAAATACAACCAATCATAAAACAACAATTCAAGCAACTCCGTCCTCCATCCATTCGACCCCCGAACTCCTCGGACTCAGTCCGGAATCAGCAAACCAACCAAATAAATAATTGTAAAGGTAATAATATATTAAATCTAAAACGAAACTTGGGAAAATACTTACAGCGCTAAAAAGGATTTTTAGAAGGTTCGGCACGAAGCAAACGGCGATGCGAAAGCAACGTAACAGTGCAAATGCACTGTTCCCGTGGGTCGCAAAATACCCACTTTTGAACGGGGAAGAACCAAGACACCAAATTGATAGGGAATGGTCTAGGGATGTTTATGAAGCTAGTGGAAGTGAGTTTTGGCCGTGGGTGGTGGCGAAAACGCCGGTAGAAGCAAAAAAAGGGCAAATCGGAGTTGAGCTCGTGGGAGCCGCTCTGGTGACCGTTTGAGGCCGGGGATGGGTGGATTATGACGGCAAGGAGTCGAGGATGAAGTGGTGAAGAGGTGGTGGCCGGACGTGGAACGACGGCGGCGGATCGAGCCAAAAGCCGTGCGGCTTTTTGGGCGTTTTCCGGCCAAACGGTCGGCCGGTTGGGGCTGGGAATCGGAGGGGGTGGTCACCGGCCGGAGGGGAGTCGACCGGTAGGGGCAGTGCCGACCACGGCACCGGCGAACAGTGGGCCTGGGGTGGTGGCCGGTTGTGCGTGGGTGAGGAGAGAGAGAGAAAAAGAGAGATGCGGGGAGAGAGAGACCGAGCGGGAGAGAGGAGAGGAAAAAAGAAAAAAGGGAAAAAAAGAAAGAAAAAAGAAAAAAAAGAAAAAAAAGAAAGAAGAGGAAAAGAAAAGATTGAAGAAAACAAATGAGGTCCAGTCCTCACATCGGAAGTCCAAAGACTGATCAGCCGAAAACGATATAAAAAACATAAAACGATTAAAATAATTTAAACACTACATCAAATAAATAAATAAACACCAAGAAAATATTTTAAACACAACGTCAAGCTAAAATAAATTAAATAACTAATAAAAACCAACTGTTAAATTTTTTTTTTGAAATAAAAAACGAGCGAAAATCAATTAAACGGCAATTTAAATTCAACAGCCAATAAAAACTAATTATAACCCGATTATTTAAAATACAAGCACTATAAAATATTTAATTAAAATATTTCTTCAGTGAAAATACACGTAAAAACGGGGTGTCACACTTCAGCTGCCCCGCTTTCTCTTTTTCGGCCCTTCTTAATTAAGCTATAGATCTTTTTCGGCCCTTCAAATTATTTAAGAATTGTTTGGAAATAATTTTTATCTTATTTCATTCAATTTCATCTCATCTCAACATTTTCTCAAACATCACTTAAATATAAACACTTTCAAAATGATAATTACAACTTTTTTAAACTTTCAAACAAAATATAAAAGACAATTCAATTTTTTCAAATCTTTAAACAAAAATATTAATATTTAAAATTAGTATTTTAATAATATTTTAATTTTATAATAATTTTTATTCAATTTTTTCTCACTCATTTTCCAAAACTTAATAAATACTTCACTTAAAGTATCTCTTTATTGTTCACAAATCATCTTACCAGCTACTATTTACAAAATTCTTATCTCATCTCATTTTTCAAGCATCCTTTTAATATTTTTCACATTTTAAGTCATTAATTATCAATAATATGGCATATTATATCCTCTAATTATAAAAATAAAAATGAAAAAACCAAGTGACATAACTATATATAGTTTGAGCAGTTAAAACTAAATTATGAAGAGTGAACCTAATTTTAATTCATTAGTACACAGGGGATACTTGACTATGTACACTCCGATTTTTGGGGACCTACTCAAAATGTATCTTTGGGAGATAAGCATTGGTTTGTAACCTTTCTAGATGATTATTCTCATCGTGTGTGGGTGTATACGATGAAGACTAAAGATGAAATGCTGAAAATCTTCCTTGATTGGAAGAAAATGATTGACACTCAGACCGGTAGAAAGATCAAGCGGCTCAGATCTGATAATGGAGGTGAGTACACTTTAGACCCCTTCATGGAAGTATGCCGGAGAGAGGGAATTGTCAGACAATTCACGGTACGAGGTACACTGCAGCAGAACGGTGTGGCAGAATGGATGAATTGTACTTTACTAGAGAAAGTGCGATGTATGTTGCTAGATGCTGGATTCAGTAAACAATTTTGGGCTGAAACTGTGACATATGCCTGCCACCTCATCCACTGACTACCCGCAGCTACCAATGATGGGAAGACACCCATTGAAATGTGGAGAGGTACACATGCTACTGATTATGACCCTTTACACATTTTTGGATGTCCTGCTTACTATCATGCTAAAGAAAGTAAGCTTGATCCCAGAGCTAAGAAAGTAAAATTCTTAGGCTTCAGTACTGGTGTAAAAGGGTATAGACTCTGGTGCATAGTGTCTAAAAAGGTAATCATCAGTAGAGATGTTACATTTAACGAATCTGAGATGCTTAAGTCACATAAGCATAAAGATTCCAATGAAGGCAGCAATGATGGCGAAACATCAGATGATTCGCAGAAAGTGAAGTTTATTAATTCAAAGAATTTGGGAAAGCATGGACAAGATAAGGTTGATAGTCCAGTCACAGTACCTTCATGTCAACCCGAATCAATAGCAACCAACAGATTGAGACAAGAGAAACGTGTACCGACACGTTATGCAGACTATGTGACGTATGCATTACCAGCTGAAGGGGGTGAGATCCCAACCACTTACAGAGAAGCCATACAGTCTAGTGAACAAGTTGAATGGACAAAGGCTATGAATGAAGAAATGCAGTCTCTTCACCAGAACCATACTTGGGAGCTTGTGTCACTTCCACAAAGAAAGAAAACAATTGGCTGTAAGTGGATCTTCAATCAGAAAGATGATCAAGCTGCTAAAAATGGAGTGCGATACAAAGCTAGGTTAGTAGCCAAGGGCTACGCTCAGACAAAGAGAATTGACTACAGTGAAGTATTCCCTCCTGTTGTGAAGCATTCATCCATTCGGATATTGCTAGCTTTGGTTGCACAATATGATCTTGAGTTAGCACAGCTTGATGTAAAGACAACTTTCTTACATGGTGATCTGGAAGAGGAGATTTATCTGTCTCAACCATAAGGTTTTATAGAAGCTGGAAAAGAAAATTGGGCATGTAGTCTGAAGAAATCTCTCTATGGCTTGAAGCAGTCACATCGGCAATGGTATCAACTGTTTGACCACTTTATGATGGACCTGAAATACACTCGTTGCCAATACGATCACTGTGTGTATTTCAGAAAACTTGCAAATGGATCTTTCATTTATTTACTTTTATATGTAGATGATATGTTAATAGCATGTAAAAGCAAGGAGGAGATAAATCGTTTAAAAACTCAGTTAAGTCATGAGTTTGAAATGAAAGATCTAGGAGAAGCACGGAAAATATTAGGGATGAAGATCAGCAGAGATAGGGTGAAAGGTACAATTCACCTTAGTTAAAAGCAGTATCTGGAGAGAATACTGCAACGCTTCAACATCAACTCGAAGACGAAGTCGGTGAGTACTCCTATGGCCCCATATTTTAAGCTCAGTGCATTATAGTCTCCTAAAGATGATGAAGAGCGGGACTACATGAGAAATGTCCCATATGTAACTATTGTTGGAAGCTTAATGTATGCCATAGTGTGTACACGACCTGATATCTCCCAGGCCGTCAGCTTAGTTAGCCGCTATATGTATAATCCTGGAAAGGCTCATTGGCATGCGGCTAAGTGGATTCTACGGTATATTTTAGGGACCATAGATATTGGTTTGAAGTTCAAGAAAATTGAAGATAGTCTAGTAACTGGATATGTTCACTCAGACTATGCAGGTGATCTTGACAAATGCTGACCGATAACTGGATATGTGTTCACTATGGGTGGAGGACCAGTTAGTTGGGGATCAACTTTGCAGTCGACAATTGCACTATCATCCACTGAGGCTGAATGCATGGCTGTAACAGAAGCTATGAAAGAAGCTATGTGGTTACAGGGATTGGTAACAGATTTGGGCTTTAAGCAGCAAGAAGTTACCGTTTACTATGACAGTCAAAGTGCAATTCATTTGACAAAGAATCAAGTATATCACTCTCGAACAAAACACATGAATGTCCGATTTCAGTCGGGGATCAGTTAGTTGGGGATCAACTTTGCAGTCGACAATTGCACTATCATCCACTAAGGCTGAATGCATGGCTGTAACAGAAGCTATGAAAGAAGCTATGTGGTTACAGGGATTGGTTACAGATTTGGGCTTTAAGCAGCAAGAAGTTACCGTTTACTATGACAGTCAAAGTGCAATTCATTTGACAAAGAATCAAGTATATCACTCTCGAACAAAACACATGAATGTCCGATTTCAGTTTGTATGTGAAATATAAGAAGAAGATGACATCAAACTTCAGAAGATTGGCATTGAAGATAATCCAGCAGATATGTTGACGAAAGTCATCACAAGGATCAAGTTCCAACACTGTTTGGACTTGTGACGCCCCCAAATCTCCACGCACGGACACAGGAAAATCGAGACGTCCGGATGGTGACAACACGGGTCACCATCCTATCGACGAGTGCCAAGTGTGTGTAAGCAACAAATGTGCACGAAGAGACACGCAGTGGATAGCAAAGTCATAACTAAGTACCAGAATTTTTCTTAGTTTAATACAAAGCTGTTTAAAGCAAACATAATAAAATATTACAAACTACAAATATAGTTTCAAAGCCAATTACAAAGCATAGACTCCAACTCAGTACTCCAGCGGAGCCGCATCCTCGGGCTCAGCCTCCTCCTCCTTCTCGATCTCTGCATCAAAATCTACGGTACCAAAAATGGTGCCGCAGGTAAGTAAAATCCAAATACCACTAGATAAAAACATATTAAAACTCAAACAATATGCATGAAAGAATGCCAATGCACAAAACCCATAAAACCATATTTTCCCACGCACGCCAAAAGTCCCATTTGGCCCAAAACCTTTCCTTTAAATCATTCCTCACCATTATCCCATATAATGACCCAAAAATCAGTCTCGCCATTTTCACAGAAAATGACCCATTAACCAAACCATCAGAGCACTGTAGGCGGGAATCGCAAGCGGGACTCTACCACCATCCCTGCTCACCACCATCCCTACTTGTGCACCGTAGGCGGGAATCATAGGCGGGACTCTACCACCATCCCTGCTTACCACCATCCCTACGACGCGTGCACCGTAGGCGGGAATCGCAAGCGAGACTCTACCACCATCCCTGCTTACCACCATCCCTACGACGCGTGCACCGTAGGTGGAAATCGCAGGCGGGACTCTACCACCATCCCTGCTTACCACCATCCCTACACGTGCCTCTAAATCAAACCAATCAATCCAAACGTTCACGTATACCAATAAAACATATCTCGCTCGAAAACCCAGTTTTCAAGATTTAACACATGCATATGCGTGCACAATGCAATGAAAATAAAATTATATAAATTCACCAACATATTCCAAACATCAATAACAACCAAACAAACAACTCCTTCCTCAATTCCAACAGACCCCCGACTCCTCGGACTCAGTCCGAAATAACCAGCCAGACCACAAATAATTATTGTAAATGCAATAATATATTTAAATCTAAAACGAAGTTTGAAAAATACTTACAGCGCTATATATTAATTTTCGATAGATCGGCGCGCAGTAAATGGTGAAGGAAAAGTAACGTAACAGTGAAATTTCACTGTGGCCGTGGGTTGTAAAATACCTACTTTTGAACGGGGACAAACTAAGGCTCGAGATTGATAGGGAATGGCCTAGGGATGTTTATGAAGCTAAGGGAAGTGGAGTTTGGCCGTGGGTGGCGGTGGAAATGGCAGTGGAAGGCTTAAACGTCCAAATCGGAGATTAGCTCGTGGGAGCTGCTCCGGCGACAGATCGAGGCCAGAAATGGGTGGGTTAGGACGGCAAGGAGTCGGTGATGAAGTGGTGAAGAGGTGGTGGCCGGAGGTGGAGCGACGACTGATGAGGTCCAATCTTCACCTCTGGAGTCCAAAAACTGATCCAACAAAAATAACTTTAAAAGCAATAAAACCAAGAAAATATTTTAAACACAACGTAAAGCTAAAATATAATAAATAAGTAGTAAAAACTAACTATTTAATTTTAAATCCAAAGACAAGCTAAAATAAATTAAACAGCAATTAAAATCCAATTAAACTTCGATAATTTAAAATAAAAGAACTATTATATTAATTAAATTAAAATATTCCTTCAGTGAAAATACACGTAAAAACGGGGTGTCACAAGACTCGATCAATATTATACACCACTGAGCACCCTCGGGTGCATTGGAGCGCATTCGATAGCGGAAGTCTCTCGTGTCAAAGAATGATGTCCATTCATTTGAAGAATGAATCAGTTTGTAAGTATCCTAGTATGGCACACTTGGGTGGAGGAGGTGATTTTTGGAAACCCCCCAAGTGTGTAATGAGATTTGGGTTTGCAGCCACCCACCCATCCACCAACCACCCACCCATCCACCGTTTTGTTTATGACAGCAAATATTGACCAAATATTTGCTGCACCGAAAGAAGCTCTCTTCTGGTCAAGAAGAGTGGGTGTGTGTGTCCCCCATAGCTCTCCTATAAAAGGATAGCTCAGTTTGTGTAAATGTTTGTTGGCAAAAATTAGAGAAAGAGAGGGTGCGTGAGAGAATTTTGTAGAGTGTTGTAACTTTGTACAAACTCAGTAAAAAAGACTCCAATGGACGTAGGCAATTTGCCCCTAACCACTTAAATATCGTCTTGTGTGATTTTGGACAGGCCAGAGGCGCAACAGTCACAATAATGATGCAAAGAGTAGAGACCGCGCGAATTGATGCTAATTAAAGCCGTATGTCAAAGTTCTGAGACAGAGTAATATGCTGACTAGATCATGACTAGGTTGTTGCTGGCCAATTAATCTTAAATCTGATATGAAGTTGAAGTAATTTTAGTGTTTTGTTACAGGTGATTCCTGAAGCTTGGTACACTGACTTTTCAACTTGAAAATTTGAGGTTGTTAAAAAAGTATAATTTTCTCAAAAAAAAAAAAAAATTGATATTCGAAAGAGGTGCTAAACAGCGACAGGTGAGAATCATAGACCTGCAGTTATATACGGTGAGTTATCTTCTCATGCAATTAATTATATCTCTTCTAGTGCTCAGAAAAATAATCCGTCTTACTTTTCTGACACTGAAGGAGACAGATAATCTAAAGTTTAAAATATCATCTATTTAGAACAGTACTGTCCCTTGTAATCTTTGCCAGGTTCCGTTATCTGTGTTTGATGTGCCAAAAGTCTGGCCTTATGATATTTGCATGTTTATGTGGTTAGTCTGCAGCTACGACTGCCTGTTTTTCATTGTTCCTCTCTTCTACATGAATTCACACTGCTTGTTGTCAACACCATATCTATAATTCTTCAATCTCGAACTCCCATGCATCATAGTTAAATGTGCAAGGTTGTTTGTTGTTGGTCGTTACTACAAACTACTTTTTGGGTAAAGTTTTTAATACCTCTATCTTTAAGGCTTTTTTTTCCCTTTTTTTTTTTTTTGCTTGACTCCATACCGCCTATATTTTTTCTAATTATTCGACGTTGTCTGCAGCACAAGGAATGATTAAGTTTTAAGAAAGCACAGGAATTGAAGGAAGACCATGGCCTTCAATGGAAAGCTTTTTGCAACCTCTACTAGTACTTGGGGTACTGATCATATTAATTTTAGTAGCACTAGCAGCACCTAAACCCAATTTATCATGTGAGCGTAGATGTGGACAAGTTGAAATCCCAGCCCATTTGGAACAAGCAAGGGCTGTTACCTTGACTCAACATTTCTCATCACTTGTAACAACACATTACGTTCTCCAAAACCATCTCTGGGCCCTGATATGTTTGTCAAGAACATATCAACAGTGGATGGTGAACTGCGAGTCTCAAACCTCGTTGCCAGTCTTTGTAAAGCCCGCAACATCTATGCATGTGGCAAAGCACAAGATCCTTACTCAAGATGCGTAACGTCCTCATCAAAGCGCAATAATTCCACCCTAACTATCAACTACAGTGGCAACTCTGCCTTGTTCAAGTTGTCAAATTTTCGCATCTCAAATAAGAAGAACAAGATCACTGCCGTGGGTTGTGGCGTTTATTCGTTTATTCAAGGTTCTGTGGAACAGAAGAGCTTCACGACTGGATGCTTATCACTCTGTAACGACAATGCCACCGATGTGGTTAATGGGTCATGCTCTGGGATTGGCTGTTGTCAGACAGAAATCCTGAAAGGAGCGACCGAATTTAATCCAAGTGTTCGGAGCTTGAGCGACGACACGAAAACTATTGGCATCGGTGAATGTGCTTATGGCTTTATAGTGGAAGAACAAGCATACAACTTTTCATTCTCAGATTTCAAAGATCTGAAGGATAAAAAGAATGTAACACTGGTGCTTGATTGGGCAGTTGGAAATGAGGCATGCGAAGATGCTATGAAAAAAAAGGATAGCTATGCATGTAAAGCAACGAATAGTTATTGTTACAATTCCAACAACGACCCTGGCTATCGTTGCAATTGCTTCGATGGTTATCATGGGAACCCATACCTCCCTAATGGACATGAGAGTTGCGAAGGTAATAATCATGATATTCATTTTGGTCATTTCTAGCAAGAAGGAATAATGATGCACACATAACACATTTTTATAAAATATTTCACAGTAATATTGTAAGATGAGGATATTCTTATAAAGTGTTTTACAAAAATACCATTAATTTAAAATATAGTTGTGTAAATCATTTTCCAGCCTTATTTCTCCCTTAATTTGGCTCATCAATAATGTTGCACCTTTAACCTGTCCAAAATCACACAAGACGATATTTAAGTGGTTCAGCAAATTGCCTATGTCCACTGGAGCCTCTTTCACTGAATTTGTACAAAGTTACAACTCTACAAATTCTCTCTCACGTCCTCCCTCTTTCTTTGATTTTTGCCCACATCATTTACACAAACTAAGCTCTCCTTTTATAGGAGAGCCATGGGGGACACATACCCACACTTATTGACCAAAAGAGAGCTTCTTACGGTGAGTGGGTGGGTGAGTGGTTGGTGGATGGGGGTGGGTGGCTGCAAACCCAAATCCCATTTCACACTTGGGGGTTTGTCCAACAATCACCCCCTCCACCCAAGTGTGCCATACTAGGATGCTTACAAACTGATTCAGTCTTCAAATGAATGCACCTCATTCTTTGACATGAGAGACTTCCGCTATTGAATGTGCTCCAATGCACCCGAGGGTGCTCAACAGTGTATAATATTGATCAAGTCCAAACAGTGTTGGAACTTGATCCCTGTGATGACTTTCGTCAACATATCTGCTGCATTATCTTCAGTGCCAATCTTCTGAAGTTTGATGTCTTCTTCTTCTAATATTTCACGTACAAAGTGAAATCGGACATCTATGTGTTTTGTTGGAGAGTGATATACTTGATTCTTTGCCAAATGAATTGCACTTTGACTGTCACAGTAAAAGGTAACCTCTTGCTGCTTAAAGCCTAAATCTGTTATCAATCCCTGTAACCAAATAGCTTCCTTCATGGCTTCTGTTACAGCCATGTATTCAGCCTCAGTGGATGATAGTACAATTGTTGACTGTAAAGTTGATCGCCAACTAACTGGTCCTCCACCCATAGTGAACACATATCCAGTTGTCGATCGTCGTTTATCAAGACCACCTGCATAGTCTGAGTCAACATATCCAGTTACTAGACTATCTTCACTTTTCTCGAGTTTCAAACCAATATCTACGGTCCCTAAAATATACCGTAGAATCCACTTAGCCGCATGCCAATGAGCCATTCCAGAATTATGCATATAACGACTAACTAAGCTGATGGCCTGGGAGATATCAGGTCGTGTAGACACCATGGCATACATTAAGCTTCCAACAATACTTGCATATGGGACATTCCTCATGTAGTCCCGTTCTTCATCATCTTTAGGAGACTGCAATGCACTGAGCTTGAAATATGGGGCCATAGGAGTACTCACCGGCTTCGTCTTCGAGTCGATGTTAAAGCGATGCAGTGCTCTCTTCAGATACTATTTCTGAGTAAGGTGAACTGTACCTTTCACCCTATCTCTGCTGGTCTCCATCCCAATATTCTTCGTGCTTCTCCTAGATCTTTCATTTCAAACTCATGACTTAATTGAGTTTTTAAGCGATTTATCTCCCCCTTACTTTTACATGCTATTAACATATCATCTACATATAAAAACAAGTAAATGAAAGATCCATTTGCAAGTTTTCTGAAATATACACAGTGATCTTATTGGCAACGAGTGTATTTCAGATCCATCATAAAGCGGTCAAACCGCTTATACCATTGCCGAGGTGACTTCTTCAAGCCATAGAGAGACTTCTTCAGACAGCATACCCAATTTTCTTTTCCAGCTTCTTTGAAGCCTTCTGGTTGAGACAGATTAATATCCTCTTCCATATCACCATGTAAGAAAGCTGTCTTTACATCAAGCTGTGCTAACTCAAGATCATATTGTGCAACCAAAGCTAGCAATATCCGAATGGATGAATGCTTCACAACAGGACGGAATACTTCACTGTAGTCAATTCCCTCTGTCTGAGCATAGCCCTTGGCTACCAACCTAGTTTTGTATCGCACTCCATTTTTAGCAGCTTGATCATCTTTCTGATTGAAGATCCACTTACAGCCAATTGTCTTCTTTCCTTTTGGAAGCGGCACAAGTTCCCAAGTCTGGTTCTGGTGAAGAGATTGCATCTCTTCATTCATAGTCTTTGTCCATTCAACTTGTTCACTGGACTGTATGGTTTCTCTGTAAGTGGTCGAGATCTCACCCCGTTCAGCTGGTAATGCATGTCACATAGTTTGCAAGACGTGTCGGTACACGTTTCACTCGTCTCGGTCTGTTGGTTGCTATTGATTTGGGTTGACATGAAGGTAATGTGACTGGACTATCAACCTTATCTTGTCCATGCTTTCCCGAATTTTTTGAAGTAATAAACTTCACAGTCTATGAATCATCTGATGTTTCGCCATCATTGCTGTCTTCATTGGAATCTTTATGCTTATGTGACTTAAGCATCTCAGATTCATTGAATATAACATCTCTACTTATGATTACCTTTTTAGACACTATGCACCAGAGTCTATACCCTTTTGCACCAGTACTGAAGCCTAAGAATCTTGCTTTCTTACCTCTAGGATCAAGCTTACTTTCTTTATGATAGTAAGCAGGACATCCAAAAACATGTAAAAAGTCATAATCAGTTGCATGTGTACCTCTCCACATTTCAGTGGGTGTCTTCCCGTCATTGGCAGTTGCATGTAGTCAGTTGATGAGGTGGCAGGCATATGTTACAGCTTCAGCTCAAAATTGTTTCCTGAATCTAGCATCTAGCAACATACATCACACTTTCTCTAATAAAGTACGATTCATCTGTTTTGCCACAACGTTCTACTGCGGTGTACCTCGTACCGTGAAGTGTCTAACAATTCCCCCTCTCCGGCATACTTCCATGAAGGGGTCTGAAGTGTACTCACCTCCATTATCAGATCTAAGCCGTTTGATCTTTCTGCCGGTCTGAGCCTCAACCATTTTCTTCCAATCAAGGAAGCTTTTCAGCACTTCATCTTTATTCTTCATCGTATATACCCACACACGACGAGAATAATCATCTACAAAGGTTACAAACCAATGCTTACCTCCCAAAGATGCATTTTGGATAGGTCCCCAAACATCGAAGTGTACATAGTCAAGGATCTCCTGTGTATTGTATACAGCAGTTCTGAACTTGATCCGCTTCTGCTTCCCTAATACACAGTGCTCACAGAAGGATAGTTTTCCAGTCTTGGCACCTTTGAGTAAGCCTTACTTCACCAGTGTTTGCAAAGCTTTTTCTCCAGCATGTCCCATACGCATATGCCAAAGACTGGTGGTGTCAGCATCAATCTCATCTAGCTCCTCACAGCATGTGGACGCTCTTCCATCAGCAGTACTTCCTTGCAAGAAGTACAAGTTTCCTCGCTTTAAACCCTTCATTGCCACCTGAACTCCCATTAGTACTTTGAGAGTTCCGTCTTTAATGGTGATTCTGAATCCCTTTGAATCCAGAGATCCCAGTGAGATGAGATTCTTCTGCAAGTCCGGAACATACTGAACTTTTGTCAGAGTCTTGATGCTGCCATCGTGTAGTTTTAACCAAATGCTACCTATTCCCTGAGTCTTATAGGCACTATCATTGCCCATAAGTACTGCTCCACCATCAATTTTTATGAAGTCAATAAACTAGTCCCGATTGGAACACATATGATAGGTACATCCGGAATCTATAATCCATTCATCGGAATGACAAATGGGTGATGAACTTGTCAAGGCAAAATCTGACTCATCATCTCTGTCCACGACATTAGCTGTAGTGGGTTGATTCTACTGTTGTCCCTTTAGCTTGGGACAATCCTTCCTCCAGTGTCCTTTGTTGCGACAAAAGGAACACTCGTCTCTAGCGAGTTTTCTGCCGACTGTTGAACCACGTGATGTGGCCCGGATTTTCGAATGAAAACCTTTCCTCCTTCCAGGATACCTTGACTGTGGTCTCCCCCTTATTGTTAGTGCTTCACTTGATGTATCTTGTTGTACCTGCTTATCTTTTCTGCGGTACTCATTGCTAATTAAACAACTAGATACATCATCAAAACTGATCTTTTCCTTCCCATACAATAGAGTAATAATTAAATGCTCATATCTATCAGGCACGGAATTTAACAATAGTAAAGCATTATCTTCATCTTGGATTTCAACATCCAAGTTTAATAAATCAGCAAGGATTTGGTTGTAACTATTCAGATGTTCAGACATAGAAATACCTTCACGAAATTGGAATCTGAAGAGCTTTTTCTTCAAGTGCAGACGGCTCTCAATAAGCCTTCATGAACTTATCCTTCAATTTCTGCCAAAGTTCCCTTGCATTTGTCTCTCTTATGACAAAATACTTCTGTTCTTAGGTAAGGCATAACCGGATTGTAATGCAAGCTTGGGTATTAAGCTTCCTCCAATCCTTTTCAGTCATATCATCTGGTCTCTCTTCCAACGCAATATCCAACTCTTGTTGGATCAAAACATCCATAACCTCACACTGCCACATGCCGAAATTGCTGGTTCCATCGAACTTTTCAACTTCAAACTTGGCATTTGACATTATGGACTGACGTCCTGAGCTACTGGCATTTTCAGAGCTCCTATCTCTTCCAGAATGTTCCATTTGAATTTAGCAAAATTTAGACTAAAAATTTCAAAATTCTAACTGTACGGATGAGTCTGGAACGATCCAAATAGTAGGAAAGCACTATTTGATTGTTGAAATTGGACTCCAAATGGCTTAGATCAAGCCCAAAATAGATCTGGAAAATGAACGGCCCTGATCGTCTGGCGCGTGAGATGAACACGCTACAGCAGTGCGAGTGGGGCATGTGGGGAGCGTGTATGACACGCGCTTATCACTGCTAGGGCACGTGATGGCGCGTGAGCGCGTGGACAACACGAGCTGAATGCCTGTAGGGCTCGCGGGGCGCGCGTGTGTCACGTGGGGGTCACGCGTCTTCTTCCTCTGGGCACGTGATGGCTTGTGGCTCCAAGTGGTGGCGCGTGGAGTGTGAAACTCAGTCATCTTCAACCTCCAGATGCGCGTGGGGTGCGTGGATCCACGCTCCGATCTTCTACCGACGCGTGCGGGTTCCTCCGACCTCTGTTTTCGATTCCGTTTGCGGCAACGGATTCATTTCAACGCGAGGAACACCCTGGAGTTGTCAAAAGTTGATTTCGATCAACTTGATTTCTGGACAGCGTGAACCGAAGCTCTGATACCAATTGTTGCGACTCTAACCTGTCTAAAATCACACAAGACGATATTTAAGTGGTCGGTAAATTTTCTACGTCCACTGGAGCCTCTTTTACTGAATTTGTAGAAAGTTACAGCTCTACAAATTCTCTTTCGCATCCTCCCTCTTTCTCTGATTTTTGCCCACATCATTTACACAAATTGAGCTCTCCTTTTATAGGAGAGCCATGGGGGACACATGTACACCCACACTTATTGACCAGAAGAGAGCTTCTTATGATGAGTGGGTGGGTGAGTGGTTGGTGGATGGGGGTGGGTGGCTGCAAACCCAAATCCCATTTTACACTTGGGGGGTTTGTCCAACAAATAATTTAGTATGCAGATGGTAATATATAATATTAAGGATTGTGAGGATATTATTAAAGCCAATTGGAGGGGTGTAGAAGGGGGCCATGATTTGGATCATATTATTCATAATATTAAGGAGTGTGGGGTTCAACTGAATTTGTGGAATAGGAACTGTTTTGGTAATGTGCAGAAGCAATTGAAGCTGGCTAGGCTGAATATGGAAATGCTTAATGTCTCGGATCCAACAGGAGAGTGTAAAGCTGATCATATCAAGGCTAGAGAAGATTTTCAAAAATGGTTGGAGCGAGACGAGGTTATGTGGCGACAACGTTCAAAAGCCTTGTGGCTAAAAGAGGGTGATAAAAATTCTAAATATTTCCACATGAAAGCTTCTCAGAGAAGAAAAAAGAATAGAAGATGGGGATGGGGTGTGGAGAACTGGTATTCAGCGTGATAAAATTCTTTTAGACTATTTTGGATCTCTTTTTGAGAGTTCTAATCCAAGGAGCTCAGCAAATTTTCTGGATGCACTTGCTGATTGAGTTACTCCAGCGATGAATTTGGAATTAAGTCAGGAATTTTCTGAATCTGAAGTGTGGAATGCGCTAGCAGAAATGAACCCCTCTTCGGCACCAGGACCAGATGGAATGTCTCCTGCATTCTTTCAGAAATATTGGCATGTGGTAGGATCTTCCATGAAGGGTGCGATCCTTCAAGCTTTAAACACAGGTGTTTTTCCTACCTCTCTTAACCATACATATATTTCCCTTATTCCTAAGAAGAAATGCCCTTCCGTTGTTGCTGACTATAGACCCATTAGTTTGTGTAATGTGGCCTATAAAATTATGTCTAAAGTCATTGCTAATCGATTGAAAGCTGTTTTGCCTCGTATTATTGGGGAAAGTCAAAGTGCCTTTGTTCCGGGTCGTTTAATTACTGATAATGTATTAATTGCTTATGAATTGATACATTATCTAAAGCATAAGAGGGCTGGGTGTCAAGGTTATATGTCTTTGAAGTAAGATATGAGTAAGGCTTAAGATAGGGTTGAATGGAGTTTTATTTAGAAGGTGATCGAAGTTATGGGATTTCAGCCGAGCTTTATTTCTTTGGTGATGTACTGTGTTAAAACAGTTTCCTTTTCTGTTTTAGTTAATGGTGTTCCAAAAGGGCCTATTATTCCTACTCGAGGGTTGAGACAAGGGGATCCTTTATCCCCTTATCTTTTCCTCTTTTGTACTAAAGGTCATTCTTCTTTGCTGAATGCTGCTGGGGTTAGAAAGGATGTTTCTGGGCTGAAAATTTGCAGAAATGCTCCTAACATCAATCATTTGCTTTTTGCGGATGATAGTGTTATTTTTTGTAAAGCGGATGTGGAAGAGAATAAAAGGTTACAAGAGGTGTTAGATGTTTATGAGCAAGTTTCTAGGCAGAAAATTAATAAGGAAAAAACATCTATGGTTTTTAGCAATAATGTCAGCCACGAGTTACAGCAAGAGATCTGCTCTTTGTGGGGTAATGGGGATATCCAGCAGTATGAGAAGTATCTTGGATTGCCTCCAATAGTGGGTAAATAAAAAACCAGGGCATTTCAATCTATAAAGCAACGGGTGTGGCAAAAATTGCAAAGTTGGAAGGAAAAATTATTGTCTCAAGGGGGAAAGGAGATCTTACTCAAGGCTGTCAAATTTCTGGTGGGGGCAAAAAAGAGAGGAAAGAAGGATTCATTGGGTTAGTTGGCGCAAGATGTGTGAAGCTAAGTGTAGGGGTGGATTGGGGTTTAAAAATTTAAGATTTTTCAACCTGGCTCTTTTGGCTAAACAAGGTTGGTGTTTACTACAGAATAATAATTCGGTGTTACATAAGCTACTCAAAGCTCGGTACTTCTCCAAGTCCAGTTTTTTAGAATTAATCGAATTTGGGGCATTGTCCATCATTTACATGGAGGAGTATTTGGGAGGCGAAGCATTGGTTGAAGGAGGGCTGTATTTGGAGGATTGGGGATGGACAAAAGGTTAATTTATGGCATGATAAATGGCTGCCAGGTCATCAAAAATTAGCTTCAGAACATGGGGTAGTCGAGATTCACAGGGAGGATATTGTGGCATCGGTTTTCCAGGTGGATAATCTGGGATGGGATATTCAAAAACTAAGAACTCTCTTCAATCCAAGTTTAGTGGGTGAAATCATGAAAATTATGGTATTTCCTAGTGGTACAGCTGATAAATTGATTTGAAATTTTGAAAGAAATGGGATGTTTTCAGTTAAAAGCTGTTATAGGCTGATCATGGACCTCTCTCGGCTTGAAATTTCTGAATCCTCTAATATTAGATCTCAGCAGCAGTTGTGGAAAGCTTTATGGAGGATGCCGGTGCCAAATAAAATTAAAGTTTTTGCCTGGAGAGCTTGTATGGATAGTCTTCCATCAAAAGTTAAGTTGATGCAGAAACAGGTTCTTCAGGATGCTTGCTGCAGGTTCTGTTCTTTCCTGGTAGAAGATTTACTGCATGCAGTTTTCTCTTGTAATCAGGTGCAAGCTTCATGGACTCAGTTTTTCCCAATGTTACATAATCTTCGTCCGAGTAGCTTTGTTGAGTTGGCTATGCAGTTTGTTGTTGGACAAGATTTGTCTAATTTGGCAAGATTTTTCTGTTTTGCATGGGGTTTCTGGTTTAGGAGGAATAAGCTTGAATTTGATCACAAGATCCTCTCTCCTTCTCATGTTATTTCCCATTCTTTGGATCTGTTACATATTTATAAAGCTGTGGTGAATAAATCTCGGATGCAAGCCCGGTCTCATTTTAGTTGGAAAGCTCCTCCTGTAGGTGTGCTAAAACTTAATACTGATGGTGCCATTTTTTCAGATGCTCATAAAGCTGGTATTGGTGCTATATTGCGTGATTCTACTGGGCATGTCCTTATGGCTGTTTCAAAAATTGTGCTAGCTTTAGAAGACCCTGAAACTGTGGAGCTCCTGGCTGTTTTCCGAGGCATGCAGCTGTGTATTTCCATGGGAATCTCGGCTCTTGAGGTGGAAAGTGATTGCTTGCTCCTTGTTAAAGCTTTGTAACAGGATGATATGACAAATTCTTGGCTCAGCAATTTGTTTTCAGAGGTGAAACGTTTATGTAATTATTTTTCAAGAGTTTCTTTTGTTCATGTGTATAGAGAGGGCAATAGAGCTGCTCATCTACTTGCTAGAAATGCTTGGAGAGTAGAGGATATTGATATGTGGTGGGATAGTATTCCAGACTTTCTTTCTCAAGCCTTATGGTTTGATAAATGCCTGTAATCATTTTATATCCAATGAAAATTGTTGCGCCTAAACCTTAACTCAAATTAATGAACCAAAATTTAGTGTAGTTTTACCTGCAAGTATACAGGTGTTGTAGTACCTTACAGGATCGAATCCACAGGGATTGACTTATGTGAAAAATTCTCTCAAACAAATGAAAATAAAATACTAAAAGAGATGCGCGATTAAAAATAAAATGAGGTTAATGAAATGATGATTTTTGACGTAACAAAATAAAACTAAAATGATAAAATGTATTGATATTAGAAAAGACTAAGGTTTCGAGGATCCGTTTAATAATTTAAAATATTGTTTCCGATCGAATTACTTCAATTAAACTAGAATAATGATTCCGTTTAATTGGAAAATTTAGCATTTAAGATCAAGAAAATAATTACTAATGATTGAGCCTGAGCGATCGATGATTAAAACACTTACAAAACTCTTTTGACTATCACAGGGATTTCTCAAGCATTCATTGTATTCAGAAATAACAATAAATCAAGAAAAATATATAGATAATCAAAATATCCAATAATAAAATCCTTCGATCGATTAAACTTGCAAAATAAATTTATCGTCGATCCGAAAACAATTTTCAAATCATTAAACTTCACCTCTAACCTTAGTATGAAAATTTAGCCAACCATATTCATCACAAATGCTATAAAAATATTGTTCAAGATAAAATTAAAATAAAATACAATGAAACCACACAATAGCATAAAACTGAAAAGAAAATAAAATAAAATAACACTTAAAACTCCCTCTCGGTTTCGTGTCCGTTCCGTTTGCTCCAAGATGCGTCCAACTTCACATCAAACCAAAGCCTCTCTTCGTTTGCTTCTTTCTCCGCTCGCAGCACCAAATAAAAGGATGGCTAACGTCTTTCAGTCCTTGAGTCTCCGTAAGCTTCCCTTGATTTTTTTCTTCCGTAAAAATCCTCCCTAACGTAAAACTCTCCCTCAGTTCTCTTCTATATTTTTCTTTTCATTCCTCACACCCCAAACGTCCTTCACGTCTCTCCACCAACTTTTTTTTTTCAAGTCATCACCGACTCTTTCCAGCACTTCTCTCTCCTCTCCTACGTAAACTCCTTCTATTTTTTTATACTCCTTCCAGCCTTCTGTTCCCCCCAGCCAGCTCCCTGTTTTTTTTTTTACGTAAGCTGTGTGTTTTTCTAGCTTTCAGAAAACATAACCAGCCTCCGTAAACTCTCCTCAACCCAGCTTTCTCAGTCCCTTCTCACCCAAAAATCACTCCGGTTTCTCTCCGTCCAAGGCTAGAGGACCCAGACGAACTGTCCCCACCAAACGAAGTCCGTCCTCCTTTTATAGACTTTCGTCCAGCTATACCTCCAGCCAATTCATGCACCAATTCCCCCACGTTCTCCCTGCACTTTCAGCCCCCCCCCACGTCTCCTCTATTTTTTTTTCTTTTCTGTTTTTATTTCTTCCGTAAGTTCCGTAAACTTCTTCTTCTACTTTCGGCTCCGTATATCTCTCCTTCTGCTTTCGGCTTGTTTTGCGTTAATATTGGCAACTTTTGGCTTCATTGCAAGAAGCCTCCACGTCCAGCCCTCCTTCCTCTTTTCTTTATTTATTTTTTTTTCTTTCCGTAAACTCCTCCGTAAAACACTCCTCACCTCTCTTCTATTTTTTTTCTTTTCTTTCTTCCGTAAATCTTGCCTCTGAACGCGTCCAACAACCTCTTTTGTTTCTGCTTCGTTTTCTGTCCATCTCAGCCCTGAAAGATGACAAGAAATAGCATACAATACATCCAACAGAAGGTTCCGTAATTGCCGAAAAACTGCCAGACGAAGTCCCCGCCGTGAAGCTCTTTCTCCTCTTGTTTTTTTTTTTTATTTTGCTTTCGGTTCCTTTTTATTTTGGTTATTTGAAACGTAAAACCAGCCTCCTAAGTCAAAGCAAACCTTTCTACGTAATTCACTCTCACGTCCATCTCTTCAGGAAAGTTTCTCATCACCGAAAACATTGACCCAAATATACATGTATTGTCTTTCTTTTCACGTTTTCATTTTCTTTTCTTTACGGTGGTGTGACTTGTTGACTACATCACATGCAGCTCTTCGTCTTCCTTCATTTCAGCTTTCTTTCATTTTTTTGGTCTGCTTTGCCGACAATTCTTTTATGTTCACCTCAACATTTTATCTTTTTCAGAAACTCGTAAAGCATGCGCTTTTGGTCAAAGCTGGATCTCGTGAATTTTATTTGAACTGAAAAAAATAAAATAACACTCGAAATAAATTAAAGGGAAAAATAGATTATTAAAAATATATTATATATGTGAGGAAATATTTTTCAATTAAATCATAGTTATAAAATTAAGCATAAACATGATATTAATCATTGAAAAATCACAACTCGAATTTATGCTTATTAACTATTTTTCCATCTAAAACCAATAATAATATCACGACGTAGTTGAAATGCATTAGTTTTAAATAGCTAAAATATGCAATTTTTCAGCTCAAACAAAAATATTAGTTCCTATAAAAAAATATATATATATATATATGTATATAGTAATGCTAGATATAGTTATGTGATATGTAAGACTCGCATATTTCTTTTGTCTTTTGTAAAACATTAGGCCCACGATTAAAAAACAAGTTTCTCCTATGAGTCTCAAAGTTATCAATTTTTTTTAAAAGAAGTACATGAGATTGATTTACACCGCCTCAGACAATATAAATCATTTCTCACATATATATATTATATTTATATATTATTTCTATATGTATGATATAATTCTTGTGTCTGCATCGCTGTACTGTTTCATATATCAACGAGTGCATTTCACTTCCGAAACCTTGCGCTGGTAATGCAACATGCACCAACACTGAAGGAAATTACACATGTACTTGTCGACATGGGTTCGAAGGAGATGGCATGATGCCACCCGAAATGGGTTGCAGAGCTAAAGAAAGCCAATCTACAATTATTCCTATTGCACTCGGTACGTATGTATTAGAATTAGTTAAATATAATATATATAGTGCATACTATAATCTTTTAAACTCTTTTTTGTTTATTGTTTGCTTAATTTCTAATTTTCAAATTACATAAATTTAAGGATTTGGCTTTCCAACCTCATCAGTACTCCAGCTCGTTTTCCCAATAATCATTTGGTAGAAAAAAGTCAGAATTCGTGACCACTTTCGAGTTATAAGAAGTATAACTCATCTTGACCCAAATGTCAATGCGGTATAGATAAATTGTCCTCTCGGATGATGATTTAAATATAGGAATAAATTTATATATAAGCTTCTTGATTTAGTAGCACACAAATACACTGTTGATGCAGAAAACAACTGCTACATCAACTTAGATTAAATAGTACTGATATTTTATAATAAATAGTATATGTTAAATACAAAATTTAATTATGATTATACCTTGGCCTGTTGGGTATTGTGGAGTCTGGTCCACTTCGCTCGAGCGGCGGCCTTTTGCCGCTCGAGCGAACCCAGGCAGATTCGAACGCTCTAAGGTTGCTCGATAGTGAGCTTGAGCGGTTTGCGGGAAAGGAAGTTCGCTCGAGCGAAATCAGGTAGAGTTGAACGCTCGATGTCCGCTCGAAACGTTGCGGAAGGGAGTTCGCTCGAAGTGCTCGACACGCCGCTCGAGCGAATATCGTATTTTTCCCAGATCTAGGGCTTTTTCCACCGTTTCACTATATATATGTGTTTTATACACTTCTGGCCAAAACTTGATGATTGTAGAACACTGTCGGTGGACACTATTTCGCCCCTCTCCATAGTAGTGTGATTCCTCAAGCAATAAAATCCTCTGCAGCTCCCGTGGACGTAGGCAATTTGCCGAACCACATATATTTGTGTGTCGTGCGTGATTTTCTCTTTCATATTTCTTGATTTTCACTTTATTGTCATCGTTTTTCACAACAATTGGTATCAGAGCCAGGTCGGGTCTAAGGAAAAACGATGGCTGGAGATGAAGTGAAGGTATCGGGGATCGAGAAGTTTGATGGCACGGATTTTGGTTACTGGAGGATGCAGATAGAGGACTACCTCTATGGGAAGAAACTCCATCTTCCATTATTGGGGAAGCGACCGGAAAAGATGGATGAGGCTGATTGGAATCTGTTGGATCGACAGGTTCTGGGGGTTATTCGATTAACCCTGTCGAGATCCGTTGCACACAACGTCATCAAGGAGAAGACGACTGCGGATCTCATGATGGCTTTGTCAGGTATGTATGAAAAGCCGTCAGCGAATAACAAGCTACACTTGATGAAAAAGTTATTCAATTTAAAGATGGCGGATGGTATGTCTGTTGCACAACATCTGAATGATTTTAATACTATCACAAATCAATTGTCGTATGTTGAAATTGAATTTGATGATGAGATACGTGCACTGATATTGTTGGCTTCATTGCCAAATAGCTGGGAAGCCATGAGAATGGCTGTTAGTAATTCTGCCGGTAAATCACAAGACAGGAACTCAAACAGAGGAAGATCAAAATCAAAGCACAGAGGCAAGAACAAGTCAAGGCCTGGTCAGCAGGCAACTTGCTGGAATTGTGACAAAGCTGGCCACATAAAGAAGAACTGCAAAAATCCTAAGAAGACAGAGAATGATAGTGCTAATGTTGTAACTGAAGAAGTACAAGATGCACTATTGCTTACAGTTCATAGTCCAGTTGATGACTGGATACTGGATTCAGGAGCTTCCTTCCATACATCTTCCCACCGGGAGTTAATGCGGAATTATGTTGCAGGTGACTTTGGGAAGGTATATCTGGCTGATGGAGAGGCTTTGAACGTGGTGGGGATAGGAGACATTGATATTGCACTCCCTAACAAGAACAAATGGACCTTGCAAAAGGTCAGACACATTCCTGAGTTGAAGAAGAACCTCTTTTCTGTTGGGCAGCTCGATGAGTGTGGTCATTCAGTAGTGTTCTCAAATAGCACCTGGAAGGTCACAAAAGGGGCATTGGTACTGGCTCGGGGTAAGAAAACTGGTACACTATATATGACTACCGGTTTAATTAACACTATTGCTACTAACGTTGCAGAGAGCACAGCAGATTTGTGGCATTGCAGGTTGGCCATATGAGTCAGAAGGGTATGAAAGAACTTCTGTCCAGAGGCAAGCTACCAGAACTGAAGTCAGTTGATCTTAGTATGTGTGAGAGTTGCATTATGGGGAAACAGAAGAAGGTCAGTTTCTTGAAAAGTGGCAGAATGCCAAAGACAGGAAAACTGGATCTTGTACACACAGATGTGTGGGGACCTTCTCCAGTGGCATCTCTTGGAGGTTCTCGTTACTATGTCACGTTCATTGATGACCATAGTAGGAAGGTATGGGTTTATTTCTTGAAGCATAAATCTGATGTATTTAATGTATTCAAGACTTGGAAGGCCATGGTTGAGACAGAGACAGACTTGAAACTGAAATAGTTGAGGTCTGACGAGGAGACGAGGAGAGTGGGTCCAGTGCACCCATGAGTGACGAGGAGAGTGGGTCCAGTGCACCCATTCCTATTATTCCGCAGTCAGTTTCAGAGCCGTCCACTTCTACAGCTGCAGTTCGCAGGTCAGTTAGGACTAGACGTCCTCCACAGCGTTTCTCACTAACCTTGAACTACATTCTGTTGACAGATGGTGGAGAACCGCAGAGTTATGAAGAAACCTTGCAAGATGAAAATTCTAGCAAGTGGGAGCTGGCCATGAAAGATGAGATGGATTCCCTGCTAGGGAATCAGACATGGGAGTTGACAGAACTTCCATCAAGGAAGAAGGCATTACACAACAAGTGGGTGTACCGGATGAAAACTGAGCATGATGGCAGTAAGAGGTACAAGGCTAGACTTGTTGTAAAAGGCTTTCAGCAGAAGCAGGGTATTGATTACTCTGAGATCTTTTCTCCAGTGGTGAAGATTACAACCATCAGGATGGTACTGTCTATGGTTGCTACTGAAGATTTATTTTTTGAGCAGTTAGATGTGAAGACAGCCTTTCTTCATGGAGACCTCGAAGAAGACATCTACATGCACCAACTTGAGGGGTTTGTAGTACAGGGAAAGGAAGATTCAGTTTGCAGACTGAAGAAGAGCTTGTATGGCCTGAAGCAAGCTCCTAGACAGTGGTACAAGAAATTTGATAATTTTATGCACAGTGCAGGGTACATCAGATGTCAGGCAGATCACTGTTGCTATGTCAGGCATTTTGATAATTCTTATATCATTCTACTATTGTATGTGGATGACATGCTTATTGCAGGGGCTAGTATTGATGAGATCAATAATCTGAAGAAGCAAATGTCAGAGCACTTTGCAATGAAGGATTTGGGAGCTGCAAAGTAAATCCTTGGCATGAGGATTGTCAGAGATAGAGTCAGAGGCACGTTGAGACTCTCACAGGCTGAGTATGTGAAAAAGGTACTCAGCAGGTTCAATATGGACAAGGCCAAACCAGTTGGCACACCTTTGGGCAGTCACTTCAGACTCAGCAAGAATCAGTCACCCGAGTCAGAGGAGGAACAAGACTAAATGAGTAAGGTTCCTTACGCCTCAGCTATTGGTTCACTTATGTATGCTATGGTTTGCACAAGACCAGATATTGCCCATGCAGTGGGAGTTGTGAGTAGATACATGAGTAACCCAGGAAAAGAACATTGGGAAGCAGTGAAGTGGATTTTGAGGTACCTAAAAGGCTCCTCAGAAACCTACTTGTGTTTCTCAGGAGAGAGTTTAGAGGTGCAGGGCTATGTTGATGCTGATTTAGCTGGAGACATTGATAGTAGGAAGAGTACCACGGGCTTTGTTTATACTCTTGGTGGTACTGCAGTGTCATGGGGTTCTAATCTACAGAAAACAGTTTCTTTGTCTACTACAGAAGCTGAGTATATTGCAGTGTCAGAGGCTGCAAAGGAGATGATATGGCTATAGGGCTTCTTGGAGGAATTGGGTAAGAAGAATCAAAAGGGCACTCTCTATAGTGATAGTCAGAGCGCCATATTCCTTGCCAAGAATCCAGCATTTCATTCCAGGACCAAGCACATTCAGATCAGGTATCACTTCATACGGTCATTGTTAGATGACGGACAATTGTTACTTGAGAAAATTTGTGGAAGCAAGAACCCTGCTGATATGTTGACTAAGGGTGTTACAGTTGAGAAACTGAAGTTGTGCACAACTTCAGTTGGTCTTCTAGCATGAAGACAGGGGCAGTGAGTTGCAGAGGTGGAGGAAATCACGTTTGAGGAAGAGGACGATGCAGCTAATGTACCAGTCTCCAAGTGGGAGAATTGTTGGGTATTGTGGAGTCTGGTCCACTTCGCTCGAGCGGCAAAAGGCCGCCGCTCGAGCAAAGCAAGGCAGATTCGAACGCTCGAAGGTTGTTCGACAATGAGCTCGAGCGGTTTGCGGGAAAGGAAGTTCGCTCAAGCGGAGGCATTAGTTGGTCGAGCGAAATCAGGCAGAGTTTAACGCTCGATGTCCGCTCGACAGTGAGCTTGAGCCGTTGTGGAAGGGAGTTCGCTCGACGCACGCTCGACACGCCGCTCGAGCGAATATCGTATTTTTCCCAGATCTAGGACTTTTTCCGCCGTTTCACTATATATATGTGTTTTATACACTTATGGCCAAAACTTGATGATTGTAGAACACTATTGGTGAACAGTATTTCGCCCCTCTCCATAGTAGTGTGATTCTTCAAGCAATAAAATCCTCTGCAGCTCCCGTGGACATAGGCAATTTGCCGAACCACGTATATTTGTATGTCGTGTGTGATTTTCTCTTTCATATTTCTTGATTTTCACTTTATTGTCATCGTTTTTCACAACATGGCCAAATCAATCCTTTTGTAAACCTTGCATAGAGTATATAATATTCCTTTGAATATGGTATTACTTTTTCTTTATTGGAACTTGGAAGTACTCAATGCAATCAATAAAATTAGGACACTATCCCTCTTCTTTAAAAACAATAAGCCTCTTAGTGCTCCTTGTGGGAACCTTCTGGGATATTGGGGGCTCAAGAGAAGAAAACTCATTAAACTCATCGACATGGAGATTTTGCATGTTAGGCTTAATTTGCAGCATTTTGAGAACATGTCTTTCCATTAACAATTTTAATATAAAACCTATTAATAATATATATAAATTAATATATCAACTGCTATCTAGCGTAATCTTTTAATTTCCTATTAATTTTTTGAGTTATGCAGGTGCTGGTACAGGCCTTGGGGTATTATTTCTACTTATTGGTGGATGGGGATCATACAAAGTGGTAAAGAAAAGGAAAAGGATTGAACATAGGAAGGATTTCTTTAAACGAAATGGCAGACTAATGTTACAACAACAAATATCCCAAAGTGAATTGAATGTTGCGAACATGAAATTATTTAATTCAAAGGACTTGGTGAAAGCCACTGACCATTTTAATGATAACAGAATACTCGGTCAAGGTGGACAAGGCACCGTTTACAAAGGTATGCCAGAGGATGGAAGAATCGTTGCCTTGAAAAGTCAAAGATAACTAATGAAGGAAAGCTTCAAGAATTCATTAATGAAGTTGTCATTCTTTCACGAATTAATCATAGGAACATTGTTAAACTACTTGGTTGGTGCATAGAGACAGAAGTGCCTTTACTGGTGTATGAATTTGTTTCTAATGGAACTCTCTCAAGATATCTAAGTGACCAAAACGAGGAGTTTCCACCAACATGGAATATGCGCTTACAAATTGCCACAGAAATTGTAGGAGCTCTATACTATTTGCACTCAGTAGCTTCATTACCCATTTACCATCGAGACATTAAGTCAACAAACATTTTCTTAGATGATAAATACAGAGCAAAAGTAGTAGATTTTGGGACTTCAAGATCCGTTGATGTTGATCAAACTCACTTTACTACACTAGTGCATGGAAATTTTGGATACTTGGACCCGGAGTATTTTCAGTCCAGTCAATTTACAGAAAAAAGTGATGTTTATAGTTTTGGTGCTGTGCTTGTTGAGCTTTTAACCGGAGAAAAAGCTATATCTTTAACAAGGACACCAGAAGCTAAAAGTTTAGCGACATATTTTATTGGCTCGATGGAAGAAAACAATTTGTTTGATATTCTTGATAAACGAGTTATTAAGGAAGCTGTAAGAGAAGATCTTATTACGGTTGCAAACCTTGCAAAAAGGTGCCGAAACTTGGATGGAAAGAAACGACCTACCATGAAAGAAGTCTCAATGGAGTTGGAGGCAGCACAAATATCGCAAAAAGCTTCAAGCCTTGAAATAGGCGGAGATGATAGGCCTACCATGAAGGAGGCGGCCGTGATGCTGGATGGACTAAGAGGTAAGGACAAGCAAACATGGAAAGAAGCTAATCTCAACATGACAGAAGAGACAGATTATTTGCTTAGTGCATCCACACAGTACTCTTCCACAAGTACCATTGATAGTATGGGAAATCAAGCACTAAAACCAACAAATGATGGCAAATAATCATTTTTGCCACATAGATCTTCCTCAATCAGCAAGTCTCTTCCTCCAAATCAATGGATGATGGTAGATTTCGGGCTCTTTGCATGCAGTGTTTTCAGTTTTCTCTCCACATTGATCTTTTTCTGTGTTCAAAGTTTGCACTTTAGGTGATCCGCTTTGCATTATTGAGAGCTTTTGTACGTACATGTGAGCAAGTCCAGTACTATTCAGTTAGGTGTCCTCTTTGAAAGTCGTCCGAATTTCAACATGTGTGACGTTGTTTTTATTTGTGAATTATATATGGGTAGATTTATTGCAACGGGGTTGAAAGAATTTATACTTTCTAGAAAAGTCAATGCTTTGTTGTAGACTTTGGGTAAATTCTCGAAGTGGGAATATTCTTCCAAGTTCCTTGAAAGCAAATCACGTCGTCCTCCGTTAACTAGCAAAAGCCTGGGCCGGGAACCTGAACTGGTCTAATATTTCATCCATATATGTCTTTCAAAAGCAAGATCAATCACTTCATATAATTACTCCTAAAAAAATGCAGTAGAACTTTTGCCGAAATGAATATAGAATAGAAATTGCATTTGAATGGTCCCTTCTATAAATTGATTATTCTTATAGAAATATTTTGAATAGTCTCAAGCAGGGAAATTAGAAGAAAAATTACAAAACACTACTTTAAAATGCAGATGACTTGTGAAATTATTTTTACAGTTATTCAGGCACATTTTATCGTTAGCTTTAATTAAAAAAAAATCAGTGCAAATGACAGGTTTGGAAAATATGCAAATGAAATCTTCTTACTACACGTCATATATATGGTCACATATGACTACTTTTATTAATTTATTCATGTCATCTCAATGACCACTACTTTCTTATTCATGTCCTTCTCAATGACAACATTGTTTTCATTCATCTAACTTGAAGATATAAACATATATCTGAACACGACCCAATTTGTTCATTTCTATCTCTCCCTCTGTTTTTCTTCTTCTTCAATTCTTTTTTATTTTTAATTTTTTTTTTAATTTTAATTTTAATTTTTTATTTTTGTGTAATTGAGATATTGTTCTATATATTGAGAGAAGATAATCCCAGCTAATCTTATGATGGATAGACTTTCGACGAGAGATTTTCTGTAGATTGACCTCGAATAATATGTAAGGAAAGTCTGATGGCTCAAAGAGAGTGAACGCATAGCATTTTCAAACCCATTACGCCACCCCCTGGACTCGATAATTATGTTATTTGAAAACATAAAGAATAGAGTAAGTTCCCTTTGCAGCAGTTAGCAAACATTTCTTACCCACCCAACTGATCCAATGCTTGACAGACCGCCACAATGAAGCAACGGACTCCTTTCTGCCTTCCATTCTTGCCGAACAGCGCCAACATCACAAACTCCATGTAATGATAATTGGAATTAATCCAATCAAAGTTCCAACATGTAAGGCCTTTTTTGTACGTTGAAACCACGCCTCTAGTACCGACTCTCGCCCCGATCTGTAACAACATAAGGAATACCCAAAGTATTCGAACAAAACTTCCAAATAGTAGCAGCTATTCTCCCCACATAAAGCACATGATTTAAGTCCTCAAAAGCACCCTCCACACAACACTGAGATTTGGACACCATAAGAATGGCAATTTGCCTTATACGATCATCTACACTTAGGACTCTGTGAAAGAGTTTTCCACATTAAAACCAAAAAATTTCTTTCGCAAAGCAGCATGCCATATCCACTCCCACTACTGCCTTTTTGGAGCCAGTACACGAACAAAGATCCAAGCATGAGTAGTGTTGGGAATAGACCAAATGTAACAAAGACTAAGTTGAAGTAAATAAAAGTGGAAGCAAACAAAATAAACAATAAGCACACAAAGAATACCAAGATTTAAGTGGTTCAGCTCAATGTGAGTATATGTCCACTGGCGGGGTCGGTTTCAATGATTTCACCATCAACAAAAGATGGAGTATATTTATTACAAAATCATCTTCCAAAGTGTCAAAACACACTTTGGCATATCACAAAAAAGGACCTCTCTATCTCTCAATACAAATTTTGGCAGCCTCAAAAGGTAAAAAGTTTGAAATGAATGTTGAAACATTCATATTTATACTATAGCGGTGCGGGCCCTAATTTATGAACATTCGCTCAAGTGAATGTTAGGGTTGCCATCCCGCTCAAGCAGAGTGTCGAGTAGGTGTCGAGCGAACTCTCTAGATTGAAGTTTACTCAAGCAGATTGTCAAGCAAAATCTTGAGCTAAGGTTGCTTGAGTCAGGGTCAAGCAATAGTCAAGCCAAGCCTAAAAAATGGCATTTTTAGTAGGAAATTAAGCCACACTCAACAAATCTGCACCTTGACTTGAATTCTACCAAGCCTTACAAGAAACCATTAACCAAAGAACTGACCCCCTCCACCAAATCCTCTAAGGGAATCACATACCCTAAACACTAATCAAGTCCAAACAAAGTTTCAACTCGTATACTGGAACTGGCTTTGTCATCATATATGTTGGATTTTCAGTAGTAGCAATCTTCTGAATTTCTAACATGCCTTCTATAACAATTTTTGAAAGAAAATGATACCTGTCATCAATATGCTTTGTCCTCTCATGATACATTTGATTTTTGGTAAAATGTATTGCACTCTGGCTATCAAAAAATACTGAAATTGCATCCTGCTGTAATCCCAAATCACTGATCAAACCTTTCAACCAAATGGCCAGCTTAACAACGTCAATTGTTGCCATATACTTGGCTTTTATAGTTGATAAAGCAACAGCAGATTGTAGTGTTGCTTTCCAACTAATAGTAGAACCACACAAAGTAAAAACATACTCTGTTAATGATCTTCTCTTTTCCAAGTCCCCAGCATAATCAGAATCAACATAACCAACCACCCTTGAATTGTAGCCAGCTTCTCTATCAAAAATTGTGACGCCCCCAACTCACACATATGGACACGTGGAAATCGAGACGTCGGGATGATGACAACTGGGTCACACATCCCATCGCCAAGTGCTAAGTGTGTGTACATACAACATATATACAAATAATCTACGCAGCGGAGAATAAAGTCTTAGAACTAAGTACCAGAACTTTGTTTAAATACAAACTCGTTTAAAATACATATAACAAAATATTACAAGTTCAACACTATTTCAGATACCAATTACATAGCATAAAAACAAGTAAAGATAATTTCTAACGTAAAACTACTCCAAAACAGCTACTCTGGCGGACCCGCCGCCTCGTGCTCAGCCTCCTCCTTCTCAACCTCTGCATCAAAATCTACGGTACCAAAAATGGTGCTGCAGGTAAATACTAATCCAAACAAACCTCAAGATAAAAAAATACATTTATGCAATAACCAAATGCATGATCATGATGCCATATGCATATGTCCTAAAAATCCAGATTTTCCACACGCCAAAATCCCATTTTTGGCCCAAAACATTCCTTTTAAAAAATCACTCGCCATTATCCCAGATAATGGCCCAAAAAATCAATCTCGCCATTTTCCCAGAAAATGACCCTTTAACCAAACCATTAAAGCACTGTAGGTGGGAATCACAGGCGGGACACTGCCACCATCCCTACGCCGCGTGCACCGTAGGCTGGAATCGCAGCTGGGACTCTGCCACCATCCCTGCTCACCACCATCTCTACACGTGCCTCTAATTCAAACCAATCAATCCAATCGTTTACATATACCAAACAACATTTTTTGCTTGAAAACCCAGTTTTCAAGTTCCAACACATATACATGCATGCAATTACACGAAAACCCAGTTTACCTTTTTAAACATGAACATCCATGCACTATGCAATGCAAACATTAAGACATAAAATATCCAATAAATCTCAACATCAACCAAACACAATTAACTCCATCCTCAAATCCATCCGACCTCCGACACCTCAAACTCAGTCCAGAATAACCAATCAGTCACAATTTATTGATAAAGCAAAAATATATTTTAATCTAAAAGAAAGTTTGAAAAATACTTACAGTGCTATATGATAATTTATGAAGGATCAACGAGCTGCAAACAGTGAAGAAAAAACAACGCAACAGTGTAAAAACACTGTGACCGTGGGTTGTAAAATACCCACTTTTGAATGGGGACGAACCAAGGCTTGGGATTGATAGAGAATGGCTTCTAGGTGTTTATGAAACTAGTGGAAGTGAGAATTGACCGTGAGTGGCGGTGAAAACGGTGGTGGAAGGCCAAAATACCCAAAACAGAATGTGAGGTCGTGGGAGCTGCTCCGACGATGGATCGGAGCCGAAAATGGGTGGTTTAGGATGGTAAGAAGTCGGTGATGAATTAGTGAAGAGATAGTGGCCGGAGGTAAAACGACGGCGGCGAAACGGCTCAAAAACTGTGTGGCTTGGAGGAGCTCGTGGGGGCAAACGGCGGCTCGGATGGAGGTGAAATTTGGTGGGGATGATCACCGGTCAGAGGGAAAGAAATCTGGGTGGGTGGTGAGATGCACAACGCCGGCGAACGACAGTTCTGGGCAGAGAGAAAACGGCGAAAAAAGGGAAGGAAAACTCGTGCGCGGGAGGGAGGGGAACCGGGGGAAAAAGAGAAGGAAAAAAAAAAGGAAAAGAAGAAAAGAAAGAGAAAGGAAAAAGAAAAAGAAAAGATGGGGAAAAGAAATGAGGTCTAATCCTCACCTCTGGAGTCCAAAAACTGATCCAACGAAAACAACTTTAAAAGTTATAAAATAAAGAAAATAATTTAAACACAACATAAAGCTAAATTATAATAAATAACTAGTAAAAACTAACAACTTAATTTTAAATCCAAAAACAAGCTAAAATAAATTAAAACAACAATTTAAACTCAAAACAATAATTAATATTAAGAAAACTCTACAAAATAAATTTTACAACTAAATAAATCTAATTAAAATCCGATAATTTAAAATAAAAGAACTAATATTTTAATTAAATTAAAGTACTCATTCAGTGAAAATACACGTAAAAACGGGGTATCAAAAAAATTAAACCAAGGTTCAAAGTACCTTTCAAATACTTGAGTATCCATTTCACTGCATATCAATGAATTCGATGGATTCATGCCTAATAATAGTATTTTCGATTATACCGCCTTCCTGCCATAGGGTAGCCCTTAACCCCACTTTCAACTCCCAACAAAACAAATCAAAATAACTTAAAACAAAATAAATAAAATAACATACGTTGAAATAAACAAAACAAATAAAACAACATACTTTCAATTCAAATAAGACCAAATAAATCATACCAAACCAAACCAAATCAAATGAAATTAAATAAAATAAATTCAAATCAAATAAAATCGAATCAAGTTAAATAAAAACAATTTAAATTCAATAAGCAACATACTTTTAACTCAAGCTTTTAAAACTTTCTGGTACTCCACCTATGGGACATATGGTTTTACCCAAAGGGGAATTGCTCTGATACCACCTGTGACGCTCGCAACTCCCACGTACGGACACATGGAAATCAAGACGTCGGGATGATGACAACCGGGTCACACATCCCATCGTCTAGTGCCAAGTGTGTGTACATGCAACATGTGTACAAATAATCCACGCAGTAGATAATAAAGTCTTACAACTAAGTACCAGAATTTTGTTTAAATACAAACTCGTTTAAAATACACATAATAAAATATTACAAGTTTAACACTATTTCAGATACCAATTACATAACATAAAAACAAGTAAAAATAATTTCCTATGTAAAAATACTCCAAAACACCTACTCTGGCGGAGCTGCCGCCTCGGGCTCAGCCTCCTCGTTTTCAACCTCTGCATCAAAATCTACGATACCAAAAATGGTGCCGCAGGTAAGTACTAATCCAAACAAATCTCAAGATAAGAAAATACATTTACACAATAACCAAATGCATTATCATATTGCCATATGCATATGTCCCAAAAATCCATATTTTCCACACATGCCAAAATCCCATTTTTGGCCCAAAACATTCCTTTTAAAACATCACTCGCCATTATCCCAGATTATGACCCAAAAAACCAATATCGCCATTTTTCCAGAAAATAGCCCTTTAACCAAACCATCAGAGCACTGTAGGCGGGAATTGCAAGCTGGACTCTACCACCATCCCTACTTACCACCATCCTTACGCCGCGTGCACCGTAGGCGGGAATCGCAGGCGGGACTCTACCATCATCCCTGCTCACAACCATCCTTACAGGTGCCTCTAATTCAAACCAATCAATCCAATCGTTTACATATACCAAAAAATATTTCTTACTTGAAAACCCAGTTTTCAAGTTACAACACATGTACATGCATGCAATTATACGAAAACCCAGTTTTCCTTTTCAAACATGAACATGCATGCACTATGCAATGCAAACATCAAGACACAAAATATCCAATAAATCTCAACATCAACCAAACACAATTAACTCCATCCTCAAATCCATCCGACCCCCAACTCCTCGGATTCAGTCCGGAATAACCAACCAGTCACAATTTATTGATAAAACAAAAATATATTTTAATCTAAAAGAAAATTTGAAAAATACTTACAGCGCTATATGATAATTTTTTAAGGATCAACGAACTGCAAATGGCGAAGAAAAAACAACGTAACAGTGTAAAAACATTGTGACTGTGGGTTGTAAAATACCCACTTTTGAATGGGGACGAACCAAGGCTTGGGATTGATAGGGAATGACTTAGAGGTGTTTATGAAACTAGTGGAAGTTAGAGTTGGCCGTGGGTGGCGGTGAAAACGGCGGTGGAATGCCAAAATACCCAAAATGGAAAGTGAGGTCATGAGAGCTACTCCGGCGACGGATCGGAGACAAAAATGGGTGGTTTAGGACGGCAAGAAGTCGGTGATGAAGTGGTAAAGAGGTGGTGGCCGGAGGTGGAACGACGGCGGCGAAACAGCTCAAAAACCGTGTGGCTTGGAGGAGCTCGTGGGGGCAAACGACGGCTCGGATGGAGGTGAAATTTGGTGGGGATGAACATCGACCGGAGGGGATGAAATCTAGGTGGGGGGTGAGATGCACGGCACTGGCGAACGGCGGTTCTGGGCAGAGAGAGAAAACGGCAAGAAAAGGGAAGGAAAACTCGTGCGCAGGAGGGAGGGGAACCAGGGAAAAAGAGAAGGAAAAAGAAAGGAAAAGAAGAAAAGAAAGAGAAAGGAAAAAGAAAAAGAGAAAGAAAAGATGAGGAAAAGAAATGAGGTCCAATCCTCACATTTGGAGTCCAAAGAAAATAATTTAAACACAACATAAACCTATAAAACAAAGAAAACAACTTTAAAAGCTATAAAACAAAGAAAATAATTTAAACACAACATAAACCTAAATTATAATAAATAACTAGCAAAAACTAACAACTTAATTTTAAATCTAAAAACAGGCTAAAATAAATTGAACAACAATTTAAACTCAAAACAATAGTTAATATTAAGAAAGCTCTACAAAATAAATTTCATAACTAAATAAATCTAATTAAAATCCGATAATTTAAAATAAAAAAACCAATATTTTAATTAAATTAAAATACTCTTTCAGTAAAAATACACTTAAAAATGGGGTATCACAAAAATTAAACCAATGTTCGAAGTACCTTTCAAATACTTGAGTATCCATTTCACTGCCTATCAATGAATTCGATGGATTCAAATTTTAAATGTAAAAAATTAAGTCCCTAATTCCAATTTTCATCAAAATTATGTCATGTCATGTCATTTATATTAGTTTTTATAATGAGAAGATATAGTACTTTATGATAATATAAAATGGGAAAGATTTGATAATTAATTGAAGGTGCAAAAAGCTGTGTAGCTTTTGATCCCCTTAAAAAATAAAAAATCTATAGCTTTGGAAAGGTCGGTCGACCAATAGCTATTACACGAAGAATATTACTGCAAGTACAAAGGGTAGAATTAAGTTCCGTACAGGTCGAACACCGTTCAACTACCAATTATCTGCAATCTCGAAGTACTACGTACGTCTACATGACACTTTTATATAATGCATGCTAGAAGGTTTTTCCTATCCCATATAAATGATCAAAACCGATATAATATTGCATCTTAAAATGATTTGAAAAATATAAACAATTTATTAAAATTCGATAGTCAAGAATTGTGTCATATTGATCTTTATTTTTCGTTCATCATGAATGCCAAATTGATTGAACAAGTATGCTATTTTGTAGTTTCTTTTTATTAGAGACTTATACATATAATGTGTCAATTTTGTTGTATTAATATATAGTTTGAAAGACTTGAAAATTTGAGGTTGTTAAGAAGCGTATTTTTCTCAAAAATATGATATTGATAGCTTTGGAGTGGTCGGCCCTACGGCTGCTAAAGGGAAATAAATTTAAAAAAAAAATATTGTAAATTGGCTGGAGGACACAAGCTAGTCTGCCTTGTTTATAAATGGATAATAGGTTGTTTAAAGTTCTTGAAGGTTGTTTAAAGTTCTTGAAGGACGTAGAGCGAAAGATGAAGAGAAAGCGTGGCAGCTGAAGGAAGTGGCTGATAATATTCCAAAGAGGCTAGCTAGGTGCTCAAGAGCGCGAGAGAGGTGAGGATCATAGACCTGCTCTCTCTCTCTCTATATATATGGAGACTTATCTTCTCATGCAATTAATTCTCTTTTAGTGCTCTTGAGAAAAAAAATCCGTTTTACTTTCCTGAAAATGAAGGATCAGACATTTAATCTAAACTTTAAAATATCTATTTAAGAACAATGTCCCTTGTAATCTTTGCCAGAGCTAAATTAGAAAGCCAATCTATAATTATTCCTATTGCATTCGGGACGTATGTATTAGAACTAATTAAATATAATATAGTGCATGCTATAATCTTTTAAACTCTTTTTTGTTCATTGTTTGTTTAATTTCTAATTTTCAAATTACATAAATTTAAGGATTTGGCTATCCAATCTCATGAGTACTACTTGTTTTCCCAATAATCATTTGGTTGAAAAAAGTCGGAATTCGAGACCACTTTCTAGTAAGAACTATAACTCGTCTTGACCCAAATGTGTAAATATTATTGATATTTTATTTTTTGTAACAAATAGTATGTTAAGCCCCAAATTTACAATAGTATATATAAATAGTATATACTCTTTATAATGATTAATTATACCTTGGCCAAATCAATCCTTTTGTGAAACCCCATGTTTTTCTTTTGCATGTAGTATTCCTTCATTGGAACTTGGAAGTACTCAATGCAATCAATAAAATTAGAACACTATCCCTCTTCTTTAGAAACAATAAAAATAAAAATTATTCGCCAAACAAATGTTAGTACTACTCGTAGCCTTTTTCGATCCCTTCGTTAGCCAAATCAATCAAGAGCCGAATATTAATAGATAGCAAATTTTTCCCTTCGTTTCTTTTATATATTGACTAATAAATATTCTTTTTGACCCCGAAAAAATATTAAAAAATAAATACTGATGCTAGCCGTAAGTTTAATTACTAGGAGAACTTATAAGTGTCTTCTATATAAACTTATAAGTTTGCTCCTAACAAGGAAGTATATATAAAAGAAGATTAATGCACATGCTAGCTAGAGTACTCATCCTAACAATGAACTGCGTCATGAGTCTCTAGGAGTACAAGATCATGAGTCTCAGTACAACATTAATGTAAGATACAACACACTACGGTATAGGAACAACATGCAGCAATAGGAATCAGCAGCTAATTGATCATTTCTATTCCCTTTTTTGTTTCCCGACCACCGGCTAGCATGCATGTAATTCAAATCTTGTTTGACTTATCTTAAGATGTTGTTACATATGTGGTTCTATCTGGTGACATAATAAGACATACAATTGGATTGACAAAACAAGAAATTTGAAATTCTCGAACCGATCAAAATGCATGTTTTAATATGTACAGGTATTAGCATTGGCATCTTAGCACTCCTTGTGGGAAGTTCTTTGGTATATTGGCTACTGCAGAAAAGAGAGCTCATTAAACTCAAAGAGAAGTGGTTCCAACAAAATGGTGGCCTAATGTTACAGCAAAGACTTCCAAATCAAACAAGATCCATGGAGACAACAAAAGTCTTTAGCATTGACGAACTTGAGAAGGCAACTGACAATTACAACAAGTGTAGAGTCATTGGGTGTGATACCCCGTTTTTACGTGTATTTTCACTGAAGGATATTTTAATTTAATTAAAATAATAGTTCTTTTATTTTAAATTATCAGATTTTAATTGGATTTTATTTGTTGTTCGAGTTTAAATTGCTGTTTAATTTATTTTAGTTTGTCTTTGGATTTAAAATTAAGTTGTTAGTTTTTACTAGTTATTTATTATATTTTAGTTTTATGTTGTGTTTAAATTATTTTCTTGGTTTTATTGCTTTTAAAGTTGTTTTCATTGGATCAGTTTTTGGACTCCAGGGGTGAGGACTGGACCTCATTTCTTTTCCCCATCTTTTCTTTTTCTCTTTTTCCTTTTTCTTTCTTCTTTTCTTCTTTCTTTCTTTTTCTTTCTTTCTTTCTTCCCGTTCTTCTCCTCCAGTGCGACTCTCTCTCTCTACCCATTTCCGTTCGGTTTTCTCTCTCCGCCCAGAACACCGCCGCCGGCCACCGTGCGGCACACCACCCACCCAGTTTTGTTCTCCTCCGGCCGGTGATCATCACCGCCAAGTTTCACAGCCATCCGAGCCGTCGTTTAGCCGGAAAAGCCACTCGAAGCCGAACGGCTTTTGCTCCGATTTGTCGCCGTCGCTCCACCTCCGGCCACTTCATCACCGACTCCTTGCTGTCCTAAACCACCCATTTCCAGCCTCGATCCGTCGCCGGAACAGTCCCCGCGAGCTAACTCTCTGATTTGGGTATTTTGTCCTCCTACCGCCGTTTTCGCCGCCACCCACGGCCAACCCTCACTTCCACTAGTTTCATAAACACCTCTAAGCCATTCCCTATCAATCCTGAGCCTTGGTTTGTCCTCGTTCAAAAGTGGGTATTTTACAACCCACGGCCACAGCGTTTTTACACTGTTACATTGCTTTCTCTTCACCGTTTGCTGCTCGCCAATCCTGTGATGACCCGCTTTTACGTGTATTTTCACTGAAGGAATATTTTAATTTAATTAAAATAATAGCTCTTTATTTTAATTTATCGGATTTTAATTGGATTTTATTTGCTGTGAGTTTAATATTTCTGTTTAATTTATTTTAGCTCGTTTTTAGATTTAAAAATTAATAGTTGGTTTTTACTGGTTATTTATTATATTTTAGCTTGACGTTATGTTTAAAATATTTTAAATGGTGTTTATTTATTTATTTGATGTAGTGTTTAATTTATTTTAGTCGTTTATGTTTTTAATATCGTTTTCGACGGATCAGTTTATAGATCCCGAAAGTGAGGACTGGACCTCATTTCTTTCCTTCATCTTTTCTTTTTCCTTCTTCCTTTTTCTTTTCTTTTCCTTTCCCTTTTTCTTTTTTCTTCTTTTTCTTTTTCTTCTTCTTCCTTCCTCCAGCCCGTGCGTCTTTCCCTCTCCCTCCGCCCGTTCCGTTGACCCACCCAGCCGGCGCCACCTCCAACCGCCATGACCCACCTCCACCTCCGGCATGTTCCTCCCTCACCGGCGAGCTCTACTGCGCCGGAGGTGTGCAACGCCGGCCACCCGATCTCTCTCATTTCTCCTCCAAACAAATGGGTCTTCAAGCATTTTTCTCATTTTTGGACCACCATACACGGCCAAATCAGCCACCAAACACCACCAATGGATTCACCACACCAAGAGCTTCCTCCCCATGTCTTTCTTTTTCCCTAACTCTGACTCTTTCTCATATGGGTCTCTCAAACTACACGTTCGGTTGCACCACCGTGCTCCGCCGTACACGGCCACCCGTGGTGTTTCACCACCACCATCTTGTTCCTCTCATTGTCATGAAGCTCTCCAAGAAATTTCATGACCAACGGAGCTTTGTAGAGCTCTCACTCTCCCTCACTCTCCAAGGCCAAAATTGATTTCAAGTGGCCGATCCACCACCGTGCGCCGCCACCCACGGCCAAAACTCACTTCCACTAGCTTCATAAACATCCCTAGACCATTCCCTATCAATTTGGTGTCTTGGTTTGTTCCCGTTCAAAAGTGGGTATTTTGCGACCCACGGGAGCAGTGCAATTACACTATTACTTTGCTTTCCGCTCGCCGTTTGCTTCGCGCCGAACCTTCTAAAAATCCTTTTTAGCGCTGTAAGTATTTTCCCAAGCTTCGTTTTAGATTTAATATATTATTATCTTTTCAATAATTTATTTTGTCATCTGGTTGGTTTGTTGATTCCGGACTGAGTCCGAGGAGTTCGGGGGTCGGTTGGAATTGAGGACGGAGCTGTTTATTGGTTTTTTGTGATGTTCGGGTTGTGTGGTTATTTTATGTGAATTTTATTTGCATGGTATTGAGCATACATGATCATGCGCTTTTTATTGAAAAATGATGTTACATGTGTAAACGGATTTTGGGTGCGTGTGCCTCACGAGCCCAAGCCGGGATGGGTTATTATCTCGGTGGAGCTCCTCTGGTCACTCGGGAGCGTAATATACTGAGTGACGTCCCCTAAGTCGTCATTGGACGACGGGAGCCGGACTAGGGGGTGCTTGGCTACGTACGTGCGAGAGGCGCAGAACCAGGCATCGCCCTACTCACTGACTCCGTGCCCCTCTGCTGGCGGGGGTTAGAGGATGTTTGGCTACTTACGCGCGAGAGGCGCGGAACCGGCATCACTTGATATGAAGCCAGGGCTTGCGGATGACCCCTAGGGGAGGTCATGGTGCATTCGATTAAGGAAAAATGGAAAAATGATTTGAGATTGATTTTTGGCCATTATGTGAGATAATGGCGAGATATGATTTAAAGGAAAGGTTTTGGGCCAAATGGGACTTTTGGCATGTGTGGAAAAATATGGTTTTGGGGACATCTGCATTGGGCATAATTCATGCATATTGTTTGGGTTTTAATATGTTTATATCTTGCGTTGTTTGGATTTTACTTACCTGCGGCACCATTTTTGGTACCGTAGATTTTGGTGCAGAGTTCGAGGAGGAGGAGGAGGCTGAGCCAGAGGATGCGGCTCCGCCGGAGTTCTGAGTAGAAGTTTACGTTTTTGGTTTTGGCTTTGAAACAATATTTGTGTTTCTATTATTTTATTATGTATATTTTGAACAGTTTTGTATTTTATCTGAGAAAAAATTCTGGTACTTAGTATATGTCTTTGCTATCCGCTGCGTATTTCTTCGTGCACATTTGTCGCTTGCACACACTTGGCACTCGTCGAAAGGATGGTGACCCGTGTTGTCATCATCCCGACGTCTCAATTTTCCACGTGGCCATACGTGGGATTCGGGGGCGTCACAGGTGGTATCAGAGCAGTTCGGTTCTGGGTAAAACCACATGTCCTGTAGGTCGTACCAGAATGTTTTTAAAGTTGTGTTTTAAAATTTATTTTAAGTAAAGTTGCTTTTGACGTGTTTTATTTTGTTTTGAATTTATTTGAGCTAGTTTGCTTGTGTTTATTTATTTAGTTATGTTATTGCATGCTGGTTTCTTTTTGTTTTCTTGTTATGTGGTTTCGGTTTTGGTTTTGGTTTTATGTTGTTGGTTTTATTCGTTTTTCTTAAAGGGGGTCGAGGGTTGTGTTGTGGCAGGAAGGCGGTAATTGAGGATACTATTTTTAGGCATGAACATTTAGTGTAATAGGTTTGAATTTTTAGCGATGTGGTTTGCTTTTATGATGTTGAGGTTTGAAGGAAATGTCATGGTTTAAGCAATCTTTGTAAGGTGGGAACTCACGTAGCAATGAGGAGAGGAATTAGCTTTAAGTCGTTTAAGATGATTGAGGTCAAGGTTTTGTAGAATTTATGTAACGAGGCTATAGTATAGGAGAGTGTAGGTTCAACGAACTTTAAGGACGTGTTTAAGGGAATTTTATTTAAGGTTTGCGACCAGATATATATGCAAAATGGTAGTTGTCACCGGATTACAACTTTTCAGGATTTAGTGGATGTGGCCACTCTTGTGGAGCGGGAGAATAATCTGAGTATGGGCTCCCCTCCAGGACATAAGAGGCGGACTTTTTCTGGTGAAGGAAGTAGTTCAGGTTCGCCTCAAAAGTTTATTCAGCGGACTGGGACTCGACCACAAGCAGCCTCGGGAGTGCGTATGGGAGGACGAGTGCCAGTTTGTGGAAGATGTAATAGAGCTCACGGAGGCGAGTGTCGTTTGGGTAGTAACCAATGTTTTGAATGCGGTCAGACGGGGCATTTTGCTCTTGAGTGTCCTAGTCGAGTGGTAGAATTAACTAGAGGCAATTAGCTCGGGCTCAAATGTACGCAGTGACTCTTGGTACCGTTGGAGGCGAGGTTACGGAGATTCAGAATGCTGGAGTCATGGCAGGTATGGGTCTGATCTAATCTATCAGGATGACCGCCTTGGGTGGTTTGCATTGAATATTATTGAGACTTGGAGAGAATGGCATGACCTGGGTGATCTTTTAGGGAGGTAGAATAATTGGCTTCTTTGGTTCCGTGGAGTTTATGAAATGGGCTATAACGTAGTAGGTTGTAAGTTCAACAATTTCAAGGATGGATTTTATGAAGTTTCAGCAAAGTTTTAAAGTTGGGGCGTTATAGATTTTAGGAATATAAGTTTATGGTAATTAAGGTGTTAGGTTCGACAAGCTTTGGGGGGAAATAATTGAAATTTGAGTTTTAGATTTTGCGATTCGGATGAGTAATATGGTGGCAACTGGGTCTTTAGATTTTACAAGCTTTTAAGATGAATGTTTTGGATTAAAGCCACCAATCTTGAGAATTTCAGGAAATGATTTATTATCTATTAATGTTTTAGAATTTGAAAGATTTGGGAGTTGTTTTTTCTATTATGAGATGTAAGTTCTTTGATCTTAGAGGTTCCGAAAGATGAATCTTATTTGATTTAAGGTTTTAGAATTGCAGAGTTGAAGGACTGGTTGATAATAAGAATTGAGTTCTTAGTTTTACAGACTTAGTGCTGTAGCTTGAACTACTCTAGTGAGTGATTAGTTGTAACCATTAAAATTGGGTTGATTAGAGTTGAGTTATTGACATGAAAATTTTTCCAGAGTAGATTTCTTTGAGGATTGGAGGTAGTGATCTAGTTCGTGTATTTCTTGAGGATTGAAGATATCGAGCTAGTTTAGAAAATAATTATTGTTAACTCGAGGTTGTAGTAGCAGATCTTAGGAAATGATTCTATCGATTCGAAAGGTATAGGTCCATCATGGTGTTGGAAATAGTAGATGTTGTGTTGGTATTGAATACGATTGAATTTGAGACTATATGATCCGTAGACTTTTAGGAATGGATTTTGGCATATTTAAGGATATAAGTTGAGCAGAATCAGGAATGATTTTTGTTGATTTGAGGATATAAGTCCAGATGATGGGAATGCGATAATGGATCCCTTGTACGTTTGAATGATTTTTGGTGTCGGCTAAGAGTGCATGGGATCAATGAGTAGCAATGGTACGCATGTATGGATTTCGGAAAGTGTTGGTCCTAGTATCATCTAGTTTTGGCTTGGTAGGAGTTGAAGAGGAACTTGTGTGGTAATATTAAATTCAAGAGATGTGTGGCTTTGAGTTGTTTGGTAAGTTGAACGAAATGTGCAGACGAAGCGGGTTACCCTTTGGGATGGTGATTTGAAACGACGGTTGTGATTATCTTGAAAATTTGTCGCGACTTGAAGTCATAGGAATTTAAATTGATAAGGCTATACTTTTCTTGGGAGATCAAGTATCCAGTTGGGAGAATTGGGGATATGGTTATTTAACTTGAAAAGAGATCGTTAGGCCACCATGTGTGGTGTATGAAGTAATAAATCTTGGAAGTTGAAACTTATGCCTCAAAGGTGGGTAGCATAATCACATGTATGAAGAAATAAAGCAGTAGAATCCATGAGTGTTGTTTAACAGTTTTTGATGGATTGAAGATTTAAACAGTATGACCTGTCTTGAGATTTATTTGTGAAGTGTTACTGAAGGAATTAGTTGTACTAAAACTAGAGTTTTTGAGAGTATAAGTAGGTGGGTGAGTTACCATGAGCGTTTCGATTATGTCTAGGTGAAGTCAATGGTAGTTTATAGAGAGTTAGTTATTGCAAGATCTTATGTTATTCAAAATATAGGTAATGAGCTTGAAGTGTGGGATATCGGATAGAAGTTGTAGGTGCTCTCGTTGGTTGGCCGAGAAGGACTTGGGCCTTTTTGGAGATTTTCCTTATCTTTAGAAGAGACAGGTGTATTTATGGGATGATGTTATGTGTTTTCAATTTGAGGCCTGAAGGTTGGTTAGTATTGGTTTCTGTCATCAATCAATGAGTGTATATTTGCGGGATGAGTGGAGATTTGTGGGTTTTTTGGAGACATACGATTTTCTATGGAAATGTGGTAAAGATTTTCTTGTGATTAGGTGTGGATGGAGCTTGTGCTTCGTGGTATTAATTTTTGAGGATATAGCCTTTAAGTATTTTGATGAGTTATCAGAGTGCGCACGAAAGCATGGTTTTTGGAGATGCTTGGAAGTTCAAATTTTGTATCGACTTTGAAGATTTAGTAGTGATTCGAAGTTTTAATGGGAAATTAATCTTTTGGTCGTGCAATTTGGTTTATTGATGGCTAACTTTGGAAGTGACTATTAGGTTACCAAAGTTGGAATTTGTTGGAATGAAGTCGGCGAGAATAAAATTATTGGGCCTGAAATAATTCAAGAGATGCAAAGCCAAGTTCGGATCATAAGGGATAAAATGACGGCAGCTCAGAGTCGTCAGAAAAGCTACGCTGGTACCAGGAGGAGAGAGTTATCTTTTAAAGAAGGTGATTTGAGTTTATCTCAAAGTCTCTTCCATGAGAGGAGTTAAGCGGTTTGAAAAAAAAGAGAGAGAGAGAGAAACTGAATCCGAGGTATGTCGGCCCTTTCTAGACTTTGGAGAAGATAGGGTTCGTTGCTTATAGAGTTGCTTTACCAGAATATTTTGGGGATATTCGTGATGTCTCCCATGTATCATCCTTGAAGAAGAGTTTTGGTCAACAAGAGCCACGCTTTGTCGACCCAGGGAGTATTCAGTTGCAACCGGACCTTACTTATGAGGTTGTTCCGTCGCAAATCATGGATTGGAAGGAGCAACAGTTAAGGTCCAAGACGATACCTTTGGTTAAGGTGGCTTGGGGAAAATCCGTTAGCTCAAGACTTCTCTTGGGAGCGAGTAGCAGACATGAGGGAGCAGTACCCCTACTTGTTTGAGTAATGACGGTACGTTTCTTAATTTTGGTTGTAGTTGGTTTTATGTGGAGTTATATGACTTGTTTCAAATTGGTGGTTGGTCTTGCAATTTCGAGGACGAAATTTGTTTTAAGGGGGGGAGGATGTGATGACCCGCTTTTACGTGTATTTTCACTGAAGGAATATTTTAATTTAATTAAAATAATAGCTCTTTATTTTAATTTATCAGATTTTAATTGGATTTTATTTGCTGTGAGTTTAATATTTCTGTTTAATTTATTTTAGCTCGTTTTTAGATTTAAAAATTAATAGTTGGTTTTTACTGGTTATTTATTATATTTTAGCTTGACGTTTGTTTAAAATATTTTAAATGGTGTTTATTTATTTATTTGATGTAGTGTTTAATTTATTTTAGTCGTTTATGTTTTTAATATCGTTTTCGACGGATCAGTTTATGGATCCCGAAACTGAGGACTGGACCTCATTTCTTTCCTTCATCTTTTCTTTTTCCTTCTTCCTTTTTCTTTTCTTTTTCTTTCCCTTTTTCTTTTTTCTTCTTTTTCTTTTTCTTCTTCTTCCTTCCTCCAGCCCGTGCGTCTTTCCCTCTCCCTCCGCCCGTTCCGTTGACCCACCCAGCCGGCGCCACCTCCAACCGCCATGACCCACCTCCACCTCCGGCATGTTCCTCCCTCACCGGCGAGCTCTACTGCGCCGGAGGTGTGCAACGCCGGCCACCCGATCTCTCTCATTTCTCCTCCAAACAAATGGGTCTTCAAGCCTTTTTCTCATTTTTGGACCACCATACACGGCCAAATCAGCCACCAAACACCACCAATGGATTCACCACACCAAGAGCTTCCTCCCCATGTCTTTCTTTTTCCCTAACTCTGACTCTTTCTCATATGGGTCTCTCAAACTACACGTTCGGTTGCACCACCGTGCTCCGCCGTACACGGCCACCCGTGGTGTTTCACCACCACCATCTTGTTCCTCTCATTCTCATGAACCTCTCCAAGAAATTTCATGACCAACGGAGCTTTGTAGAGCTCTCACTCTCCCTCACTCTCCAAGGCCAAAATTGACTTCAAGTGGCCGATCCACCACCGTGCGCCGCCACCCACGGCCAAAACTCACTTCCACTAGCTTCATAAACATCCCTAGACCATTCCCTATCAATTTGGTGTCTTGGTTTGTCCCCGTTCAAAAGTGGGTATTTTGCGACCCACGGGAACAGTGCAATTACACTGTTACGTTGCTTTCCGCTCGCCGTTTGCTTCGCGCCGAACCTTCTAAAAATCCTTTTTAGCGCTGTAAGTATTTTCCCAAGCTTCGTTTTAGATTTAATATATTATTGCCTTTACAATAATTTATTTTGTCATCTGGTTGGTTTGTTGATTCCGGACTGAGTCCGAGGAGTTCGGGGGTCGGTTGGAATTGAGGACGGAGCTGTTTGTTGGTTGTTTGTGATGTTCGGGTTGTGTGGTTATTTTATGTGAATTTTATTTACATGGTATTGAGCATACATGATCATGCGCTTTTTATTGAAAAATGATGTTACATGTGTAAACGGATTTTGGGTGCGTGTGTCTCACGAGCCCAAGCCGGGATGGGTTATTATCTCGGTGGAGCTCCTCTGGTCACTCGGGAGCATAATATACTGAGTGACGTCCCCTGAGTCGTCGTTGGACGACGGGAGCGGGACTAGGGGGTGCTTGGCTACGTACGCGCGAGAGGCGCGGAACCAGGCATCGCCCTACTCACTGACTCCGTGGCCCCTCTGCTGGTGGGAGTTAGAGGATGTTTGGCTACGTACGCGCGAGAGGGCGGAACCGGCATCGCTTGATATGAAGCCAGGGCTTGCGGATGACCCCTAGGGGAGGTCATGGTGCATTCGATTAAGGAAAAATGGAAAAATGATTTGAGATTGATTTTTGGCCATTATGTGAGATAATGGCGAGATATGATTTAAAGGAAAGGTTTTGGGCCAAATGGGACTTTTGGCGTGTGTGGAAAAATATGGTTTTGGGGACATGTGCATTGGGCATAATTCATGCATATTGTTTGGGTTTTAATATGTTTATATCTTGCGTTGTTTGGATTTTACTTACCTGCGGCACCATTTTTGGTACCGTAGATTTTGGTGCAGAGTTCGAGGAGGAGGAGGAGGCTGAGCCAGAGGATGCGGCTCCGCCGGAGTTCTGAGTTGAAGTTTATGTTTTTGTTTTGGCTTTGAAACAATATTTGTGTTTGTATTATTTTATTATGTATGTTTTGAACAGTTTTGTATTTTATTTGAAAAAATTCTGGTACTTAGTATATGTCTTTGCTATCCGCTGCGTATTTCTTCGTGCACATTTGTCGCTTGCACACACTTGGCACTCGTCGAAAGGATGGTGACCCGTGTTGTCATCATCTCGACGTCTCAATTTTCCACGTGGCCATACGTGGGATTCGGGGGCGTCACAAATCCTTTGAAAATTAGTATATAGCGCTGTAAGTATTTTCCAAGCTTCATTTTAGATTTCAATATATTATTGCTTTTACAATAATTATTTGTGACTGGTTGGTTATTCCGAACTGAGACCGAGGAGTCGGGGGTCGGATGGATTTGAGGATGGAGTTGCTTGTTTATTTGTTATGGATGTTTGAGAATTGTTGGTTAATTGGTGTTGTATCATTTGCATTGCATTGTGCACGCATATGCATATGTTAAATATTGAAAATTGGGTTTTCAAGCGAAAAATGGTTTTTGGTATATGTGAACGATTGGATTGATTGGCTTGAGTCAGAGGCACGTGTAGGGATGGTGGTAAGCAGGGATGGTGGTAGAGTCCCGCCTACGGCCACCGTGCGGCACACCACCCACCCAGTTTTGTTCTCCTCCGGCCGGTGATCATCACCGCCAAGTTTCACAGCCATCCGAGCCGTCGTTTAGCCGGAAAAGCCACTCGAAGCCGAACGGCTTTTGCTCCGATTTGTCGCCGTCGCTCCACCTCCGGCCACTTCATCACCGACTCCTTGCTGTCCTAAACCACCCATTTCCAGCCTCGATCCGTCGCCGGAACAGTCCCCGCGAGCTAACTCTCTGATTTGGGTATTTTGTCCTCCTACCGCCGTTTTCGCCGCCACCCACGGCCAACCCTCACTTCCACTAGTTTCATAAACACCTCTAAGCCATTCCCTATCAATCCTGAGCCTTGGTTTGTCCTCGTTCAAAAGTGGGTATTTTACAACCCACGGCCACAGCGTTTTTACACTGTTACATTGCTTTCTCTTCACCGTTTGCTGCTCGCCAATCCTGTGATGACCCGCTTTTACGTGTATTTTCACTGAAGGAATATTTTAATTTAATTAAAATAATAGCTCTTTATTTTAATTTATCAGATTTTAATTGGATTTTATTTGCTGTGAGTTTAATATTTCTGTTTAATTTATTTTAGCTCGTTTTTAGATTTAAAAATTAATAGTTGGTTTTTACTGGTTATTTATTATATTTTAGCTTGACGTTATGTTTAAAATATTTTAAATGGTGTTTATTTATTTATTTGATGTAGTGTTTAATTTATTTTAGTCGTTTATGTTTTTAATATCATTTTCGACGGATCAGTTTATGGATCCCGAAACTGAGGACTGGACCTCATTTCTTTCCTTCATCTTTTCTTTTTCCTTCTTCCTTTTTCTTTTCTTTTTCTTTCTCTTTTTCTTTTTTCTTCTTTTTCTTTTTCTTCTTCTTCCTTCCTCCAGCCCGTGCGTCTTTCCCTCTCCCTCCGCCCGTTCCGTTGACCCACCCAGCCGGCGCCACCTCCAACCGCCATGACCCACCTCCACCTCCGGCATGTTCCTCCCTCACCGGCGAGCTCTACTGCGTCGGAGGTGTGCAACGCCGGCCACCCGATCTCTCTCATTTCTCCTCCAAACAATTGGGTCTTCAAGCCTTTTTCTCATTTTTGGACCACCATACACGGCCAAATCGGCCACCAAACACCACCAATGGATTCACCACACCAAGAGCTTCCTCCCCATGTCTTTCTTTTTCCCTAACTCTGACTCTTTCTCATATGGGTCTCTCAAACTACATGTTCGGTTGCACCACCGTGCTCCGCCGTACACGGCCATCCGTGGTGTTTCACCACCACCATCTTGTTCCTCTCATTGTCATGAACCTCTCCAAGAAATTTCATGACCAACGGAGCTTTGTAGAGCTCTCACTCTCCCTCACTCTCCAAGGCCAAAATTGACTTCAAGTGGCCGATCCACCACCGTGCGCCGCCACCCACGGCCAAAACTCACTTCCACTAGCTTCATAAACATCCCTAGACCATTACCTATCAATTTGGTGTCTTGGTTTGTCCCCGTTCAAAAGTGGGTATTTTGCGACCCACGGGAACAGTGCAATTACACTGTTACGTTGCTTTCCGCTCGCCGTTTGCTACGCGCCGAACCTTCTAAAAATCCTTTTTAGCGCTGTAAGTATTTTCCCAAGCTTCGTTTTAGATTTAATATATTATTGCCTTTACAATAATTTATTTTGTCATCTGGTTGGTTTGTTGATTCCGGACTGAGTCCGAGGAGTTCGGGGGTCGGTTGGACTTGAGGACGGAGCTGTTTGTTGGTTGTTTGTGATGTTCGGGTTGTGTGGTTATTTTATGTGAATTTTATTTACATGGTATTGAGCATACATGATCATGCGCTTTTTATTGAAAAATGATGTTACATGTGTAAACGGATTTTGGGTGCGTGTGTCTCACGAGCCCAAGCCGGGATGGGTTATTATCTCGGTGGAGCTCCTCTGGTCACTCGGGAGCATAATATACTGAGTGACGTCCCCTGAGTCGTCGTTGGACGACGGGAGCGGGACTAGGGGGTGCTTGGCTACGTACGCGCGAGAGGCGCGGAACCAGGCATCGCCCTACTCACTGACTCCGTGGCCCCTCTGCTGGTGGGAGTTAGAGGATGTTTGGCTACGTACGCGCGAGAGGTGCGGAACCGGCATCGCTTGATATGAAGCCAGGGCTTGCGGATGACCCCTAGGGGAGGTCATGGTGCATTCGATTAAGGAAAAATGGAAAAATGATTTGAGATTGATTTTTGGCCATTATGTGAGATAATGGCGAGATATGATTTAAAGGAAAGGTTTTGGGCCAAATGGGACTTTTGGCGTGTGTGGAAAAATATGGTTTTGGGGACATGTGCATTGGGCATAATTCATGCATATTGTTTGGGTTTTAATATGTTTATATCTTGCGTTGTTTGGATTTTACTTACCTGCGGCACCATTTTTGGTACCGTAGATTTTGGTGCAGAGTTCGAGGAGGAGGAGGAGGCTGAGCCAGAGGATGCGGCTCCGCCGGAGTTCTGAGTTGAAGTTTATGTTTTTGGTTTTGGCTTTGAAACAATATTTGTGTTTGTATTATTTTATTATGTATGTTTTGAACAGTTTTGTATTTTATCTGTGAAAAAATTCTGGTACTTAGTATATGTCTTTGCTATCCGCTGCGTATTTCTTCGTGCACATTTGTCGCTTGCACACACTTGGCACTCGTCGAAAGGATGGTGACCCGTGTTGTCATCATCTCGACGTCTCAATTTTCCACGTGGCCATACGTGGGATTCGGGGGCGTCACAAATCCTTTGAAAATTAGTATATAGCGCTGTAAGTATTTTCCAAGCTTCATTTTAGATTTCAATATATTATTGCTTTTACAATAATTATTTGTGACTGGTTGGTTATTCCGAACTGAGACCGAGGAGTCGGGGGTCGGATGGATTTGAGGATGGAGTTGCTTGTTTATTTGTTATGGATGTTTGAGAATTGTTGGTTAATTGGTGTTGTATCATTTGCATTGCATTGTGCACGCATATGCATATGTTAAATATTGAAAATTGGGTTTTCAAGCGAAAAATGGTTTTTGGTATATGTGAACGATTGGATTGATTGGCTTGAGTCAGAGGCACGTGTAGGGATGGTGGTAAGCAGGGATGGTGGTAGAGTCCCGCCTACGATTCCCACCTACGGTGCACGCGGCGTAGGGATGGTGGTAAGCAGGGATGGTGGTAGAGTCCTGCCTGTGATTCCCGCCTACGGTGCACACGTAGGGATGGTGGTAGAGTCTCACCTGCGATTCCCGCCTATGGTGCACGCGGCGTAGGGATGGTGGTAGAGTCCCGCCTGTGATTCCCGCCTACGGTGCACGCGTAGGGATGGTGGTGAGTAGGGATGGTGGTAGAGTCCCGCTTGCGATTCCCGCCTACAGTGCTCTGATGGTTTGGTTAATAGGCCATTTTCTGGGAAAATGGCGAGATTGGTTTTTGGGCCATTATCTGGGATAATGACGAGGAATGATTTAAAGGAAATATTTTGGGCCAAAATTGGGTTTTGGCGTGTGTGATAAAATGTGGATTTTTGGGACATGTGCTTCTGACATCTATTCATGCATATTGTTGTGACTTTAATATATTTTTATCTTGTGGCGTTTGGAAGATTACTTACTTGCGGCACCATTTTTGGTACCGTAGATTTTGATGCAGAGATTGAGGAGGAGGAGGAGGCTGAGCCCGAGGAGGCGGCTCCGCCTGAGTATTGATGTGGAGATGCTTATCTATAGATATTATCTGTATTTGTTTTTATGATATGTATTTGGATTTGAGATAGTGTTGAAGTTGTAATATTTTATTTACGTGTGTTTTAAACTAGTTTGTATTTAAACAAAAATTCTGGTACTAGTTATAAGACTTTATTATCCGCTGCGTGTTTTTCTTTGTACACATGTTGCATGTACATACACTTGGCACTAGGCAATGGGTTGTGTACCCGTGTTGTCATCATCCCGACGCCTCGATTTCCACGTGTCCGTATATGGGAGTTGGGGGCGTCACATTGGGCAAGGAGGCTATGGTGTTGTTTATAAAGGAATATTGTCGGATAATAGAGTGGTTGCGATTAAAAACTCCAAAATTGGGGATCAAAGCCAAATTGAACAATTCATAAATGAGGTGATTGTGCTTACACAAATCAACCATAGAAATGTGGTTAAACTATTAGGTTGTTGTTGGAAACAGAAGTGCCCTTGCTAGTCTATGAATTCATCACAAATGGGACACTTTCTGATCATGTTCATGATAAAAGTCGGTCTTCCTTACTCTCATGGGACAAACGTCTTAGGATAGCATCAGAAACTGCAGGTGCCCTCGCTTACTTAGATTATGAAGCTTTTATGCCAATTACACATAGAGATGTGAAAACTAAAAATATACTTTTGGATGATAATCACATAGCAAAATTTGTATCAGACTTTGGAGCTTCAAGACTCGTTCCTCTTGATCAAACACAATTAACTACTTTGGTGCAAGGAACATTGGGATACTTGGACCCATAATACTTTTATACTAGCCATCTAATTGAAAGAAGTGATGTCTATAGTTTTGGTGTTGTATTAGCAGAGTTCTTGACTGGTAAGAAAGTGATTTCTTTGGATAGGCCTGAAAGTGAGAGAAGTTCGGCAACATACTTTGTTTCTATGGTGAAAGAGGATCGCTTAGTAGAAGTTCTTGATGACAACATTCACAATGGAAGTAATATCGAGGAACTAAAGAAAGTTGCTAATGTTGCAAAAAGATGTCTAAGCGTTAAAGGAGATGATAGGCCTACTATGAAGGAGGTGGCAGTAGAGCTAGATGGATTGAGAGCTCAGGGAAAACAAGTAAGGAAAGAAGCTAATCTCAACACAGAAGAGAGTAAGTATCTACTTAGCGCATCAACACACTCTTTAAGCATTGATGTTGGCATTGGCTATTCTTCCACAAGTAGCACCATTGATAACATGGGAAATCAAGCACTAAAATCAACAGATGATGGCAGGTAATCCATTAGTCCTTAAGCCACAATTGGCCAGCACCTCCCTCCAAGTCAACAGATGATGGTCGATTTCAGTCTCTTTGCATGCAGTGTTCAAGTTTTCTCAATATATATAGATCTTTTTGTACGTTAAAATTTTTCTCTCATGGTTGCTTTGTATTATAAGGAGCTTTTGTACGTATGAGTGAGCAAGTACAGTATTGTTCATATAGGTGTCCACTTTGAGCTGGGTCCTTTCATCATGTGTGTTCTAAGTTTTTATTTGTGAATTATGGGTAGATTAATTAATGTAACTTAAATACTAGTGCATGTTTGGTGACGTGTTGAAGAAATTAAATGCACAAGACGTGTTTGATGAAAGTTTTCTATTAAATTGAATAACAGAGTCTATATTACTAGCCACTACCTTTCATGCCTTTTACATTGCACAGTGCAGAGTATATATAGAAAGTAAATCGTAACAGAATTGTGCCACATCATTGTTTCTGTTTACAGGTTAATTCTTCTTGAATATTCTCATCTATTCTAAAAGATTGTTGTGAGTGGCAGTCATTGTAGTGAGGCAGAGGGTATAATAGTCTCAACATCCCCCTGCGATCCATGCATCACTAGAATGTTGTGAAAAACGGTGACAATAAAGTGAAAAATATGAATATGAACGAGAAAAATCACACACAACACACAGATATACGTGGTTCGGCAAATTGCCTACGTCCACGGGAGCTGCAGAGGATTTTATTGCTTGAGGAATCACACTACAATGGAGGGGCGAAATACTGTTCACCAACAGTGTTGTACAGTACGGCCAAATATGTAGAAAACACATATCTATAGTAAAACGGCGAAAAAAACCCTAGATCTGAAATTATACGATATTCGCTCGAGCGGCGTGTCGAGCGCGCGTCGAGCGAACTCCCTTCCGAAACAGATCGAGCTCACTGTCGAGCGGACATTGAGCGTTCAACTCTGCCAAACTTTGCTCAAGTGGCTAATGCCTCCGCTCGAGTGAACTTCCTTTCCCGCAACCGCTCGAGCGAACTGTCGAGCAACCTTCGAGCGTTCGAATCTGCCGAAGTGGACCAGACTCCAATACTCAACATTTCTCCCACTTGGAGACTAGTACACTCACTGCATCGTCCTCTTCTTCAAACGTGATATCCTCCACCTTTGCAACTCACTGCCCCTGTCTTCATGCTAGAAGACCAACTGAAGTTGCGCACAACTTCAGTTTCTCAAGTGTAACACCCTTAGTCAACATATTAGCAGGGTTCTTGCTTCCACAAATTTTCTCAAGTAACAATTGTCCGTCATCTAACAATGACCGTATGAAGTGATACCTGATCCGAATGTGCTTAGCCCTGGAATGAAATGCTGGATTCTTGGCAAGGAATATGGTGCTCTGACTGTCACTATAGAGAGTGCCCTTTTGATTCTTCTTACCCAATTCCTCCAAGAAGCCTTGTAGCCATATCATCTCCTTTGCAACCTCTAACACTGCAATATACTCAGCTTCTGTAGTACACAAAGAAACTGTTTTCTGTAGATTAGAACCCCATGACACTGCAGTACCACCAAGAGTATAAATAAAGCCCGTGGTACTCTTCCTACTATCAATGTCTCCAGCTAAATCAACATCAACATAGCCCTGCACCTCTAAGCTCTCTCCTGAGAAACACAAGCACGTTTCTGAGGAGCCTTTTAGGTACCTCAAAATCCACTTCACTGCTTCCCAATGTTCTTTTCATTTCCTGGGTTACTCATGTATCTACTCACAACTCCCACTGCATGGGCAATATCTGGTCTTGTGCAAACCATAGCTTACATAAGTGAACCAATAGTTGACTCGGGTGACTGATTCTTGCTGAGTCTGAAGTGACTTCCGAAAGGTGTGCCAACTGGTTTGGCCTTGTCCATATTGAACCTGCTGAGTACCTTTTTCACATACTCAGCCTGTGAGAGTCACAACGTGCATCTGACTCTATCTCTGACAATCCTCATGCCAAGGATTTGCTTTGCAGCTCCCAAATCCTTCATTGCAAAGTGCTCTGACATCTGCTTCTTCAGTTTATTAATCTCATCAACACTAGCCCCTGCAATAAGCATGTCATCCACATACAACAGTAGAATAATATAAGAATTGTCAAAATGCCTGACGTAGCAACAGTGATCTGCCTGACATCTGATGTACCCTGCACTGTGCATGAAATTATCAAATTTCTTGTACCACTGTCTAGGAGCTTACTTCAGGCCATACAAGCTCTTCTTCAGTCTGCAAACTGAATCTTCCTTTCCCTGTACTACAAACCCCTCAGGCTGGTGCATGTAGATGTCTTCTTCAAGGTCTCCATGAAGAAAGGCTGTCTTCACATCTAACTGCTCAAGAAATAGATCTTCAGTAGCAACCATAGACAGTACCATCCTGATGGTTGTGATCTTCACCATAGGAGAAAAGATCTCAGAGTAATCAATACCCTGCTTCTGCTGAAAGCCTTTTACAACAAGCCTGGCCTTGTACCTCTTACTGCCATCATGCTCAGTTTTCACCTTGTACACCCACTTGTTGTGTAATGCCTTCTTCTCTGATGGAAGTTCTGTCAACTTCCATGTCTGATTCCCTAGCAGGGAATCCATCTCATCTTTCATGGCCAGCTCCCACTTGCTAGAAGTTTCATCTTGCAAGGTTTTTTCATAACTCTGTTGTTTTCCACCATCTGTCAACAAAATGTAGTTCAAGGTTGGTGAGAAATGCTGTGGAGGACGTCTAGTCCTAACTGACCTGCGAACTGCAGTTGTAGGAGTGGACGGCTCTGAAACTGACTGCGGAATAATAGGAATGGGTGCGCCCCATCTGATGCGTTTTCTAACCGCATTACCCAGAAAGTTGGTGGTAGTCCGGCGTGCAATATCATGCTTCTAGCACGCTCATTTATGGTCCTGTTCATACGCTCCGCAACTCCATTTTGCTGTGGTGTCCCAGGAATGGTCTTCTCCATTCTGATATCCTGAGCTGCACAGTACTCCTTGAACCCACCATCAATGTACTCACCACCATTGTCAGACCTCAAACATTTCAGTTTTAAGCCTGTCTCTGTCTCAACCATGGCCTTCCAAGTCTTGAATACATTAAATACATCAGATTTATGCTTCAAAAAATAAACCCATACCTTCCTACTATGGTCATCAATGAACGTGACATAGTAACGAGAACCTCCAAGAGATGCCACTGGAGAAGGTCCCCACATATCTGTGTGTACAAGATCCAGTTTTCCTATCTTTGGCGTTCTGCCACTTTTCATGAAACTGACCTTCTTCTGTTTCCCCATAATGCAACTCTCACACATACTGAGATCAACTGACTTCAGTTCTGGTAGCTTGCCTCTAGACAGAAGTTCTTTCATACCCTTCTGACTCATATGGCCAAGCCTACAATGCCACAAATCTGTTGTGCTCTCTGCAACGGTAGTAGCAATAGTGTTAATTAAACCGGTAGTCATATATAGTGTACGAGTTTTCTTACCCCGAGCCAGTACCAATGCCCCTTTTGTGACCTTCCAGGTGCTATCTGAGAACACTACTAAATGACCACACTCATCAAGCTGCCCAACAGAAATGAGGTTTTTCTTCAACTCAGGAATGTGTCTGACCTTTTGCAAGGTCCATTTGTTCTTGTTAGGGAGTGCAATGTCAATGTCTCCCATTCCCACCACGTTCAAAGCCTCTCCATCAACAAGATACACATTCCCAAAGTCACCTGCAACATAATTCCGCATTAACTCCCGGTGGGAAGATGTATGGAAGGAAGCCCCTGAATCCAGTATCCAGTCATCAACTTTACTATGAACTGCAAGCAATAGTGCATCCTGTACTTCTTCAGTTACAACATTAGCACTATCATTCTCGGTCTTCTTAGGATTTTTGCAGTTCTTCTTTATGTGGCCAGCTTTGCCACAATTCCAGCAAGTTGCCTACTGACCAGGCCTTGACTTGCTCTTGCCTCTGTGCTTTGATTTCGATCTTCCTCTGTTTGAGTTCCTGTCTTGTGATCTCCCTCGAGAATCAACATTTAGTGCTGAACTCGAACCCGAGGTCTCGCCAGAATCTTTCCTGCGCACCTCCTCAGCCAAAATCAAATCACGAATATCATCATACTTTAGTTTAGATTTACCAGCAGAATTACTAACAGCCATTCTCATGGCTTCGCAGCTATTTGGAAATGAAGCCAACAATATCAGTGCACGTATCTCATCATCAAATTCAATTTCAACAGACGACAATTGATTTGTGATAGTATTAAAATTATTCAGATGTTGTGCAACAGACATACCATCCGCCATCTCTAAATTGAATAACTTTTTCATCAAGTGTACCTTGTTATTCGCTGACGACTTTTCATACATACCTGACAAAGCCGTCATGAGATCCACAGTCGTCTTCTCCTTGATGACGTTGTGTGCAACGGATCTCGACAGGGTTAATTGAATAACCCCCAGAACCTGTCGATCCAACAAATTCCAATTAGCCTCATCCATCTTTTCCGGTCGCTTCCCCAATAGTGGAAGATGGAGTTTCTTCCCAAAGAGGTAGTCCTCTATCTTCATCCTCTAGTAACCAAAATCCGTGCCATCAAACTTCTCGATCCCCGATACCTTCACTTCATCTCCAGCCATCGTTTCCCCTCAGACCCGAACCTTAGCTCTTGATACTAATTGTTGTGAAAAACGATGACAATAAAGTGAAAAATATGAATATGAACGAGAAAAATCACACACGATACACAGATATACGTGGTTCGACAAATTACTGTAGAGGATTTTATTACTTGAGGAATCACACTACAATGGAGGGGAGAAATACTACTCCAATACTCAACATAGAACAATGGTGAGACTGGATTGAAGCTGTGTGAACTGAGGAGAAGAAAGTGACTTAGTCATGATGTTAGCAATCTGATCTTTGCATGAAATGAAGGATACTTGTAAGGATTTTGCAGCATATGGCCGAACCTTATCCTTGAGTGCATAACTGGATTAAGAGTAAGATAAGTGGCTCCAAGATTGTCACACCAAAGTGTTGGTGGATGAGAGGGTTGAATGCCAAGTTCTTTTAATAGTGACTGCAACCAAATAACTTCACATGCAGTATTAGCAATAGATTTATACTCAGCTTCAGTAGAAGACCGAGCAACAATAGGTTGTTTCTTAGAGCCCCCAAGAAATTAAATGAGTACCAAAGTAAATACCAAAACCTCTTGTGGAGCGACAATCATCAGGACAACCAGCCTAGTCTGCAACAGAAAAGCCAGCAAGAGTATGAGCAGATGATGGAGTAAGGCATAAACCAAAGTTGCGAGTATTATTAAGATATATGAGAATACGTTTAACGACAACCCAGTGGGGAAGATGTGGACAGTGCATAAATTCACACACACGGTTGACAGCAAAGGAGATATCAGGTCTAGTGAAAGCAAGGTATTGAAGACTTCCCACAACACTACGATACCGGTGAGGATCCTCAAAAGTTGACCCATCTAAGGGAGTTAACTTTTCAGAAACTGACATAGGTGTGGCCATGGCCTTGGAGTTGATCATACCAGTATGTAGTAGCAAATCAGTAACATACTTAGTTTGTGACAAGTATGGACCAAACTAATTTTGGCAAACCTCTATACCAAGAAAGTAATGAAGCAACCCTAAATCTCTAACAGGAAAGTATTGTTGCAAGGAAGAGATAAATTCAGAAATAAGAACATAGTTTGAAACCGTGACCAAAATGCCGTCTACATATATCAATATATAGACACAACCAGAAGTTGTACGCATAATAAAAAGAGAGGAATCAGAGCTAGAACAAGTAAAGCCAAGATGCAGTAGTCTATCACTAAGTTTAGCAAACCAAGCTCTAGGAGCCTGTTTCAAACCGTAAATAGACTTTCTTAACTTATAGACATGAGCTAGGAAATCTGGATTCACGAAACAGGGAGGTTGCTTCATATAGAGCCCCTCCTCAAGGTCTCCATGCAAAAATGCATTATGTACGTCGAGTTGATGCAAAGGCCAATTAGAGGTGACAGCAAGAGAGAGCAAGAGTCTTATGGTAACCGGTTTTACAACCGGGCTGAAAGTTTCATGGTAGTCCAAACCGGGTTGTTGGTGAAATCCTTGAGCCACTAGACGCGCCTTGCGACGCTCAAGTGATCCATTAGAGTTTTGTTTGGTTTTCAGAACCCATTTGGAGCCAAGAAGGTTATATGTTGAAGAGAAAGGGACAAGATCCCAAGTTTTATTGCTGAGAAGGGCATCAATCTTAGTTGCCATGGTAGTGCACCATTCAACAAATTTAGAGGCCTTTGTAAATGAAGTGGGCTCTTCAGGAATGATGGGGGAAGTAGAAACAGAGGAGGTGGTGAGAGATGTGGTCGGTTTGCAAGGAGGCCAAGAAATAGTACCATCATTTCGACGGAGAGGACAGAAAATATTTGTTTTTGATCTTGTGAGCATCAGATGACTGGAGGAAAATAGAACTTGATTTTGAGAGGAAGAGATGCATTCGGTGGAAGGAATAGACATAGAGTGTTGTGGAGGAACTGTAGAGGAAATGGTGGATTGTGAATCTGAAGAGAAAGAAGGAATAAGGGAAGGTGAAGGAACCCTAAGTGATGATGTGGGGGCCTGAGTAGGTGGGCCAAGAGTATGTGTGGGGCTAGTTTGAGGAAAGATAATGGGAGGCTGGGATATGTGCTGATTGGAGATATTTGGCTGAGAATTGGAATCAGGCAGTGAGGAAGTTGAGTTGGACTGAGAAGCAAAAGGAAAATGAGTCTCATCAAAGATTACATCCCTGCAGATGTAAGTTCGGCCCATGGGTAGATGAAGACAAATGTACCCGTTGTGATCAGGGCTATAGCCCATGAACACACAGGGTTTGGATCGATAATCCAATTTGTGTTGATTAAAGGACCTGAGATTGGGCCAACAAGAGGACCCAAACACTTTAAAAAATTTATAATCAGGGATTTGCCCCATTAACACTTCAAAAGGGGATATATTTTGGAGTAGAGTAGTTGGCATGGAATTTATTAAGAAAGTAGCTGTTTGAAACGCTTGAGCCCAATAAATGTGAGGAACAAATGCATGAGACAAAAGGGATAAACCGGTCTCAACAATATGATGGTGTCAACGTTCCACACTCCCATTTTGTTGATGGGAGTGAGGACATGTGACCCGATGAGTTATACCAAAAGATTGAAAAATATTTTTAAGAGGACGAAATTTGCCTCCCCAATCAATTTGAACCGAAACAACTATAGTATTAAAAGTGTTACTCACATAACGAAGAAAAGCCATGACTACGGCTGTTACATTAGATTTAACTTGCATAGGAAAATACCAGACAAACTTTGAAAAATCATCAGCTAAAGAAAGATAATAACGTATTCCATGCATGGAAGGCACAGGGGCAGGGCCCCAAACATCTAGAAACAAAAGTTGAAGGATCGATTTGAACGTGAGGGAGAAGATGGATGAGGCAGAGCATGCGCTTTAGGATTAGAACAAGCAGGACAGTAACTTATCGAAGCAGTAGTAGAGAGAGGAAGATTGAACCGATGCAAGATAAGTGAAGTGGTGCGTGGAGAGGGATGTCCCAGCCTTGAATTCCAAAGTTGAGCATAAGTCTAAACGCCTAAGAAAGCTTCTGGAGAGGAAATGGAAATTTTAGCAGATGGTGGCAAGACATACAGGCCATCTTTAATGTGACCCTGAAGGAGTGCTTCCCGGGAGCGTGAATCCTTCACAAAAAACAAACTAGAGTGACATTCAAAAAATACACTATTATCACTACAAAATTGACGCACAGACAGTAAATTGCGTGAAATGTAGGGGACATGAAGAAGATTGTTTAAGAGAAATTTGCCAGAAGAGGTCGGCAATTGAGCTGTGCCAAAATGATGGATGGGCAATGATGAGCCACCCTCGATGCAAACTTGGTTAGGTCCCTGATACGATTTAGACTCTAAGTTGAGGTTATTGAATTCAGATGTAAATTGGTGGGAAGCAGCAGTATCCGGAAACCAGGTAATGGCTGATGAAGGAGACTGAGAAAGAGAGGTATAGTTGGCTGTGTGAGATGACTAAGGAGAAGCTGGGAAAGGAGCTGTGAGCCGATGATAACAAGACAGAGCTGTGTGACCAAATTTTTGGCACACTTGACACTAAGGACGAGAGTCAGTTGGAGAAAAAGGCATATTATTTGGGGAAAAAGATCTCTGTCCCGAGTAGAAACCACGAGGTGAAAAACGACCTCGTCGTCCTCCCTGAGACTAAGATCGACCACGAGTGGGTGCTTAAGTGGGAGAGAAACAGGTGGTATTATGTGCAGCAAGAGTGGTGTTAGAAAGAAGGTTTTGAGTTTGATGAGAAATACGAGCTTCATGATTCAAAAGAAAATTATAGAGATGATGAGAGGAAATCTCATCTGGACGGGTGGTAAGTGAAGTTACCAACAATTCATACTCAGAACCTAGTCCTGCAAGAAGAGCAATGGAAAATTCAGAATCACTCGATGGGTGTCCTGCGGCACTTAACGAAGCAGCAAGATTTTTCGCCCAATTATAATAATCGGAAGCAGATTCTGGGCCTTTCTTTAAAAATGCTAACTGAAATTTAGTGTGGACTACATGGGCGGACGATTTTGCAGTAAAGAGACTTTGAAGCGTGTTCCAGATTGCAAAGGATGTAGTGCAATCAAGAACTTGTGCTAGCACCTACTCAGAGAGGGAAGCATTAAGAGTGGACATAATCAATTTATCTTGAAGAACCCACTTAGTATGCTCAGGATTGGGAGTATCAGTTTTCGATGGAGGAGGCATACGAAAAGAGCCATCCACATACCCGAATAACTGATGACCCTCTAAAAAACGTACTATCCGAGCTTTCCATAGAAAATAGTTATCTATGGTAAGCTTGATTGTGATGAAATGAAAGGCTGTGTTTAGGATATTATTGGTGGTTGATTTATCGGATGGTGCCATGAGAAGTAGAAAAGAAGCAAAGGAAAGGAGAAAAAAAAAGGAAAAAAAAAAGAAAGGGACGTGAGTCCTATTTAGGCTCTGATACCATGTTGAAGAAACTAAATGCACAAGACGTGTTTGATGAAAGTTTTCTATTGAATTGAATAACAGAGTCTGTATTACTAGCCTCTACCTTTCATGCCTTTTACATTGCACAGTGTAAAGTATATATAGAAAGTAAATCGTAACAGAATTGTGCACATCATTGTTTCTGTTTACAGGTTGTTTAGTTTAAGCCGTTTGATGTTAATGACAACTCATCACGTACAACACGTAAGATCGTATTCTTTTTATATGTAGCTACCAATTAATGGCTTGTAATATAAGTAATGACAACAATTATTATTTTTAAATTATTTTACTACTCTATTTTAAATGGGAAGTTTCTTTTTTTTTTTTAAAAAAAAAAATCGAGATGTAGAATTATGTTTATTTTTCAAAAATATAAATGATTAAAAAAGAAATTATAAAGAATTGTGTCCAAGGGCCATCTGGGACACTTTTAAGCACTTGTGAAGACAAAGTAGAAGAGAACATTATCTTCTTGAAAAAATCTTAGTTCTCGCCACGGACTTAGCCTCCAAGCTTTTGCAATTAATTCCATTGATTGGAATGCTAATACTCTTTACGCTGGTGGCGGTGGAAGTGGTAGCAACAGCTCAAGCCATGTTTGGATTTCTATTTCCAGTTGTGCAACGCCCCAAAGGAATGCCCACATCATTATAAAGAGCAAAACATTTTCCTTCTCAAATAATGTGAGATTCCATACATTATTTACTGTTATCCTTATCGAATCTCCCCCCTTAAATTCTAGTTATTTCAGAACTTAGTTGTAAGGAACTTAGTTGTAATTTTGAGAATAAGGAAGGAATTGTCTGAGATGAAGATGAATGGGTAATCATATTTGTATTTCAAAAGCTATAATAACTGGGTGATTCGAGGCAACCCAAAACCTCCATGAAAATAACACTGGTTCATACAAGATTCCAAATCAATTCCCCTTTTCTTTTTCTCCACTAAGTACACATGTTCTCCTCTTTAACAAACCGATGATATAAACTGATGATCAAACTGACCCTCTAATCCACTACATGTCTTCTGCCCCCAACACCGTTTAACAACTAGCTAACATTAAACTATGCCGTTTCAGGGCTTACAAAACTTTGTGTTTTATTTCTGACTTAATACGTCATTTCATCTAGGGATAAGTCTTCTCCCCCCATGATTTCCTTCTTCATTTCTTATCGTTCTCTCTCTCTGCTCTTCCAAAGGTCTATGCTTTACCCTTCTTCCGTCGTTGCCATCAAGAGCTTGACACCCCCCATCAGAACACAGAGAGAGAGATTGGGGGCAATAATGAGGCGTTGACGCTGGCAAATTTGAGCGAGTTACAAAAGTGAGCTAGATGTGGGGGTTCTTCGGGAGTGTGTGTGCTTGTCGAGGTGGCGTTAGAAGCCCTAATTGTGAGGAACGAAGGACGGTGGACAGAGAGATGTCTACGAGAGGTGGGAGAAGCCGAGAGAAAGAGTGGGGCACTGTCAGCAGGCGAGGGCGGCATGACACCGCCATATTAGTTACCTAGAGAAAGACAGAGGGAAGAGACGGACAAAGGAGATATGGAGAGAGATACAAAGGAGAAGACGTACTAGTGGCTTCATACGACGTCGCCAACAATCATGGGGCAGGGCTAGTTACAAAATAAGATGTATAATTGGATTGAAAAAACAAGAAATTCGAAACTACCAAAATGGTCAAAATGCATGTTTTAATAGGAACACGTATAAGCAATGGCCTCTTAGTGCTCCTTGTGGGATGTTCTTTGGTATATTGGGTACTGCAGAAAAGAAAGCTCATAACTCAAAGAGAAGTGGTTCCAAACAAATGGTGGCCTAATGTTTCAGGAAAGACTCCCAAATCACGCAAAGATCCATGCAAACAGCAAAAATCTTCAACACTGAAGAACTTGAGAAGGCAACCGAAAATTACAACAATAGCAGAGTCATTGGCCAAGGAGGCTATGTTGTTGTTTACAAAGGTATCTTGTTGGCTGATCATAGAGTTGTGGCTATTAAAATGTCCAAAATTTGGGACTAAAGCCAAATTGAGCAATTCATAAATGAGAAGATTGTTCTTACTCAAATCAACCATAGAAATGTGGTTAAGCAATTAGGTTGTTGTTTGGAAATAGAAGTGCCCTTACTAGTCTATGAATTCATCTCAAATGGGATACTTTCTTATCATCTTCATGATAAAAGCAGTTCTTCCTTACTCATGTTACAAACGTCTTAAGATAGCAACAGAAACTGTAGGATCCTTTGTATACTTGCATTGTAAAGCTTCTATGTCAATTATACATTGAGATGTAAAAACTGCAAATATACTTTTGGATGAAAATGACACAGCAAAAGTATCAGACCTTGGAGCTTCAAGACTCTTTCCTCATGACCAGACACAATTAACTGCATTGCTACAAGGATTATTTGGATAGTTGGATCCGAAATACTTTCATACTAGTCGTCTAAAAAAAGTGACATCTATAGCTTTGGTGTTGTTTTAGTAGAGTTATTAACAGGTAAGAAAGTAATTTTTTTTGTTAGGGCTGAAAGTGAGAGAAATCTAGTGATGTATTTGTATCCATGGTAGAGGAGGATTGCCTATTGGAAATTCTTGATGATGACATCCATAATAGAAGTAATGCCGAGTAACTAAAAAAGGTTGCTAACGTTGCGAATAGAAGCCATAGTGTTAAAGGAGATGATAAGCCTACTATGAAGAAAGTGGCCATGGAACTGGATGGACTGAGAGTTAAGGAAAAGCATTCAAGGAAAAAAGCTAATCACAACATTGTAAAGGGTGAGCATTTGCTTAATTAGTACATCTGTGCAATCTTTAACTATTGATGTTAGCATTGGCTATTGTTCGAAGGGTACCATTGATAGTATGGGAAACTAAACACCAATGGATGATGGTAGATAATCAGTCCTCAAGCCTCAATCATCCAGCATCCCTACAACAAACTTACTCTTTAGGGTCCCAAAAAATTTCAATTTCCCCCTTAAAAGTATTTTGGGATGAAATATTTTCATCGCTAGTTTGTCCCAAAAAGTTTTCTAGGTTGAAATCCTGAATTTCGACCCAAAAAATATATTTTAGAACAAAATTTGTCATTTCTATTCGAAAGCATTTGAATGGATTTTTTTTGGCCTACTCATCGTTTAAAACAAAAAAAACAAAAAAAAAAACCGTTTGAATGGATTTAATTTGGAATAAAAAAAATTCATCCGTAACAGTTGTTTGAATGCCATTTTGATTTGGAGAAGTATTTGCCTTCACTTAGCAGCAAATGGTCATATAAACTCAAGAAAATTAATATGAAAGCTACAAAAAGAAAAATCTTCCTTACAAAATGAAAATCCCATCAAATTCTTAACCATAACAAATTGATTGAGTGTGTACACAAAACATCTCAAGTGACAAGTCAAGAACAACAAACATGAGTTTTACAAATAAAATGAATAATTTCTTCAAGCATAACACAACCCATTACATAGCATTGAAACATGCAAAAAATAGAAAATAATGAAAGGGGCCAAGTTTGACACTTTTGTACTTTTGTTCTTCCCTGATCTGTTCAACTCAAGGATATTCAAGTCTTAAACTTTTTATCTTCCCTTGTAGTCAAGAACAATTCCTAAAAATTGGCATAAACATGTGGTAATTATTAAAATAATTACATGAACAACTTTGTATATATGTATATATATCATCATTCAGTTTTAAAAAGTAAGAGAATTCTCCTTACAATCTCTTTGTAGGTTCCAGATGGATGTTTTTTCCTCAAAGCATCAATAAAATCCATAGCATAAAGGAATGGCATATTCGGCATCCCTACAACCAAATGAAAAATCAGCTATGGTCTATTATATACATAGCACAAACAATTACATAAAACACCCTCACACAGTGAAGGTGCACAATAAGAATCTAATATTAAATCATTAAAATGAAACTCAACACAGCAATACTATGGTAGCATGCCTGCTTGCGTGATTGTTTAAGAGACTAAACAAATCTGGTTCCAAAACAAAATCTAAGGTTTATACCGTCTCCAAGATCTTTTTATACCTTAGACCCATTCTTGCACGTCGGGACCTATAATGGCATATGTTGCCCAGATGACTAACATAAGAGGGGAGTGAATTCGGTTGTAAAAAAAAAAAATAATTATAAGTCAAATACAAAATATAAAATATGAACAAAATACGAAATAACAATAAATATAAAGAGTAATGGTAAGAGAGAATCAGACTCAGTAAGTTAATGAGATTCGGCCCTACTGCCTACATCCTCGCCTCAAGCTACCCCTTGAGAATTTTCAAATTCACTATTCAACTTCTTTCAGGTGGAGATAGAAATCTATTATACCTTTAAACAACCCCACTATACTTGTAATCACCTTACACATGGTGATTCAACTATTCCTTCTGTTGAACACTTTCTACACACACAAGGGTTATACATACCATTTTACTAATACAAGAGCTAATAGTGGGTAGATTATCAGAGAACACTATTCAATGAGTGAAATAAGAACAACATAGCGCAAATTATATCTCTCTCAAATTGAGCAAGGGTTAAGGCTTAATGCTTATAAAAGAGATATTGAAAGTTTTAAATGAATGTTGCAAAACTTGCAATAATGTGTGTATGCTCTTGGTATTGTGAATTTGAAAATATCAATTGAGCTATTTATAGGCATATGAAACTTCATATTCAAATTTAAAAAGATTCATAAGTTAAAGACAACATCATTCACTTTTCAAAAAATTCAAGTAAAAGTTTCTTCTTTTTCAATTGTCAAAGACAATATCATTCACTTTTCAAATAAAGATTTTTTCCTTTTTTCCAGTTGGATCATTGGCTCACTGATTACATCTATACAATCTCCTTATACTCTAATACTTAAATTTTGGATAAAAATGTTAAAAATCTTAAAAACCATACAGAGGACAGTCAACTATAGACTTTGATGGATTGTTGAGGAGTCATGCATGATCTGTACGTATTTGGAAGTTAATTAATTCCATCCTCTGTAACAAAATACGTGGATTAGTGGTGGGATCGATGCCTTTTGAACTTTCAAAACAGCAATTGGGAACTCAACTGGAAAATGAAAATTACTTTAATTCGACAAAAAGTATAATAAACTCTATACATCTGAAGATTTAGATGTCGTTTATAAAGAAAAACATGGTAAAACTTGCATCTCAAATATTTTATATTTATATATATATCAAGTATTAAAACTAGAACAATTTATCCTTTAATTATAAAAATCTGACAAATTGCACTCATTTAATTTCAACCGGTAAGATTGATAAAAAAAAAAGGTGAGTTGTACAAAATTATATACAATCAAATCAAAGTGTTTCGAATACACTGTATCAATTTCAGAGTACAAATTAAGGGAAAATCACTAGACCAAGCACTAGCTAGCTGCTAATTGTTGGAGGCGACGGGATCACAAAAAACGATGTTTAGAAAAGTTAGAAGGATTTGGATGGATCAGAAAGATAGAAAGAAATAGAAATGTGAAGCCAAAAACCTTGTGGAAAAAGCAGAAAATAAAAAATAGAAAAGGAAAACACAGAGATTGCAAATTCTTTTGACCCCACGAACAGGTCTAGCTACAAAAGTTAGCAAAATAAACCGAAAAAGAGAAAGCTAATGGTGCAACAAGATATGATATCTTATTCAAAAGAAAAGTGTTGTGCTTCTGGCCTGTCCAAAAAAATCACACAAGATGATAGAGAGACAATATTTAAGTGGTTCGGCAACTTGCCTACGTTCACTGAAGCGAAAACTCAGTATTTTCAATATGTTTGTACAAAATTACAAACACTCATATACAAACTCTCTGTTCTGGGTTTCTCCATAACTTAAATTTCACCCTTAGCCCTCTGCCTTGATCGCTCACCTCAGTGAGGAAAGTTTTAATCTTCAACAAATGACCTCCTTTTATAGGATAAGCCATAGGGGAAAAACACCCACACTTCTTGACCAAGAGGAAGGCTTCTTTCGGTGCAGCAATTTTGGTCAATACTTGCTACCAGAGACTTTCGGTGGGTGGGTGGCTGCAAGTTCAAATGGCATTTCACACTTGGGGAGCTTCCAACAATCACCCCCTCCACCCAAGTGTGCTATACTAGGATGCTACAAACGGATGCTTCCTTCAAATGATTGCACTCCTTCATTGGAATGCTTGTTAGCCATGAGAGATTTCCGCTATCAAATGCATCTGCAGGTATGTTTTCAAATGGATGTCCAGATACTTCTCCAAATGCTTCTTCAAATGCATCAGCATCGTCTACATCCATGGAGCTTGCAAGAGATTTTCTTCAGAGGAGATTTACTAGTGCCTTACTGCACAATCTCAACTCCCTAGGATTCTTCTTTCGCTCGAGTTCATGAGTCCGCACTCATGTACACCTTGAGCAAATTGAGTTTTGCTTGAGTCACAGCCGAACGAATAATCTACCTGGTGCCTTTACAGCTTTCAAAACCAGGCTCCATAATCCTACAATCACACCAATCTCCAACTTGGAGACTGGTTCTCAACATGCTAGCCTCTATCTCCAGCATGATCTGTTATCATCTCTGCAATTTTACAGCTCATGTATTCAAGTTAGAAGACTAACTAAAGTGATGCATAACTTTAGTTTATCACGTACAGTGCCCTTAATCAACACATCTATATAGGGCAACACATCTCCCACAGCATTGGAAATTAATGGTCTCGCACGAACCTTGACACATATCATAGAACATGTTGCTGAGGTCTCCATCTCTGACCTGGGCAACTGACTCCTCATCCTGCTGCTGTCTTCAGTCGATGTGCCCATCTTGTATGCAGTCTCTGCTAACTTCAACTTGCATAATCTCCATTCTTGCAAGATTTTTCTTCATACTGTAGTTCATTACCTTCATTCAGCAGGATATAGTATAAGGTAGTAACGACTATGGATGTCTGATCGTCTTGGCAGTCATGTGATCATCAATTTTAGGTGTAGACATCCGTAGAACATTTGACGTTTTGTTCCCATCTCTCACACCTTTGGTTCAGGTCGTGGTCTAGGGAGATTTCATCATGTTTAGATGAGGAAAAGTAAAACTGACTTTCTTTTACTTCCTTATATAATTCACACGACCATTACCACAAGCCAAGACCAATGAATCATTCATGACCTTCCACGCCTTTTTGAGAAAACACTACTGAATAATTATTGTCTTCAATCTATCTTTAACAGCCTTGTGCACTGCAAGAAATACGACATCATGTATTTCTTCAGTCACCATATTCACAGCATCATTCTCAGTTTTCTCCTGATTTTAGCAATCTCTTGTGGCCTGTCTTGCCACAATTTCTAGCGAGTCATCTGTTGTCTAGATCTTGATTTGCCTCTGCCCTTATTCTTGGACTTTGATTAATCCAAGCTTCTATCCTGATTATCAACATTCAGGACCAACAAACTCGAGATCTTGCAAGAATCTTTTCTACGCACCTCCTCATCTAGGATAAGATCTCTTACATTAAGAAACTTCAACTTTGAATTCTTTGCAAAATTACTTATAGCCATTCTCATGACCTCCCAACTTTTTGACCACAATGCCAAATACTATTGGGCAACAAAAGTACCTTCTGCCCTTTTGAAGTTGAACAATTTCTTCATTTGCACTTTGTTATTTGCAACTGGCTTTTCAAAGAAAGCCACAATGAGATCCGTTGTGGTTCTCCTCTTAATAACATTATGCTCCATAAGTTGTATGATTGCCAAAACTTGTCGATGTAATAAGTTAATTAGCATCGTCCAATGATCTGAAGTTTGCTCCTCAAACTTCACGATCCCAACTTGCTTAAAACAAGCCCAAAAGAACTGAGTTCGGCAACATTGGACTCTAACTAGCTGACATCAAGCCCAAAACTAATTAGTCTGGCACGACTCCATCTGGCTGAGATCAAGCCCAAAATATATGAGTCCTACACGACTCAAACTGGCTGAGATCAACCCAAAACAAATGAATCCATCACGACTCCAACTGGTTACGATCAAACCAAAAACAAATGAGTCCTGCATGACTCCAACTGAATGAGATCAAGCCAAAAACATATGAGTCCGTAATGACTCTAACTGGTTGAGATCAAGCCAAAAACAAATGAATCCATCACGACTCCAACTGGCTTTAATCAGGCCCACAACTGATCTAAAGTCTAAATGGTCCAGATCATTAGTACCGATGGTGAATCTCAACATTCCCATTGTATGGATGAGTCCAGAATGATCCAAATAGTTTGTCAGCACTATTTGATCATCACGATTGGACTACAACTGGCGTAGATCAAGCCCAAAATGGATCTAAATTTTGAACAATTCAGATTGAAAGTACCGATGGCAAATCTCAACATTCTCACCGTACAGATGAGTCCGGAATGATCCAAATAGTTTGTCAGCACTAATTGATCATCGCAATGACTCCAAATGGCATATATTAAGCCCAAAATGATCTGCAACTCATGGACGGTTTAGATCGAAAGTATCGTGGTGAATCTCAACATTCCCACCATACAGATGAGTCCAACATGATCCAAATAGTTTGTTAGCACTATTTGATCATCGCAATTGGACTCCAAATGGCATAAATCAAGAACAAAATGATCTGCAACTCATGGACAGTTCAGATTGAAAGTACTGGTGGCGAATCTCAATATTCTCACCGTACTGATGAGTCCAAAATGATCCAAATAGTTTGTCAGCACTATTTGATCATTGCAATTGGACTCTAAATGGCATAGATCAAGCCCAAAATGATCTGCAACTCATTGACGATTCAGATCAAAAGTACCAATGCGGAATCTCAATATTCCCACCATAAAAATGAGTCTAGAATGATCTAAATAGTTTGTCGGCACTATTTGATTGTTGAAATCGGACTCCGAATCGCTTAGATCTAGCCCAAAATGGTCTGCAACTTAAAGAATGTTCAGATCAAAAGTACCGATGGTGAATCTCAATATTCCCACCGTACAGATGAGTCTGGAATAATCCAAATAGTTTTTCAGCACTATTTGATCGTTGAAATCAGACTTTGTATAGCTTAAATCTAGCCCAACAAAGCTCTGAAAAATGGATTCGGTTTTTATGCCGTTTGCAGCAATGGATTCGTCTTGACGCGAGGATTCGTCTTGATGCGAGGAACATCATTGTGTGATCAAAAGTTGCTTTCAATCAACTTGATTTTTCTGGACAACACAAAACCAAATCTCTGATACCAATTGTTCTGAGCCTCTGGCCTGTCACACAAGACGATAGAGAGACAATATTTAAGTGGTTCGGCAACTTGCCTACGTCCACTGAAGTAGAAACTTAGTATTTTCAATATGTTTGTAGAAAATTACAAACACTCATATCAAACTCTCTATCTCTCAAAAACTCTCTGTTTTAGGTTTCCCAGAACCTAAATTTCATCCTCAGCCCTCTGCCTTGATCGCTCACCTCAGTGAGGATAGTTTTAATCTTCAGCAAATGACCTCCTTTTATAGAATAAGCCATAGGGGACAAACACGCACACTTCTTGACCAAGAGGAATGCTTCTTTTGGTGCAGCAATTTTGGTCAATATTTGCTGCCAGAGACTTTCGGTGGGTGGGTGGCTACAAGTTCAAATGGCATTTCACACTTGAGGGTTTCCAACAAAAAGTAGGTAGGAATGACCAAAACAATATTGTTTTTAACTTTGGATAAGCAAAAGATTTCCCAATCTCATCATTCTGGATTACAAGTTAGCTATATATACCAAAAAGGTTGAACAAATTAAGACTCTCGTTTTTTTGAGTAGAGGTTTTTCTCTCGTCGACGTACGAGTTTTGGAAGGTTTGAGGAGATGGTTGAGGAACTGGACTCGCTATATGCGTCATTGTCTCTAACGGAACAGGAGAATGAAGAAATACTGGTGGAATCCAGTAAGGTGGAAGAAGTTCTAGCTAGAGGAAAGCATTGTTTGATTATGAGTTTACTTACGAGAAAACACTATAATCATGAGGCGTTTAAATCTACTATAAAGAAAGTGTGGCGACCAGTCCATGGGGTTAAATTTCGGGATCTAAATTCTAAATTCACGTTGATAGAATTTGATGACGAGGGGGATAAATCAAAGGTAGAACGGGATGGTCCATGGCATTTCGATAAACAGCTGATTTTATTGAAACCTTTTGACGGATCTCTGCAGATCAATTCGCTCCAGATTACACATGCTGTTTTTTGGGTGCGAATTCATGATCTTCCTTTAATAGCTCGGAACAAATATGTTGGAAATTTGGTGGGAAGTATGCTGGGGGAAGTGATTGAAGTCGATTTAGAAAAAGGGGAAATAGAATGGGGTGAGTATATGAGAGTGAGGGTTTTATTAAATATTACTCAACCTCTCCAGCGGAGGAAGCGTCTGAAGGTAGGGGATGGCCTTTCATGTTGGGTTCGGTTTTCCTATGAGAGGCTGCCTGATTTATGCTACTCATGTGGTGTTCTAGGTCACACGGTACGTGAATGTGAAAATGGTCAGGTGGATGTTTCTCCTGAGAAGTTCCCATACGGCGAATGGATGAGGGCAAACTATGGCGGCATCCGTCGGGAAGGGCGGTGGGATCCACGAATTCGGCAAGGGAGGTCATCGGAAGGGGGTTTTGGCAATTTTACGGCGGAGCTTTCAAAAAAAACAGAGGAACCAATAATTTCGGAACCAGCTCAGATTATCACGGCGCCAAACCAGGGCGAGGAAATTGGTGATCCTATTTCAAACTCAAACGAAGATAATGATCTCTTGCAGGTTATGAGCAAACGGGGAGTTCAAAAAGAAGATAAGGGGGATAATCAGAAAGTGGAAACAGATAAGGCAGGCACCAAAGAAATCTCAGAGGATTGGTTGCCTCTTTCGGGGGAAGTTCCAAAATTCTCGGAAGGATTTTCTTCCAATCTGTTCGAGGTTCCAATTCTGGGTTGTGGGGCTGCTGTTTCGAATGGGCCTTCTGTCTCAATGGGTCCTCAGTTGGAAGGGCTTGCAGGTTTCACGGGGCTAGAATTAAAAGGCCCATTATCCCCGAAGCCCAGGGCTGCAACTAGGAAGGCTTTAAGTTATAAACGAAGTTCCTCTTTGGGAAATAGAGAGGCAGAATCAGGGCAGAGGTCGTCGGATGCTATTTCTCAATCAGAACAAGTGAGTGGCCGTAAGAGAAAGGAAGGAGATGTGGTAGTAGGCGAGGCAGAAAGCAGGAAGAAACACCATGGGTTGGGGTCCCCGAATCCCGTATCATCGGCGGTGGCTGTGGAACAGCACCGCCGGTCTCAATGAAAATTTTCAGTTGGAACCCCCGTGGGCTTGGGAACCCACGTGGAGTTCGTACGCTTCGCAACTTGCTTGTGAAGGAAGATCCTGATGTGGTTTTTTTGCAAGAAACTCATCTATCAGCTTCCCAATGGGTATTCTGTAAGTTTTCTATTGGCTTCAAAAACTGTTTTGTAGTTGATTCTATCGGTCGTAGTGGAGGTCTAGCTATGCTTTGGAAAGATGACTGTGACTTGCATATTATTAATTACTCTATGCATCATATTCATGCTGTGATTAAAAATTCTGTGTTTGAGGGAGGGGAGGGTTTTATTACGGGAGTTTATGGTCATCCGCAAACTGAAAAAAGAGAGGAAGTTTGGTCTCTCATTAAATCCGTGGGGGTGGGGGAGTCTATTCCATGGTTGGTCTTTGGGGATTTCAATGAGATCCTTAACCAATCCGAAAAACTTGGGGGGAATTATAGAAGTGAGAGACAAATGGAGGGGTTCAAATCGGTCCTAGATGAAAGGGGACTTAGGGATTTAGGGTTTTCGGGGAAACCTTTTACATGGAGTAATAGGAGGGAGGGGGATGTGATTTGTGAGAGATTGGATCGGTTTTTGGGAAATGTTGTCTGGTGTGAGGTGTTTCCTTTTATCCATGTGCAACATGGAGTGGCAGCGTATTCAGACCATTCTCCTATATGGTTAGATACAAATGGTGGATCTTTGAGGCGAAGTGGTAAAAGGCCATTTAGATTTGAAGCAATGTGGGTAGGGGTGAAGGATTGCTCAAGCATTGTTGAGAGAATCTGGAAAGAGGGTCAGGATTCACATAATTTCAATCATCTTATGAGTAGAATTGCTAAATGTGGAATTGAGTTGACAAGATGGAACAAAGTTTCTTTTGGGAATGTTCAAAAAGAGAACCTAACTGCCATTGAGGAAATGGACCCAAGTTTTCAACAAGTTTCCCTTCAAAAGGAGGCCAGGGATGAAGTTCAAAAGTGGTTGGAAAGGGATGAAATTATGTGGAAGCAACGTTCTAGGGTACAATGGTTAAAGGAAGGGGATAGAAATTCGAGGTTCTTCCATCATAAAGCAAATGCTAGGAGAAGAAAGAACTTCATCCATCAGCTGAAAGATGAGTTTGGGTTCTGGAGGAGAGGAGATCAGATGGGTGGAATGATAGTGGAATTTTTTCAGAAGTTGTTTTCTTCTGAAGCTCAGCCCGAATGTTCTGAGGTGTTATCTATGGTGGAGGGGAGGGTTTCCTCTCAAATGAATGAGGCTTTATTACTTCCTTATGTGGCAGAGGAAGTAGAGGAAGCTATTCATCAAATGCACCCCTCTACAGCTCTTGGTCCGGATGGTATGTCTCCTGTGTTTTTTCAAAAATATTGGGGATTAATAGGAGAGTCAGTTAAAGTTTCTGTGTTGAATGCCCTGAATCAAGGTTATTTTCCAAAGGATCTCAATCATACTTTTATTACTTTGATCCCGAAGAAAAGTAATCCGTTAAGAGTGGCTGATTTTAGGCCTATCAGTCTTTGTAATGTTCTTTATAAGATATTATCAAAAGTCATTGCAAATAGGCTCAAAAAAATTCTGCCATTGGTTATTTCTGATACTCAATGTGCCTTTGTTCCTGGAAGACATATTACGGATAATGTTTTAGTGGCATATGAAACATTACATTATCTTAGAAACAAAAGGGTGGGTCACAAGGGATATATGTCTCTCAAACTAGATATGAGTAAAGCATATGATAGAGTTGAATGGGGTTTTTTGAGAGGGATAATGAATGCTCTTGGCTTTGATCAAAGGTGGATTAATCTGGTTATGCAATGTGTTTCAACAGTTTCATTTTCTGTTCTTGTGAATGGAAGTCCAAAAGGCCCTATTTTTCCAACAAGAGGTTTAAGGCAAGGTGACCCTCTCTCACCTTACCTTTTTCTCTTGTGTACTGAAGGATTGATTAGTCTTTTGAAGAAAAATGCTGGTCCTGGTTTGGTGGAAGGGGTGAGGATTTGTAGAGGGGCTCCTCGAGTGAATCATCTTCTTTTTGCGGATGATAGTGTCATTTTCTGTCAAGCTGATGTTTCTACTAATGAGAAGATTTTATCTCTGTTGGAGACGTATGAAAAAGCTTCAGGGCAGTGTATTAATAAAGAGAAGACTTCGATGGTTTTCAGTAGAAATGTGCATGAGGCTGTGAAAGATGAAATAATGATGATGTGGGGTGGTAGTAATATTCAGCAGTATGAAAAATACTTGGGATTACCACCCATGGTAGGAAGATCAAGACAGAAAGCGTTTGCTGGTATAAAACAACGGTTATGGCAGAAAATTCAGATGTGGAAAGGAAATATTTTATCTCAAGGGGGTAAGGAAATTCTTTTAAAAGCAGTAGCTATGTCAATTCCGACGTATGCTATGAGCTGTTTTTCTTTCCCTAAAGCACTATGTCATGAAATGGAAATGATGATGGCCAAATTTTGGTGGGGAAATCATTCAAAGGAGAGGAAAATACATTGGTTGGGGTGGAAGAAACTGTGTGATTCAAAGTTTAGAGGTGGTTTGGGTTTTAAGAATTTGTATGATTTTAATAAGGCTCTCTTAGCAAAACAGGGCTGGCGCTTGCTATTAAATGGTGATTCTCTTCTATTCAGGATTTTTAAAGCTAGATATTTCCCAAAGTGTTCTTTGTTTGATGCAAAAATTGGCTTTAATGCCTCTTATGTTTGGAGGGGTATTCATAGTGCTTTGCCTTTGTTAAAATCGGGTTGTGTTAGGAGAGTGGGAAACGGGATGATGACAAGGGTCTTTCAGGATTTCTGGATTCCTGGAATTAAACCACTTGAATTACAAGGAGATCTTATCTGTCCTAGCATAGCAAATATGAAGGTGTATGATTTAATTGATAGTGATTCAGGATGGTGGAATGTTAGTACTTTAAGAACTCTCTTCAATCCAAGAGTGGTGTCTCAGATTTTAAAGATAAATATTTCATCCAGTTTTGAAGATTCCTGGTATTGGTCAGATGAAAAAAGTGGAAGCTACTCAGTTCGTAGTGGTTATAAGCAACTTCAGATAGTCCATGCTGATAGAGAAGGGGAAGGCTCTCGGTCTCAACAGATTAAATCTTTTTGGAAATGTCTATGGAAACTGAAAATACCATTGAAGATGAAGATGTTTGTTTGGAAAGCTTTTCTGGAAATTCTTCCTACTTATCTAAACCTAATGAAGAAGAAAATTCTTGCATCTGAGGTTTGTGTGTTCTGTCAGCAAGGTGTAGAGGATGCTGCTCATGCTCTATTTTATTGCCCAAGTATTCATTCTGTTTGTGTCCAGTTTCTCCCTTTGCTGGGCGAGATTGGTTATGGGAAATCCTTTTGGGAAATAAGCCTTGATATTAAGAATAAAGGCAGTGAGGAGGAGTTTATGAGGTTTATTGCCATGATTTGGGGAATTTGGTATAGGAGAAATAAGTTCATTTATGATAATGTTCTTCTTCAATTTTCCTCTGTTTTTTCTTCAGCCTTATCTTTGCAATCTGAATTTAAACAAGTTCAGATTCTAGATGCTAGCAGATTGGAAGCTCCAAGAATGTTAAGTTGGAAACCCCCTCCTGAGGGTGTTTTAAAAATGAATGTGGATGGTGCTACCTTTGAAGATATTGATAAAGCAGGGATTGGAGTGGTTTTAAGAGATCATGAAGGAAAAGTTCTAATGGCTTGCAGTAAGAAAGAGAATTCTGTTTCTAACCCAGAATTTATTGAAGCAACGGCAATGCTGAGGGGATTACAGTTTGGGTTGCAGTGGGGAATCCCAAAGGTTTTGATGGAAACTGATTGTCTTTTCTTAGTAGAAGCTTTAAATTCTTTTTCTGATGTTTTAACAGATTTTGCTTATATTCTAGATGAAATTCGTAGATTGATTTTCTATTATCAGGAAGTCTCTGTGGTTCATGTTAGTAGACAAGGTAATAATGTTGCTCATTGTTTAGCAAGATTTGCTAGGTATGTTGAGAATGTAAGTACTTGGTGGGATGGATGTCCTTCTTTTGTTTCTCAAGCAGTATGGCTTGATAAACATATTCATGTAAGGATTTGATTTTAATGAGTTTGGATTTGATCAAAAATAAAAAAAAAGGTTGAACAAATTTAAGCAATTAATTTGTACTAAATTAGGAAACTTCATGAGATCTGCATCCACTATATATGATCCTCAGTACATCTCAAGTTTCTTGCACGTATTCAATTAGAAGAGTAATGTAAGAGGGTGTGTAAGAGCATCCTCATCCGGGTCTGCATCTCCTATTTTTCCCTATAATTTAGGAAATAATTTAGAGTTTTGTTCAAAAACACCTCTCCATCCCGTTCCCTATTATGCGATCTTCATTTCTGGTCTGCACAGGAATTCCCCATATTTGTTGAAGTACTGTACATCCGCATCGTTCCATTTCCCGAGCATTCTCTCCTTCATCCCACGTCTTCTTCTCTGTAAACGGTTGGTGTGACACCCTGTTTTTACGTGTATTTTCATTGAAGAAATAATTTGATTTAATTAATATTATAGTGCTTGTATTTTAAATAATCGGATTCTAATTAGTTTTTATTCGCTGTTGAATTTAAATTGCTAGTTAATTTATTTCAGCTTGTTTTTGGTTTTAAAATTTAATAGTTGGTTTTTACTAGTTATTTAATTTATTTTAGCTTATCGATGTGTTTTAATTGGGTTTTAATTTATTTGATGTGGTGTTTAATTTATTTTAATCGTTTCACGGTTTTAATATCGTTTTCGGCGGACCAGTTTTTGAATTCCGAAAGTGAGGATTGGACCTCATTTCTTTTCTTTTCTCTTTTTTCTTTTTTCCCTTTTCCTTTTTCCTTTTTCTCCTTTTCTTTCCTTTCTTTCTTTTCTTCTTTTTCTTCCCCGATTTCCACTCCCGCGCGCTACTCCTCTCCATTTCTCCTTACCGCGCAGCCACCTTTGGCCGGCCATATCTCCTCCGTCCGGTGGAGGTGTCGTACACCACCCCCGCCATTCTCTTCCCCTCCCACCAGACTACATCCCCACCAATTTTCAGGACCATCGGACCCACCGTTAGCCGCCACGAGCCCCTCAAAGTCGCTGCCCCTGCTCTGTTTTCACCCTGTTGCCGATTTCTTCCTCCGCCCAGAACCGCCACTTGCCGGCGGCGTGGCCTACACCACCCACCCAGAAATCTTCCTCTCCCTCCGGTGCACCACCCCACCAAAGATCTCCCCAACCGTGCCGCCGTTTGGCCGGAAAAGCGCATCTAAGCCGCACGGTTTTTCACCGTTTCCGGCGCCGTCGCACCACCTCCGGCCACCATCTTTTCACCACTTTTTCCCCTACCTCTTGCCGACATAACCCACCCATTTCCGGCCTAGATCCGTCGCCGGAGTAGCTCCCACAAGCTCAACTCCGATTTGGCCGTTTTTGCCCTCCACCGTCGTTTCCACTGCCACCCACGGCCAAAACTCACTTCCACTAGCTTCATAAACATCCCTAGACCATTCCCTATCAATTTGGTGTCTTGGTTTGTCCCCGTTCAAAAGTGGGTATTTTGAGACCCACGGCTACAGTGCATTTGCACTGTTACGTTGCTTTCCGCTCATCGTTTGTTGTGCGCCGAACCTTTTAAAAATCATATATAGCGCTGTAAGTATTTTCCAAATTTCGTTTTAGATTTTAATGTATTATTGCCTTTACAATAATTTATTTTGTTATCTGGTTGGTTTGTTGATTCCGGACTGAGTCCGAGGAGTTCGGGGGTCGGTTGGAATTGAGGAAGGAGATGTTTGTTGGTTGTTGGTGATGTTCGGGTTGTGTTGGCTATTTTATGTGATTTAATTGTATGGCATTGAATTTACATGATCATGTGCATTTTATTGAATTTACATGATCATGTGCGTGTGTCTCACGAGCCCAAGCCGGGATGGGTTATTATCTCGGTGGATCTCCTCTGGTCACTCGGGAGCGGATAAAATTGAGTGACATCCCCTGGGTTGTCGCTGGGCGACGACCGGATCGCACGATACGGTAACGCTGTCGTGTCGACTCCGTGGTCCTTCGAGTGGCGGGGACTAGAGGATGGCCTGGCCAGGTACGCGCTGGGTGCGAGTCTGGGCATCACTCATGTAGGTGTCACATGCGTAGTCGTCACCTACGGTGTGGCACAGAGTCAGAGTGTGCGGATGATCCCTAGGGGAGATCATGGTGCATGCATAATATGGAATTGTTTTGTATTGTTTTGGATATGGGCCATTATCTGGGATAATGGCGAAATTGTGATAGGTGGCTTGTGATCCATTTTCTGGAAAAATGGTGGTTTATTGGTTGGGCCATTATCTAGGATAATGGCGAGGACTGGTTTTAAGGAAAATGTTTTTGGGCCAAAATGGGATTTTGGCGTGCGTGGAAACATATGATTTTTGGGTTGTGCATTGGGCATACTTCATGCATATTGTTTTAGTTGTAATATGTTTTTATCTTGCGATGTTTGGATTTTACTTACCTGCGGCACCATTTTTGGTACCATATATTTTTGATGCAGGATCGAGGAGGAGGAGGAGGCTGAGCCCGAGGATGCGGCTCCGCCGGAGTTCTGAGTTGGGGTGTATGCTTTGAAGTTGGCTTTGAAACAATATGTGTATTTGTAATGTTTTATTATGTATGTTTTGAATCGCTTCGTATTAAATTAAGAAAAATTCTGGTACTTAGTTATATGTCTTTGCTATCTGCTGCGTGTTTCTTCGTGCACATTTGTCGCTTGCACACACTTGGCACTCGTCGATAGGGTGGTGACCCGTGTTGTCACCATCCGGACGTCTCGATTTTCCCATCTCCGTACGTGGGGATTTGGGGGCGTCACAGTTGGCCACTCCCCTTGCACTTCAGCACCCAAAATTCATGTAGTATATAGACACTAAAATTTAGGATTTCAAAACTTAATCATTCATCTCCACAACCAATACATTTTTTTTTGAGCTGCAAATAAGGGCATGAAGAAAGCAAGAGAGAGAAATTGCTTTACGGAGAGGATGAGGCCGAAAGGAGGCTCACACAAAGGGGCCAGGCGAGAACAGACTGGGCAAAAAGGAGGCTAGCTTCTAGGGAACAAAGTGAGATTTTCGGAGAGAGATCTGAAGTTTTTGGGACGTGGGAACAAGTGAGGTTTTGAGAGAGAGGTGTTCCGTGAGACTTGCAGGTTGTTGGGATTTTTTTTCGTGGAGATGAAGAAAGAGGAGAGAGGGTGGCTGGAGAGATTATTTGGATTATAGTGCCTATGAAGTTTTATTTTTGGGAATTCAGTATTAACAAGAAAATTATTTATATTACAGTTATTTATTTTATATAATTTGATTTATAAAAAAAAGAAAGATAATAAGACAAAAGAGTTAATAGTTAAGATTGTAAATGTAAGAGAGAAAAAAAAAGTAATAAAAAAATAATAGAGAAATATTATTTAATAAAATAGAGATAGGGATGGGGAATGGAATGTAAGAGGTTTTTAGAAGATGAATAAATTTATGGATAAATTTGAGAAAATGTGATTTTGAGTTAAATTATAAGGATGTGGATGAGAAACCGAATGAGGATGCTCTAAGTCTCGTAGAGTCAATTTGAAAAAAAAAAAAGGATCTTTTATTAAAAAATAATTTTTTCATATGGATTCTAGATTTATTCAGTTTTTTAAAAATAAATGTATAGGATTTATACACCTTAAATATGCAAATATCATTCCTCTAATTAGAATAGTAGCCACATCTTAGACTCCAAGCTGCCTCACCCTCGTTCCCTCTACGTTTCACATGCGAGAACTTCAATTAATAATCCGTTCTACTTTAAATTAAAGTAAAATACAATTTATAAAGTTCTCTTCTTCTTTTTTTTCTTTTTTTTTCCCTCTCCCATGAGTGACTTTAACAGATCACATCAGATGATTTCGAAGCCTTTACATCCTTTTGTTTTGAAGCTAATACGTACGACGTTTATGCTCCAATTATGGAGTGTTTTATCAAATTATATCCTTTATATATTCAATTATCAAAATTAAAAAATATAGCCTTTAATTATAAAAAACGGACATATATTAAATTTAAACAGTTAAGATTAATAAAAAAATGTGAGTTTTGCAATAGTGACGGTTAAATCTAAGCTAGAAACCGCTTTTAATAGTATCAAATACAATAATCTGGACTAATTATTGGCTTCCAAACCATAAGTTGGTTCCTGTTTCTACTACAATTGCAACAAATATAGTTTCTGAGATGGAGAATTCAGTGGCCTCTTTGATGTTAGAGAATCCTAGAAGATGGGATTTGGATAAGGTAAGAAGCTTGATACTAGGAAGGGAGGCAAATGAGGTTCTTTCTATAAGACTACCATCTGAGAATGTACCTGATACACTGGTATGGGAGCATGAGAAAAGTGGGATGTATTCTGTGAAGAGTGCCTATCGATTTTTCCTCTCTATGGATACAGACTGACAAAGGGCTGAGCGTTCTAGAGTTGCAAACCAACAGATTTTATGGAAGAAGCTATGGAAGCTAAGCATACCTCATCGAGTTAAAGTCTTTGCATGGAGGGTATGTAAAAATATACTTCCTACTCTGCATAATCTGAAAGCTAGGAAAGTTATTGATAATGCTAACTGCCAATGGTGTCAAAAAGAAGAGGAAGATTTAAATCATGCACTATTTTACTGCCCTCTCATTAGAGATAAGTGGATCCAGTTATTTCCTTCCATAACAGATTCAAACTTTAGAGTGGACTGCTTATATTTAGTTCATTCAGTAATGTGCAGAAAAAAGGCTGGGGAGTTAGAGAAGCTTTTTCTGATGGCTTGGGGCTTATGGTACAGGCGAAACCAAAAGATGTTTGAGAATAACATATTGACACTTAATCAAGTCATTCAACATGCTTTTGACTCTATATGAAGAGCACAATGCAGCAAAAGAAGCACAAAAGAAGAAATTGAAATATAGTTGCTTTTGGAAGCCACCTCTGGCAGGGTTCTTAAAACTTAATGTGGATGGAGCTACTTTTAGTGATCAACGTAGATCTGGTGTTGGTGTGGTACTAAGAGATGACAAGGGACAAGTGATTTTAGCTGCAAGTAAACCAGAAAATGCCCTTGCTGATCCAATGGAAATTGAGTTGATTGCTATTTTGAGAGGGATACAATTGTGTATGCCTCTAGGTATTGCTGAGCTCCAAATTGAAAGTGATGCACTATTAGTAGTTGAAGAACTGAAAAAGGAAGGAAGGTCAACAACATTGTGGAGTACGCTTTTTTTTTTTTTTTTGAAAGAGACGGGGTCACATGTCCGATAGTGGCCCCTTCTCAATTTTATTAAAGAAAACCCTCACTTGTGGCGGAGGAATACCATAATAGAACAAATAAACATAAGGACTACAAAAACCAAAAGACAAGACACCCAACAAAGAAAACAAATACATATAAACATAATCCACAAACATCCTATCGCTAGAGTGCCTTAAAACCGAAAAGAAGGGAAACCATTTCTATCCAAACGAACCATACCTTGTGCAACCCGTGGCAACCTCTCATTATTGTCATAGCTTTTAATAATTCCCTCTTCTCCATCCCTTGCCAAAAAATCCACAACTTTGTTACCTTCCCGAAAAATATGAGATATAGTAACTATCATATCTTCCAAGCCTTCCATTAACTTTGTGGAGTACGCTTATTCAAGATATCAAAGTTCTTCTATCCACCCTTCCCAACTGGTCTATCCAGCATAGAGGGCGAGAATCAAATGGTGTTGCGCATGCTTTAGCCAAATTTGCATGGCATCTTGATGATATAATCCTATGCTGGGATTCTATTCCTGAATGTATATCCCAAGCTATTTGGGTTGATTTATTAATGCAGTTTTTTGAATGAAGTTGGTTATTTTCCTAAAAAAAATAAAAAATTCTAGTACAATTTAAAATATACAAATTAAACAAATATTTGTCGAAGTCAAACGAGAAAAAAAAAAAAAAAAAAAAAAACGGCGAGCTAAGTCGCCGGAAATAATTATAGAAATAGCCACTATTATAGAGCTAAGTAAAACTATTTTCGGCTATTTTGAGAATTGCCAGAAGCGGATAATATTTGCGACAATAATAATAGCCGCAAATGTTAAAAAATTTTGTTGCAATTATTTTGGCCAACATCCATCATCCGGGCCAAAATTAATTCCAGCTATATAATTTTAGCCGCAAATTGATGCTCGCTGGTTGCAAGTCATCAATTTTTTTCCGGCTATATATTTTTAGCCGAAAAAAAATATTCGCGACCAATTTTTCAAAGCCGGAAATATATGTTGGCTTGGTGGAAGTTGCCAACGTTTATTTCCGGCTAAATTTTGTTGCCGGAAAAAAATTTTAGCGGCTACTTTTTCACAGCCGGAAATTGTTGCAAACAAACTAGCAATTTTTTTCCGGCAGATTATTTTCGCTGGAAATGTTTGAAACCAGCAGTAGGTTTTTTGTGTTCATATGTTGTATTTTCCCTGATATTTATTTCCTTTATAACAGGTACTTGCTTGTTAATAAACAAGAAAATACTATATTTAGAGAAATTCAGTTTAGGCATTAAACACTATCCGAATGAAATATAGGCAGTCCATCTGTGCTACATTTTTCTGAGTCGCCAAAAGGGTTGGATTTATCTCTGCATAGAGCCACGATCAAGACAAGTGGTACATTCCCAATATTCCCTGTATTCAATGTGAAGATATACAAATTCAAGATAAGCCAATATTCGTAAAGCACAAAGACAAAATAGCCAGAGCGGTTTATATAGATATAACAATCAATCAATACACCATTAATCCCATCTTCTGAGAGCTAAATCTAAATGTCAAGTTCAAAAGTACGAAGTGAAATTTGAACAACAGCAGAGAGACACAAAACGTGATTCTTCTAGTTGAATTTATTTATTTTTTGATAGGTTTTCTAGTTGAATTTATTTCCAGATGAAGTGGCTTACCAATTCCGATTTGTATGACTGAAAACATGAAGAAAGGGTATGGTGGGCGGACAAGCAATGCGACAACAAATCCTATTAATGAGCCTGATATGCTACCCAGAATAACATTCATAGGAATAAACCACCTTCAAAAGGATGCAATTTTAGTTGACAGACGGTAATATAATATGACAAGAACGTTTTAGATATTATTGGACAATCATAATAATAACATGGATCACTAACATACTTTTATCATTTAACATAATAAGATAAACCGGGAGTAGGTTAGAAAGTAACTTATAATAATCTCTCTTGCTTAATTACCAATGGGTACCTCTAAAGAAATTATTGAAACAATTAAATTAACTAAGATCAGAGTCTTCCATGTAACTCATATAAATTTCACTAAAATCTGGATTTCCAAAAAAATAGCAATTTGCAAATCAGTCCCTTGATTCCTAGGAAATTACCTTTTTACCCCTATATTTTTAAAAAATTACAAACTGGCCCCAAATTCACAAAACTTAACTAAACACATATATTCTCTGTTTTAAATCCATTTATAAACTTAGAATGTGGCTGTTTATTATACAGAAAATCTAAGAAAACACCAAATTCCAACTTTCATGATCTGTACAAGCATGCATTAATTAGTGTAATTTAAAGCCTATATTTGTAACTATATTCACTTTTACGAGAATCACTCCTTGTTGTGACACCCTGTTTTTACGTGTATTTTCACTGAAGGAATATTTTAATTTAATTAAAATAATAGTTCTTTTATTTTAAATTATCGGATTTTAATCGCTGTTGAGTTTAATTTATTTTAGCTTGTTTTTGGATTTAAAATTAAATATTTAGTTTTTACTAGTTATTTATTATATATTAGCTTTACGTTGTGTTTAATATATTTAATTGGTTTTTAATTTATTTGATGTGGTGTTTAATTTATTTTAATCGTTTTACGGTTTTTAAAATAATTTTCGGCGGATCTGTTTTTGGACTCCGGAAATGAGGACTGGACCTCATTTTCTTTCTCCATATTTTCTTTTTTCCTTTTTCTTTTTCTTTTTTTTTCTTTTTTCTTCTTTTCTTCTTTCCTTCTTTTTCTTCTTCTTCTTTTCCTCCTCTCCCCGTGCGCGCGCAGCTCTCCTTTCTCTTTTCCCCTTACTGGCGCTGCTCCTTTGGCCGGCCGTTTCTCCACCGTCCGGTGGAGGTGTCGTACACCACCCCCGCCATTCTCTTCCCCTCCCACCAGAGATCATCCCCACCAATTTTCAGAGCCATCGGACCAGCCGTTAGCCGCCACGAGCCCCTGGAAGTTGCTGCCCCTGCCCTGTTTTCTCCCCTGTTGCCGATTTCTTTCTCCGCCCAGAACCGCCGCTCGCCGGAGGCGTGGCCTACACCACCCACCAAGTTTTCTTCCCCTCTCACCGGTGAACATCCCCACCAAGTTTCACCTCCATCCTAGCCACCGTTAGCCACCACGAGCTCCTCCAAGCCACAAGGTTTTTCACCGATTTCGGCGCCGTCGCACCACCTCTGACCATCATCTCTTCACAGCTTCTTCCCCTACCTCTTGCCGTCCTAACCCACCTAATTTCGACCCCGATCCGTTGCCGGAGCAGCTCTCACGAGCTCAACTCCGTTCAGCCCCTTTTTGGCCTGTGACCGCCATTTCCACCGCCACCCACTGCCAAAGCTCACTTCCTTTAGCTTCATAAATATCTCAAGGCCATTCCCTATCAATTTTGTGCCTTGTTTTGTCCCCGTTCGAAAGTGGGTAATTTATTACCCACGGCCACAGTGTAAATTACACTGTTACGTTGCTTTTCCTCCGCCGTTTGCAACGCCGCGAGCTTTCGAAAAATACCTTATAGCGCTGTATGTATTTTCCAAACTTCGTTTTAGATTTAAATATATTATTGCCTTTACAATAATTTATTGTGATCTGGTTGGTTATTCCGGACTGAGTCCGAGGAGTCGGGGGTCGGTTGGAATGGAGGAAGGAGTTGTTTGTTGGTTGATATTGACGTTTGGATTATGTTGGTTAATTTGTGTGATTTTAATTGCATGGCATTGTGCATGCATATTCATGTGTATTTTAATTAAAATTGGATTTCACGTGTAAATAGATTTTCGGGTGCGTGTGTCTCACGAGCCCAAGCCGGGATGGGTTATTATCTCGGTGGAGCTCCTCTGGTCACTCGGGAGCGAATAAAACTGAGTGACATCCCCAGCGACAACCGGATTGCACGATACGGTAACTCTGTCGTGTCGACTCCGTGGTCCCTAGAGTGGCGAGGACTAGAGGATGGCCTGGCCAGGTACGCGCTGGGCACGAGTCTGGGCATCAATCGTGTAGGTGTCACATGCATAGTCGTTACCTACGGTGTGGCACAGAGCCAGAGTGTGCGGATGATCCCTAGGGAAGATCATGGTGCATGCATAATATGGAATTGATTTGGATTTGATTTGGAATTGATTTGGATTTGATTTGGATATGGGCCATTATCTGGGATAATGGCGAGATTGTGATTTGTGGCTTTGTGATCTATTTTCGGGGAAAATGGTGGGTTATTGATTTTGGCCATTATCTGGGATAATGGTGAGGACTGATTTAAAGAAAATGTTTTTGGGCCAAAAATGGGATTTTGGCATGCGTGGAAAAATATGGTTTTTGGGACATGTGCATTGGGCATATTTCATGCATATTGTTTTGGTTGTAATATGTTTTTATCTTGCGTTGTTTGGTTTTTACTTACCTGTGGCACCATTTTTGGTACCGTAGATTTTGATGCAGGATCGAGGAGGAGGAGGAGGCTGAGCCCGAGGATGCGGCTCCGCCGGAGTTCTGAGTTGGAGTTTATGCTTTGTACTTGGCTTTGAACCGATATTTGTATTTGTAATATTTTATTATGTATGTTTTGAACCGCTTTGTATTAAACTAAGACAAAAATTCTGGTACTTAGTTATATGTCTTTGCTATCCGCTGCGTGTTTCTTCGTGCACATTTGTCGCTTGCACACACTTAGCACTCGTCGATAGGGTGGTGACCCGTGTTGTCACCATCCGAACGTCTCGATTTTCCCCGTGTCCGTACGTGGAAATTTGGGGGCGTCACACTTGTTCCCATCCTAGAATAGTGTTTAATATCATTTACATATACCAGCTCATGCCATAAAATTTTCGGATTGGAACACTACAAAAGAGCCACTTCAAAAGAGCCATCATCAGTTAATACCTATTATAATGATACACCAATTAGTGAATGCACAAACATTCTCAGTCAGTCATTCTATTTGATGTATCGTAGTACATTCTCAGTCATTTATCTAGTTTGTTTAGTCCTATTGCTAAAAAGATCTATCTTTTCAATTAATCATCTAGCTCTCTTTCAACCAATTAGTAAATGCACAAACAAGTCAATCTTCATAAAGGTGTAGATAGCTACGTACTTACTTTACTCTAATAAATAGGATATATGTTCTTCTATAAGTAAAGAGGAGTGAGAGAGGGAGAGAAACCTTGGGCTGGCAAAATCAAAGAGCTTTCTGGTAGCCGAAAAGACAATGAGCGCTATTTCAGCCTCGCGAAGAGTTGAGAGCGCCAAAGCCTTTTTAAAAAGTCCCTTCCTCATCTTAGAGAAAGTCACCTAACGTGCTGTGGTGTTGTCGATCCTCTTGATCTGAATTTTCTTTCTCCTCATTTTGCTGGAAAAATTGTCCTATGCTTCATCACACCCACCAAATAGTCAGTCTATACTAGTATTCAACATAAACAGAAGCTCTTAACAACAAGGAAATTTTAAAAGAAAGATACAAATTGATACTTAAGGGAAAGATACAAAATAGGGATGATTTTAGGAGAAATCAAAATGACACTTGCACCAAAGAGGGATGATTTTCTTTCTTAAAAATTAAATTGAAGTGAATCATAAAAGGAGAAGCTACAATGCTAATTGTTAAGAATTCAAATGAAAACATAAAAAAGGCAGCATGTCATTTATAACTTACCTTGTTGTAGCTATTTCACCTGACATCCAATGACCAATAACTTCCAAGTGACCAGTTGGTGGCAAGAGAAACGTACAATGACATAAGCTACAAAATACACAATACATAACCTAACCTTACACTACTTACCCCACACCAGTAAACTGATGAACAAAATATTAACTAAGTTATAAACCAAGCATTTGTTTTAAGTATATTACTTTGACCTTCACGGGGTTATCAAAATTCACAAAAAATTATTTTCCCTCCAAAAAAAGTAACTACGCAGGTCCCTGAGTCTCTCTATGAGACTCTCCCTGGGTTTGCCACTCCGACTGATATCTCTCTATAAACTTGTCGTATTCAACTTGTCTCTCCATTAGTAACATGACATTTGCTCGTAAGTCATCAAGCTGGCCCTTATAATCTGAAGCAGCTTTTTCAAACCTTTTTGTACGTTCAGTTAATTCTGCTATTTGGGCATCAGCTGCTTGTCTAGATGACTCCGGAATAGTCATCTCGCTGAGCCCCCTTGCATACCCTGATCTGTGGCCCAAAAATTCCTTAAATATTGTTACTGCAGCCTCTTTAGTCCGCTTCTCAGACTCCAGCTCTGACATCTTTGCAGCCATCTCCAACTATTAACCATTGAAAAATCACAAATGTTAAAAAGGGATTCCTACTTATACCACACAAAAATTATTTGTCAGTTTTTGCCCAAATTCCTAGGATTTGGCTTTAACACTCACATATTTCTCTTCAGCAATGGGAGTCACAAATTTGTTCTTTTTCTTTGACCACCTCACTTCTTTAAAGAAATGGACCAAATTATCCTCATTCCCAAACTGCCAATACAAGCAAATTAAATTCAACTTAGACTAAAGCTATATCATCTTAAGGTCTCATTGAGCTGAGTTATTGCATTTTTTTATACATTTAGAACCAATATATTTTATTTATTTCATTACATTATTATTGGTTTCAGATGGAAAAATGATTAAGATGCATAAATCCGAATTGTAATTTAAATTGATTAATAGCATGAACTTATGCTTAATTTTATAACTTGTGATTTAATTGGACAATGTTTCTTTACTTGCATAACATATTTTTAATATTCTATTCTTTATTTTTATTTTATTTTATTTTATTTATAATTTTTATTTTTATGTTTTTTATATAGGTTAAGAAATGAAAAGGGACTTAAAAAGGACATGGCAACATATATATATATACATATATATATTTATTCAAAGGGGCCCCACAAGACATATATTGCTTTTGGAGACTCAATTTGCACGGGAGAGAATTTACTGGTTGAAGACTTCTACGGCACTTTTTTTTCTTCTAGGGATAAGATTGACCAATGAATAAATTAAAGGGAAGACTTTGACCTAAAGGAGACTTTTGACCTACACTATATATTTCTTTGGAGAGTGGCGCCACAGAGGGAGATTTTTGAAGGGCATTCACGCCACACGGAACCAAGTAAAAAGAAAAAAAAAACTTGCTTTTTCATTTGAACTCTCTTGGAGCCGCACACTTATTTCTCTTGGGAGAATTTTTCAAGCCGCAAAAAAGTTTCACTTTTGGGAGATGCACACTCACACTGCAGCGTATTGAAGAGCTCCTTGAGGGGTCCAATTGCTACTACAGTCCAGCCTCCTCCACTGCTTCCAATCTTCATCTCCATTCAATTGGCTTGATCTTTTCATTCCCTACTTTTATTTAATTTCAGTTTTAAGTTTATAGAATATTTTTGTGATTTTTGGCTTATAAGTTTGGGCAATTTATTTGCTGTTTATTTATTTCGTGTTATTTATTTTTCTTGTTTATTTAAGTTTTCATTAAATAGTGATTACAATTGCTATAAATTAATTCTGAGAATTTGTAATTTGAATACAAGGATGAACCCTAGAATCTTGATTTTGGGGCTTTTCAATTTTCAGCTTGTATTTTGTCAATTATTTTCTAATCTAGTTTAATTCTTAGCTTAGTTTTATTAATCTCTCAGTTCCATTGCATATTAGATTGATTAAAGTTTAATTAGGACTTAAATAATTTCAGCTTTATTGTTTAATTTTCAGATTAATTAAGATTATTCAGTTTAGTTGATTCTTTGATTGTTAATTTCAATTTGTTTATTTTTTACATTTCATTTCGACATTTAAAAATCTAAAAATATGAATCTAGTCCATGACTAGTGCCATTTTTCATTCTTGTTGCACTCTTCCATCTATTGCACATACCATCATCCACTACAACACATTACGCTTTTTGCGGCGAGTTATTCTCGCCTCAACAAGCCTTTAAACTGTGGATAAATGTCTGAATCCACGTTTTCTTCTTCGCAGATCAAACGCTGCAAAATCACCGTGACACTAGCACTGAATACCGCCGCAACCTTCATCGCCGAATACACAACTCCATTTACTGCTGATTTACCCGCCGGGACCAGAGCCGCGCCAACTGCCGCAAACGGCTGTCATCAGATCCACATCACCGCCGCAGAATCTCCCGATCTGATGTTCGTCGCGGCTTTGGGCAAATTCTTCCCGGCGAGTTCTTAGCCGTAGAGGATGATTTCCACGGTGCATCATCCGCCGGTTTCAACGATGGTATGATTCCCAAACCCACCTCGGCGTTTTCAATTATCGCAACAATTGAATTTTTGGATTGGGGTAATTTTCTATTTGGTTTGGGGACCCAATAGGGATGAAATATTAACCTGGAAATTTGCATGCCGTGGCTAACTTGATTATCTACTAGTAATCGGCATATAGATCTAGTTGACCATTGAAAACACATAAAGGAAGATCTTATGTGTGCCGACATTTGAGCCATTTGAAATCAGTATTAGTTATAGAAGTTTACACTCAAATTAAATGCAATTTCCCAATATCTGTCATCATTGGTGTTGCTTATACATGGTGCTTAATTCATTAGCTATGGCCATATGTAAATGAACTGCTCAGAATATTACAATTGAATTTGGCTACTTGTTTGGCTCTACGTTTGACACCTTGAACCTTTACCCACTTTGTTCCCTTTACACAATTTGTTATCTCCGATCCATTGGGCTTGCACATAGGGATTTCACACTATAAAACAGAGTATCCATGGAGTCAACAAACAGAGTATGGTTTCCCATGACTGAATGGGATGCCGCACATGATCTGGTGTGAATATCAATAGGCATACATATTATTTAGACCAATTACCTAGCTTTTACATTACAGTAGTCAACCCATGGATATATAGCAAACAAATATCACGAGAAATATATATATTTATATCATCATGGAACCAACTCTTTGTAGAGGGATGTAATGATAGATTCAGAACAGTCTTTGTCAAATTGCCTCCACATCTAAATTTCTTTTTAATTTATACAAGGTTATAACTTAGTTTAGCAATCCCACTACAGCATTCATACTTGGATTTCATACATATGCCAACAGTCCTACTATCATATCTACATGTACATGTACCAAAATGAGATGGCAATATGTCTTGAATGGAGGAGACTTTTGGGCTTTGGCTAGCACAACCAATTCAGCTTTGCCCTTAGAATCTGTAATATTGGTAAACCTGTTGCAAAACCAAAACAACTTCTCATTAACTCATCAACATCTTAAATATCAGTAGCATACACTCAGACTATATTAACAAATTGAATTAGCATAAACTCATACCATCAAGAATTTTTATACTTATGTTTTACCCTGCATCTTGAATTACAAATCATGTTTTCAATAAAGTATAACAAGATTTACATATACTGGCTCTTGTTCTCCCTAAAATAGAAGATGAAAACATTTACCCATTATGACCTTAATGTTTTGGTCCCATTTTTCATAACTAGCTGCTGAGATTTTATCCCGAGTTCATGTTAGTATCAATAGCTTACTTGGATACTTAGTAATATAGCTGCTGAAATAAAACAGAGGAAATTTGCTAACTCACATACAGATGGATTTTTAACATGATAGGCACAATTGGAAACCTTACCCATCACAGATATTGTATAGCTGTATACTCAATCATTAACTTTAGCCACGTTATCAAAACCCACTGCTAACATCCCTTCACTATTTCACCCTTTTATATAATATGTATAAGTATATATACATTTTACTTATGTATATATACTTATATATAGTGGCCACTAACTTATATATAATATGTATAAATATATATACATTTTACTTATGTTTATAGTCCAGTACTCCCATCTCCTATGCTATGTTTATAGAATATCTTTTCTAAGCAAGTCGCAAAGCACTAGTTTATATACCAATCATTGACTCACTTGCATGACACACCAATTGTTTTACTAATTGAAGCATTTACAAATAATTGTATAAGTACTATTACCTTATGAGGAATCCTTTCTAGCAATACATCTTTAATAGGGTTGACCAAAATTCAATACTACTAAATAATCCCCCCCCCTAGGACCACCTCCATTAAAAGTGTAGCAAAAACTGGTTGCCAAAATTCAAAAGTGGAGCACTGCTGGCATGTTGCTGGCTAAGGCATTGTTCGAGTCTCTCTCTAAGACTCTAATTCTGTCTCAAGTCCTGTCATACGATTGTTTACATACTCTTGCATATGGTCCCTCATACTCTTGCATATGGTCCCTCATAGCTAGCATACCATTTTGTAACTCTTCAAGCCGATTTTTATATGTCTCCGCAATTTTCTTATTTTCTGCATTTTCTGTTGCAAGACGTTCATATTCCTCATTGGGCACTCCAGGCTCCTTAGGCAAATCGGGTAAAACAGAGTATCCTAGCCCTCGAGAATAGCCCGACCTATGTCCCAAAACCTCCCTAAATATGGTTGCTACTGTTTCATCTGTTTGATCTTCTCGCTCCTTCGCATTCATCATTTGAACCATCTCATTCTATGGAATAACAAACATTTGCCATTAGCACGATCCAACTAATAACTCATCAAATTTGTAATTCCTATTGTCCCAAGGCTAATATATGGAAATTACAACAAGGAATGATGGAGATCACACTGTTTATAAATAAACCACATTCCTGTATAAAACTATTTTGTGATCAGCTATTTACTTGAGATTATACTGCAGTCAATTGTTGTCAATCAAAACAGCCTAGGGAATGTTTTTTTCAATGCATTTACCCTCAGAATATGCTTGCATGGACATAATGTTTAGATTCAAATATATATCAGACCCATAATGGAAGATGTAAAAAATACACATCTTGATATAAGTATACTTCTGGGTTATAAATGCACTATTATAAGCTCACATAATTCTCCTCGGTTGTTGGTGTGATAAATCTGCCCTTTCTATTCGACCAATGCGATTCTCTATAGAAATCAATCAGATTCTTCCCCTTCTACATTTGAACATAAGCAAACCTTATGAATATTAGCCTTTGTGTTGCATTTCAAATAATCCTCATTACTTTAAAGTTCACTACATCCAGAATCAGCCATACCTTTCTTTCCATTAGTACAACAAATGACGTCCTCCCGCTTGTGTGGTTGACCTTATGTTTACTCCTATTTTCTTTGTTTTGAGTGGACATTTTCTGCAATAAAAGCAGCATAAGATGTATCTATAATTACTAACATCTAAAATTCTAAGTGTAGTTGCAGTTATAGGCTCCTTCTTAAGTGAGAAACAGCAAATTCTATATACAAGTGCTGATACCCACTGTCAGGCAACGTTTAAGAAGGATTTGTTCTTAGGATGGTAGGGGAGACCACAACAATCCCCTACAATCTGTTGGTGATTATTTTACTCATATGGCATCATCTAATCTTTAATTCTCAGACATAAACAATATTCATAATGTTTATTAAGTTATGCTTCTTTTCTGGACAGAATGGACTTTGGAAGGCATTACTCTTTTTCTAACATTGAACTAAGCTTATTTCTAGTTGAATGAATAACATCCGAGCATAAAATTTTAATTTTACCTTAAATCCATCACTCGACCACCGACGGCATAGCCACTCCCAAGCATCATGCTCTACCAAGCTGCCTCCATTAGCCAGTGCCTCCTCATGTGTTGCATATGTGTTATATTTACAGTGTAGCTTGTAATAAAACGCATTATAAGCACGTGATAGCTGACTCGTCACTGTCCTTTGATAATTTTTTTTGGTCCAATCCAAGACAAAGTCAGCCTATACATGTTTGTGTATTAAACATCCATGTTTAGTCCTTTGCTATTAGTTGGAAAGATTATCTTAATACTAAACTATATCATCGAGATTATACATTAATATATTCTGTAGAAGATGCATACGAAATCTTTGTTTAAATCTGGAACTATTTTTTGTCTTTAAGATAGCCTATAATTTCGTGTAAGTGTTGTAAGGACTTTCCATATTTCAATTTTCTAATTAGCTCAAACAAATCCTAATCAAAACAGGTGCTACAGTAGATTGTAAAACTACATGAAGACTTTACTTTTTGGCAATTCTGATTATGTGTTTAGCAATTATAAAAGCTTCTCTCACATATTCATGAAGTCAAATTTCAGCCAGATTATATACACAAAACCTAAGTTCTGCATGCACAGATTATACACTTGACTTGTTGGACAATGCGCTAACACAAATTAAATGGCCAGATTATAGTAGATTAAATACTTTGAAAATTATATATAGAATAAGCTCATGGTGCAGTTATATAAATCTGACAAAGTTGGAAACCCATACTCTAACACGTTCTGTGACGCCCCCAACTCCCACGTACGGACACGTGGAAATCGAGACGTCGGGATGGTGACAACACGGGTCACACATCCCATCGCCAAGTGCCAAGTGTGTGTACATACAATATGTGTACAAATAAATAATGCATCGAATTATAAATATCTTATAACTAAGTACCAAAATTTTTTATTTAAATACAAACTCGTTTAAAATACACATAATAAAATATTACAAGCTCAACACTATCTCAAATCCAAATACATATCATAAAAACAAATACAAATAATATTCGAATATAAGCAACTCCAAGTCACAACTATGGCAGAGCTGCCTCCTCGGGCTCAGCCTTCTCCTTCTCAACCTCTGCATCAAAATCTACGGTACCAAAAATGGTGCCGTAGGTAAGTAATATTCCAAACACCACAAGATAAAAAATATATTAAAGCCACAACAATATGCATGAAAGTATGCCCAATGCACATATCCCAAAAATCCACATTTTTACCACGCACGCCAAAATACCATTTGGCCCAAAATATATCCTTTAATCATATTCTCGCCATTATCCCAGATAATGGCCCAAAAACCTGTCTCGCCATTTTTCCAGAAAATGACCCATTAACCAAACCATCAGAGCACTGTAGGCGGGAATCGCATACGGGACTCTACCACCATCCTTGCTCACCACCATCCCTACGCGTGCACCGTAGGCGGGAATCACAGGCGGGACTCTACCACCATCCCTGCTTACCACCATCTCTACACGTGCCTCTGAACCAAACCAATCAATCCAAACGTTCACATATACCAATAAAACATTTCTCGCTTGAAAACCCAGTTTTCAATATATACCACATGCATATGCGTGTACAATGCAATGCAAATAAAATTACACGAATTCACCAATACTTTCCAAACATCCAAAACAACCAAACAAACAACTCCGTCATCAATTCCAACCGACCCTCGACTCCTTGGACTTAGTCCGGAATAACCAACCAGATCACAAATAATTATTGTAAGAGCAAAAATATATTTAAATCTAAAATGAAGTTTGAAACATACTTACAGCGCTATAAGATAATTTTTGAATGATCGGCGAGCAGCAAACGACGAAGAGAAAGCAACGTAACAGTGTAAAAACACTGTGGCCGTGGGTTGTAAAATACCCGCTTTTGAACGAGGACAAACCAAGGCTTGGAATTGATAGGGAATGACTTAGAGGTATTTATGAAGCTAGTGGAAGTGAGGGTTGGCCGTGGGCAACGGCGAAAACGGCAGTAGGAGGCCAAAATACCCAAATCGGAGAGTTAGCTCGTGAGGACTGTTCCGGCGACTGATTGAGGCCGAAAATGGGTGGTTTAGGATGGCAAGGATTCGGTGATGAAGTGGTGAAGAGGTGGTGGCTGGAGGTGGAGAGACGGCGGCAAATCGGAGCAAAAGCTGTTCGGATTTGAGTGACTATTCCGGCTAAACGGCAGCTCAGATGACGGTGAAACTTGGTGGGGATGATCACCGGCCAGAGGAGAAGAAAACTGGTGGTGTGCCGCACGGTGGCCGGCGGCGGTGGTTCTGGATGGAGAGAGAAAAAGGAACGGAAATGGGTGTGGAGAGAGAGAGTCGCGCGGGAGAGAACCGGGAGGAAGAGAAAGAAAAAAAGAAAAAGAAGAAAAAAAGAAAGAAAAAAAAAAGAAAAGATGAGGGAAAAGAAATGAGATCCAATTCTCACCTCTGGAGTCTAAAAACTGATCCAACGAAAACAACTTTGAAAGCAATAAAACCAAGAAAATATTTTAAACACAACGTAAAGCTAAAATATAATAAATAACTAATAAAAACTAATTACTTAATTTTAAATCCAAAAACAAGCTAAAATAAATTAAACAACAATTTAAACTCAACAGCAATTAAAATCCAATTAAAATCCGATTATTTAAAATAAAAGAACTATTATTTTAATTAAATTAAAATATTCCTTCAGTGAAAATACATATAAAAACGGGGTATCACACGTTCAATTAGTTCGTCCTTCCCCTTTCCATCTATGGCACTCCAGCTGACATGCCTCATATCTGCATAGTGTCTCACAACCTAGGTCACTCTTGTTGTGTAGACTGTTCGGTTGTTGCAAGATGGGCCTCTCTTACCATCTTTGATCTCTAGTGGTATCTTCCCATACTTGCGCAACCTCTCAAACTCCGTTCCTTTCGCTACTCCCCTAACATGTTTAGTACTACTACTGATTTCCACTATAGCACAACCACAAACAGAGTTAGTTAATGCTTATATCTTACTATAGCAAAGCATGCTCAGTTCTTTATTAGCCATATATTCCGGTTGAAACTGTTGAGTATAAATATGTATACTTACCCTCACCAGTGTTATTCACCTCTACAGAAATACATGGAGGCAACCGGTCAGCTGAGAACGGGTCATCTGGAGGTTGAGTGGAGTCATCAGAGTGAACCTCAGCTTCATCTCTCAAACTCCAAGCTGTTGGCGCTTGATGCGGTGGACAAAGTGTGGCAGGCAACACTCGTCCTCGACCTCTATCGCTCATTGCCAGATTGATTTCTCCTGCACGGTTATGAAGAAGAACAAACATTTTCATGCATTAGCTTGACCCAATATCCACTACCAAGCAGGTTTTCAGAGCAACCTTTTATGTAAAGGGGCATAAATAAACCCGAAGTGAACTGAAGTTACCACATTAATGATAAACCCAAAGGTTACTCCAGGCTTACCAAGTTATGTGTATATGCTATAGCAAGCTGTTGTAATGGTGGATGTGCAAAAAAAAACCAAGTCTTGTAGAAATAGAGGACCAAGACGTGTGGCTCCCTAAGCAAAATATCTCACAAGCTGTTTGTAATTTTCAGTAATGACCCTGCATGGTCCCTAGATATGAGAGGCTAATGGTTGGAGCCAAAATATTCTCCCGCTTCAGGCTGATTTGATTCTCCCGCGCAAGTGAATGCTAGATCTGTGCATAAGCAATTTGGGTAATTGGTAGACTTGGATTGCTGTATATCTACTGACATGAGATGACAGCTATAGTTTGTAGCCATCAAGTGCTGGTTATATTAGTACGTACTTTTACTCTAATAAGAGCTTTGTTGTAGAGACATACGAAGCAGTTTGTAGCTGGTTGTGGGGAAGTATCACGTGTAATTATATATTTTTTATTCATTCTTCATACCAACCTTTAAGTTAAACAATTTGCTATTCTTAGAATGTAATGTATATGAGGAATTGCTTTTATGACTTATTCAATAAATGTATTACACGTTTCACTTTTATATTCAGGTTATTTACCTGTTCCTCTATATTCCGGCCAAGAATTAGTAGTAAACAGAGTACACTGTCACTACTATATTTAAATTCTGCATATATACAATTATATATATATACAATTATATATATTAATGCATATATATATTGGCTCATCTAAACTTGTTTCAACACCAAGATGGATTGGTTCTACATCAGATCTATGCAAGGGAAGCGTGATGCCAGACAGATTGTCCGCGGGTGCTACTTCAATGTAGCCAGCTTCGTTCTCTTGGAAAGCAGGTAAATCAACAATCTGCTCATCATCGTCATCCTCATTGACTACTAGTATGGTTGGAACATCATAAGTGTTTCTATTGGTCACCCTTTGAACAACAGACCAGTTACCACCCAAATTGTTATCTTTAAGATAAAACACTTGGGCTACTTGAGAGGCAAGAGCAAATGGCTCATCCTTATACCATTTTTGAGATGTGTTGACACTAGTAATGTGGTGGTGAACACATATTCCTCTCTTCTTATTACCGACATCGAACCAGTCACATCTAAACAAATACACATGACGCCAACCCATGTACTGCAATTGCAAGATGTCAATCAAAACCCCGTAGAAATCAATAGGTTGGGATCTATGAAACGCATTAACAACCACTCCACTATTCTGGGTTTGGCGATATTTTCCACGAGCCACAGTGTGGAATCTTGTACCATTCATTATGCAAGCTTCATATGAAGCAACCCATGGATCTGGCCCACAAGCGAGTGCATACATGTAATTAGAGACAACATCAGGATTTGATTTGCGCAATTCTTGAATCTGTCCATAATGGGGTATAAAAGGTAAGAAATAATCTACAGAACTAAATCACTTAGTTACTTGAGGGCCTTGATTATATAAGTAACCTACTCGATAGCGAAACCAATTTGGAAATTCTGCTTGATGTCTGCGCTCTACATTTTCGGATGAAATTTCTCTCATCCTCATATAGTGCTCCCTACATATCGAAGAAACAAACAAAGCCAGTTAAAACAATGTAGCATTGGACGGGCCAATTTTTTTGCCCAAGACTTGATATAAATTGAAAGAACAGAATGCTTACTCAAGGTACATGCCAATCTCTTCACAATTATTGAGCACATACCAACTTGCCTTTGCAAGTAACGTTGGCTCAAGACGATTGGAGGTAGGGGAGCCCAAAGGTCGTAACTTTTGTGAGAAAATAGAGAAAGATTCAGATTTAGTATCCTTATCTATATCCTTGTTTCGATCGTCCCGATTATACATGGTCTCAACATCATCTATGTACAAGGAACAAAAGGTCAAGCATTCAACGTGAATATAGGCTTCTACAATTGACCCTTCCAGGCGAGCCATGTTTTTTACATAACGATTGAATTTTCCCAAGTATCGTTCAAAAGGATACATCCACCTATATTGAACTAGTCCTGCTAGGAAAACCTCACAAGGTAAATGAATGGCAAGGTGCACCATTATATCAAAGAACGTAGGTGGGAAAATCATTTCAAGCTTGCAAAGGATGATTGCAATGTCGGACTGTAGTTGCTATATTACTTCTAATGTCACTGTCCGTGCACACAGGGCCTGGAAGAATGAACTAAACTCGGTCAATGCAAGCTGTATGTCAGGTCGGAAAAATCCACCAATTGCAACTGGAAGTAATCTTTGCATGAAGACGTGACAGTCATGACTTTTCATCCCTGATATCTTTCCATCACGAACTGAAACACATGTAGAAATGTTCGAGGCAAAACCATCTGGAAATTTAACAGCTGCAAGCCACTCACAGAAACGTCTCCTCTAATCTAAATCCAACGTGTAGGCTCCAAAGACCATGGAGTACCCAGTAGATGATGGTTGTAGATGTAATTCCTTCCTTATTCCAAGCTCCTTTAAGTCCTTACGTGAATTGACAGTGTCTTTCATTTTTCCTTCAATAGCCATCAAAGTTCCTAACACATTCTCGCAAATGTTTTTTTTAATGTGCATAACATCGAGATTATGTCGTAAAGGCAACAGTGACCAGTAAGGCAATTGGAAGAATATACTTTGTTTAGTCCAATTCAATTCATCTGGTCTACATTTTCACTTTCGAGAACCTTTGCCAAACTCCACATTACCAAGTTGTAACAGTTGTTGGAGTACATCATGTCCCATGTGCTCTGGAGGATGCAACCTATGGTCGTTCTTTCCATTGAATGCAGCCTTTTTCTTTCTCCAACTATGTGTAGCTGGCAAGAAACGATTATGACCCATGTAACAGTGTTTTCTCCCATGTTTCAACCACATGGAATCTGTTTCCTCGTTACATAAAGGGCAAGCCAGCTTTCTCTTGGTACTCCAGCCTGAAAGATTGGCATATGCTGGAAAATCATTTATGGTCCACAAAAGTGCAGCATGTAAGCGGAAGTGATTAGACGTTGATGCATCATAGGTATCTACACCGTCCTCCCATAACTCTTTTAATTCATTAACTAAAGGCTGCAAATAAACATCGATATCATTTCCAGGTGCTTTGGGGCCAAGAATGAGCAATGACAACAATAGATATGGATATTTCATGCATAACCAAGGGGGCAAGTTGTACGGCACTAGTATCACTAGCCATATGCTATAAGGCTTGCTCAAATTATTGAACGGGTTGAAGCCATCACTGGCTAAGCCTAGTCTGACATTGCCAGGATTTTCTGCAAACCAACGGTGGTCTTTATCAAATTGCCTCCACATCTTAGAATCAGCAGGATGCCTTAGAGTAATGTGGTCATCAACTCGTTCATCTTTATGCCATTTCATGGATTTTGCAACATTCTTTGACATAAATAGTCTTTGTAACCTCGGCTTAAGAGGAAAGTATCGCAAGACCTTATGAGGAATCTTCCCCTTTTTCACCCCGGTTGATACCCACCGTGACTCCTTGCATTTAGTGCATACTTCTTTGTCTGTGTCAAGTTTCCAAAATAGCATGCAGTCATTTGGGCATGCGTCGATCTTGACATAACTAAAACCTAAACCACGCTCTAAGCGTCAGGCCTCGTGGTATGAATTAGGTATCTCAATTTCTGGAAAAGCTGCTTTTAACAATTTTAAAACCATGTTGAGTGACTTGATAGTCCACCCACCAATTGTTTTAATATGAAGCATCTTGACTATAAATGAAAGCTTTGAGAACTTTTGACAACTTGGATAAAGTGGGCGTCCCGCATCCTCTAACAATTGTTGGAAACTTTTTGATTGCCCATCACTCATTGGGGGATCTGAAGTAGTACCATGTTCTCCGCCTACATGGTCCACGTAGGATGTAGCCCGAATGTCGTCTATCATCTCATCCATATCATCAATGTAATTCCAGTCGTCATTAATTGTATCAGCTTCATCATTTGACGAATTCACACTCCGAGTTTCACCTTCCCCATGAAATATCCAATGTGTATAACTTGGATCAATACCTATGGTGAATAGATGATCTTCGAGTTCATTGAGTGGGCGGAAAATGTTATTAAGGCATCTCAGACATGGACACCTGAAGGTAGACCTTCTAGGTGCATGGGCTTTTGCCATTGCGAGGAGTGTATTAATCCCTTCACCATATTCACGTGACGTGAACTTATTTGGCACGTGCATCCAAGTCTTGTCCATTTGAGATAGAGACGATTTTTGACTTTTTCTACCACACAGATCTAAAAATATATATTTGAGCATGTTGATCAAAACCCAACATTTCCAAAGAACATAACAAGTACCAAATGGTATCCAAAATATTTACTAGAAAGTGTCAAAAATTCATTTGTTGCATTAAAACCGATTGATGATTTTATAAAGGTACATTAATTGCTAAGATCAATATGCATGGATGTTCATGTATTGGTAAAAAAAGTCCTAGGGTAATCAATAATATAATGGATACTAGAGTTTATGTATTGGGAAAAAAAGTCAAGCAATGGTTCACCCTTCTTTCAGTGCTTAAATTTCTGGTGATTTTTTGTTTCACCCATTATATGTTGTACTAATTTCTACATGACTAGTACTTTAGATATTAAATTTAGATTTTCTGGATTAAGAAACATACGGCCATGACATCTTCTAGCATTGAATGCCATTATGCATATTGTGGTAGGGCCAGTATGTGTTATATATGTACATGAGACGCCATAGAAGACCCAACCACCAATTATCACGCCATGTAATATATGGATGGTCATTACGCTATACATTAGTGGTTTGTATATTCAAATTAATGTTCCCCTAAAAACATATACTGCTTGCCTTGAAGGGGTATTTATTACTTTATAAGTACTTATGTTGTCATTTTCCAAATAGTTTGTAATAATCCAATCTCAACATGTAAACTAATTCTGGACAAAATTAGATTATCAAGCTCATGATCCAATCAAAATGAGCTTTATATATATAAATATATATATTTGGGCAGTTATATGCATGGTCTTCATGAAGATATTGCTTGACTTGGAAAATTCTGAAGAAAAGAGCTACTGACACACTGGTATTTTTCCTGGGAAATCCAGGCCATCATGCAAATTGGGGTTCACCCTTGTTTCACCCTTTATATAAAACAAGAACAATCAAGAAGAAATAAAACATGAATAAATTTATTTCACCCTTTATATAACCATCACATTTGGTCAATAATTGGCCACTTATCAATTTTCTATTTCAACGTGAATCAAAAAGCCAGACTAGTTGTTCTAAGTTATAACATACAAATGATCCTGTGGGTAGTTCGGATTGGGGAAAAGATCTGTTTGAAGCACAAAATTGGATAGTTGAAATGTGTGGGTACATTTTAAAATGAAAAATATTATGCATTTAACATACAATTATTATATACGAATATATAAATATATATTACACAAATGATATACGCTAGTATATATATACTGGTATAATTATACCATTTAGTATACAATTTTATACACTTATATAAGCACATTTAACAGGAAATCTATGGTATTTTTCAAAACAAAAAATCTATGGGAGGATGGAGATCAAACCTTACTGCAGGATGTGCTGCACTGCAGTGGGCTGGGTACGGTGAGACAATGGTGGGGCAGCCTACAAACAGGGGGTGAGGAGGCCGATGAAGACTTAGAGAGAGAGACTAAAATAGAGAGAGAGCGAGAGAGAGAGATGGAGATCAGATGGCGGTAGCAACTCGGCGAACCTACGGCGTGGCAACAAAATCACGTTGATTGAGCGGTGGCGAAATCTCCAGTTCGGAGAAGAGATGAGACAGAGTACATCTGAGCTGAGTAATGGGTTTACTCGATCAGTTCAAAATTCATTTAAAATTCTACACGATGCACTACGCGGTTGTTTTGGCGCCGGACCAAGTTTGCTGGGACCAAAGGGGCTTGCAGGGGCATTTTGCGGCAGCTACACACTGCCGCAATAACATACCAAGTGTTGCGCGCCCAGATGGAATTGACCGAGCATGCTGGTTGTTGGAAACAGGCAAATTTACAGGAGCGCAGCAAATTTTCAAACCATACCACAATTTTAGTAACTGCCGGAAATAGAGAAATCAATATTGTGGTTGCAAAGAAATTTTCCTACAGCTGATGGCCATTCCTTTCGGCGACAACGCGAACTGCCAGAGGTGAGGGGTTGTTCCTACGCTTATTTTTGCGGCCACTAATTATCGCAACAAGTAGTTGCCAACTCACCGCGAGATACGTAGTCCCCAAAACGGATGGATAATTCACTGCCCAAATCGTTACAAGTGCGACAGATTGCTTTTCCCAGCAGAATAAATTGTGGCAAAAAGCCATATGTGTTGTAGTGAATCTTGTTTAGGCGGGTTCCGGACCAGGCTAGATGAACAATCTTACCCTTCCTTATGTTCATGTTCTCAACTTCCTTATTAAGCCAACATCTTTAACCAGCAAAATAGATATTCATGTTCTCAACTCCTTCCACATTCCTTAGAGGCTGAAAAAATTAAAAAAATTAGAAAAAAAAAGAAAAAGAAATCTTTTTTGGTTAGATGTCCAGTTACCCTCGTCTGGTTGTGGGGGTGTCCCAAGGTCTTCCCATTGTTCTTTAAATGGTTTCTTACTTGCATGCTAAGTGTTGAGGTTAGTTTTGATAGTAATGTATTTTCAGTTTTATCTTGTCACCAGCTTAGTTTAATAATGACACAAAGGTACCTCATGGGACCTGGGAAAGGATCAGAAGAAGAGAGGGAAGGAGGAGCTTGAAAGGTGTTTTTCAATGGAAGGGTTGGAGAAAAAGTTTACTATTCAAAAGGAAGGACGTCCGTTTTGGTTCACTCAAACCTCATCTAATCAAATCTTGATCTCAATGTTAACTTGTTACTATAATAACTTCTATGTTAAACCTAATATATAGAAATATTTTACTTCAAAATATTGCCGACTTATAATTAAATGGGCTTAATGTAGTATCTCAGACTTACACCATAAGAAGAATAGTTTTCAATCTATTTATCACGCTACTTGAAATGGCTTAATGTAGTTTCACAGTGACCAATTTTACTTTAGAGCAAAGCACTTGGATGTAAAATTTAACTTTATTTCGCTACTTGAAGGGATTGTTCCGGATAATTGAATCCTTCTCCAATATTAACTTCACGATCTATCTGCATAAATTATTTTGTGCAAGTAGAGAGAGAAGAACAATCATGCGAAGAGAAATGTTATTTTTTGCATGTAACTCTAAAATCAAGTTATCCATGAAACATTATTATTCTCATGTAAAACTCTTTCATTTGGTTTAACAAGTTCATGAAATAGTCCAAGCAGACTGGAAACCCCTTAAAGGCTCAATGACCAGCCGGAGGAATGCTTTGTTCGTTTTTGAAGAAATTGGAGGGATCAATGCTCGCCTTCGCACTCATCAACCTGTCCAGATTGCCCTTGAAATACTTACACCCATATACTCGTGCACTCTTAATGAGGATTGTACGATTATGACGTGAACTGGCAATACCGATATCAAGATCTCTATAGTTGAGAAAAGCCTCCCTTGGGGACTTTGATACATACGGTCTCATCACCTTGTATAGGGTTCTTGCCAACTTACGGTAACGGTTCGTAGCCTCTATACCTTCTTCCACCCATTCCACATAATACTCTATCTTGAATATGTTTCCAGCCCTGTGTGGGAATGGAGTCTCTGATTCTGAAATCTCACTCATTCTTCCTCCATAGGGATTCCACTGCATCCATCCTTTTCCCCCTATTTTAATGAATACCTTCCATATGGACTCTAAGCCAGTCTTTGGAATTGGTTCTTTCACATAATCAGACTTGCTTATGAAGGAGGAGGCATCTGCCTTGGATGGCCTGACTAGTAAAGAATCCGTGGGAGTTCCGGTGGGGAAATGTGCCCAGAAAAGGGTCGACTCAATCCATGTCATTTCACTGCAATTATCTTGCTGCAATCTTAGTTCGGGAAACCTCACATTCATCAAAGAGAGAAGCCTTTTAGATTTTCCCAGAAAGTGTCCAATGAAAGTAACTTGCATCGTCTTCTTACCTTCTTGACTTCCATTCACTGCTTGTAGAAATGCCCTTATGAAGAGGTCTTTTGGTAGATTATGTGCAACCTCTTGCCAACGATAAACAACATCTGTTGCATTCTGTTCCAATGTCCTTGTAACGCTGAACACTGTCACCATGGATGGAACTCGTACCAACTTTATCGTCCACGAAATAATGACTCCAAAGCTTGCTCCACCACCTCCTCTAATGGCCCAAAACACGTCCTCTCCCATGGATTTTCTATCAAGGATCGATCCATTGACAGTTACTATTTGCGCATCGATTATATTATCTACAGAGAGGCCATACTTTCGCATCAAGTTTCCATATCCACCTCCAGAAAAGTGTCCACCAGTGCCTACGGTCGGGCAGACCCCAGCCGGGAAAGCATGGACTTTACTTTTCTCGGCAATTCTGTAATAAACCTCTCCGAGAGTAGCACCAGCCTGAACCAATGCTGTCTCGGATGCTATATCAATGTGTAGAGCTCGAAAGTTGAACATGTCAAGGACTAGAAATGGATTATTTGATACATATGAAAGACCCTCGCTGTCATGACCACCGCTTCGAATCCTGATTTCCAAGCCATAACGCTGTGCACAAATAACCGTTGCTTGGATGTGAGAAATGTGTTTGGCAGTTATAATAGCGAGTGGTTTTGGGGTCGTAGATGTCAAAAACCTGGGGTTTTTTATGTAGGAGTTCAAAACTGAGAGAAAAGAGGCATTGTCGGGGGTGTAGATGGCCTGGGAGACTTGGTGGAATGGTGAAGAATTATTTGAGAGGCATTGGAAAAACATGTGTAGATTAACTTGCTTTGAATTCACACATGAAATAGAGAACAAAATGGTTGCAAGAATGATTGGGATTGAAGGTGGTCGCTGGCATGAGGTCTTCATTCTGCTAATTAATTCTTTGTTTTGAGCTCTTGTGTCTAGCTGTTGCTCTATTATAAGATGAATATGAGAGTAGTGATCATGTCTAGGATCAATGGCATACTTATAAACATTCAATTAATGCCATTTCGTTGCAAGTTAATTGAAAAATTAATGGATCTATTACGAAATCAAATCCAAATAGATCTTCTTTCTTAGCTGTTTGCAATTTTTTTGTCTGAAAATGATAAAGATATCCGTCTGAAACCATAATTCTTGACTTTTGGCGACAACTTCATAAAATTGATCTCAAACATGCATTTTTGTGGAGATTTTAGGACTTTTTACATCGACTTTTTGTCACCGCAGAAGCAAAATTTTATGGTGTCAATCGAAACAAGTCTAGATACTATATATATATTTGGCATATCTCTTGTGAATAAAATAACGATGTGTACATGCTATATTACTTGAGATCTTGGTCTCAAAATCAGTCAATATAAAGGATGATAGAATTTTTAAAGGTTAAATCAGAAAATTTTTTTAAAGACCAAATTCGCAATAATTAAAAGAGTCAAGTTGGTTTATGAGCCTGAACAATAACCCTATAATTGTGAGACAACATTGCAATGAAAATTGTTAAAATTAATGTTAGTGTTGTGATACTTTATATGATAAGGATAATGATAGGTGGTGTATGGGATCCCACATTGATTCATGAGAATGATAAGTTCTTACTATTTATAATATTCTAATGAGATTCCAATTATATCATTGATTATTCTGTTTATAGTATATGTCATGTGGCTTAAGTCTTCTATTGGAGCGTTACAATTGATATTAGAGACAAGTTTTAGATTCTACAGACTTTAATATGTGGGTTTGATGAAATTTGAGGTTTTACATTATGCAAACTTTAAGATATGGTTATTTATGACATTTGAGGTTTTAGATTCTACAGACTTTATGGATTGTGTTTTTAAAATCTGGGGTTTTAGATTCTGTAGACTTTAATATATAGGTTTGATCAACTCTAAGGTTTTAGATTATGCAAACTTTAAAAAATGATTTTTATGACATTTGAGGTTTCAGATTCTAAAGACTTTACGGATTTTGTTTTTCACATTTGCAGACTTCAATGAATGATTTTTAAGAAATTTAAGGTTTTAGATTATGTAGAATTTAATATATAGGTTTGATAAAATTTGAGATTTTAGTTTATGCGGACTTTAAGAAATGACTTTTATGACATCTAAGGTTTCAAATTCTACAAAGTTTAAGGATTGACATATGAGGTTTTAAATTTTGCAGATTTAATGGAATGAGTTTTAAGAAACCTGAGGTTTTAGATTTGACAAACTTGAATATACGAGTTGATCAAATATGAGGTTTTCATCTTTACGCTTGAATTGAAAACACTGTATGACAGATTACATAAAGCATGTTGTTATGTTTGCGTAAATGATTAGTAGTTAAGCAAACCATAAGACCAAAGTTGGAGAGGACTCGTACTTTAGGAATATTAGGGTGGATGAAATAATTTGGGATTAAAATAGACATGGAGATGATGTCACATATAAGTATGCAAGTTTGCTTAAGATACTAGTCAATTATAGGAATGATATATAGGCCCAAGAGATTTCTTTATAGCCCAAAAGTATTTATTGAACTAGTTGGGCTCACTTTGGACTCAAACCCGGCTTATTAGAATCTATAATTAGACTTGGTCTGCAAATATTTAAGGAAACTCAATAATTTAGTTTGGCCCATTAAATGGGCAAACCCATTTGTTAGGCCCATAAAAAGCCCAAAAGAAACCCATGAGCCTAAACCCACGGAAAGCCCAAACCTAGCTACATTAAGTCTAAACGCCGCAAAGTATATATAAATTAAAAAAAAAAAAACCTAAGCACGTTGTCATCTACCTCTAAAACCTAAGGCTGTCATATGTGCATGTATATATATATATATATATGTTCTGAAATCTCTCTAGGGTTTCAGCTCATTTCCCCAAGCCATAGAACCATGGAAGCAACATTCCAAGCTCATAACGCCGCAAGTAAAAAAAAAAAAAAAAAAAACCAAGCACGTTGTGATCTATCTATAAAACCTAGGGCTGTCATATATATATATATATATATATGTTCTGAAATCTCTCTAGGGTTGCAGCTCATTTCCCCAAGCCAAAGAATTATGAAAGCAACATCCCAAGCTAATAGAACCATGAAAGCCTCCCACATTATGCACTAGCTTCATAGATAACAACTCAAGTTGCCTAGCAAGAGACCAACGCCCATGCATTATCGCCCTCCGCCCACCTCTATGTTGTTCCAAGTCACAAAACCTTCGTTGAAACTAATCAGTTTGCCACAAGTTGCATGTCCACCTCTTTCCTTCACATTGCCAACCACCTGTCCAGCAACAAACCAATATCGCCCTCTTCCATAATACAACCATGTTGCACCATCGGTCACCTTCTATCTAGACTTGCATATCCAACCAGTTAATACCTCAACCCAAACCATGGATGAAGACCACAATGCCACAAGCCATGCTCAGTTGTGTCTAAGTTATATTTATTATAGATTGTGAAATTAAATATGTGAATTTATTGCGGGTTATTATTTACTTTCGTGAATAACTTTTTCAAAGAGATGTGCATGTTGGTTCAGTCGTAAGCATGCATTGTTTTAAAGGAAAGGGTATTGTAGAGAAACTTTGAAAAAAAAAACTTCAGAATTGTTATCTACAGCTAGTAACTTTGTTATATCCTGGAGGCGAATTGCTTGTAACCTGGTAGCAAACTCTTTCAAATGGGTCAATTATTACCTTAAAAATAGCATTCTACACGCCTTAGAGTCACATTTATTTTTTTTCAGATCATTGTATCCGTACAATTTTCTTCAACAATTTTAAGGTGATAATTGCAATGGAATTAGAATCTCATATAGAATCAAGACTTTGTCAAACTAGATAGGTTTGATGGAATGAATTTTTCTAGTTGAAAAGATAAGTTGATGTTTATTCTTTTTGCATTGAAGATTTCATATATTTTGGATTCGAACTTGCCAATACTTCCAAAACCCAAATTTGATGATAATGATCAAATCAAGGCAGAATGCGAGAAGTACAAAGAAGATGAAATGGTATGTAGATGGCACATTCTAAGTACACTTTTTGATCATCTCTATGACTTGTTTACATCAATCAAGTTACCAAAAGAGATTTGGGAGGCATTGGAATTCAAGTATAGAACTGAAAAATAAGATACTATAAATTCCTTATTATAGAATATTTTGAGTTTAAAATGAATGATAATACTTCTTTGATGGATCAAGTCCATGAATTGCAAGTTTTGATAAATAAACTTTGAGATCTTAATGTTGAAGTTTGTGAACCTTTACAAGTTAGGGTTATTATTGCAAAACTTCCTCGAAGTTGGAATAATTATAGAAATAAACTTATCCACACAACAGAAGATTTCACTATAGAGCAAATTTAAAAACATTTACAAATTGAAAAGGAAACTCAAATTCATTATAAGAAAGTATTTGCTCAAAATGGTTCTAAAGTGAACTTTGTTGATGAGAAAAATAAGTTTCAAGATAATTTTGGAGGAAACAAGAGAAAATTTAATGATTTTTCCAATAATGGTGGCAAGTCTAAGAAAATAAAAACTTGTTACAATTGTGGAAAGAAGAGGCACTTTAAGCGTGAATGCAGGTACAAGAAGAAACACAAGAAAGAAAATGGTAATCCCAATAGTGCAAATCTGATCGAAAATGAGACGTCATACATTATGGCCATGGTCTCTAAAATGCATATTAGCATGATTATAGAGTTAAATATGGCTAAAACAACCGAGTCATCTGATTGGTGGTATGATTCAGGCACTACCGTCCATGTTTGCAATTAGAAATCTCAATTCAAAAATTATGAAGAAGTAACAGATGGACATGTTGTACTAATAGGAAATCATAATTCTATAAAATTGTAGGAAAAGGAACTGTAGAAATTCACTTATAAGAAGAAATTTACCCTTATCAATGTTCTTCATATCTCAAAAATAAAGAAAAACTTTATATCTACGTATTGGTTTTTTAAAGGGGTGTCAAGACTGTAATCATGTCTGATAACGTAATTCTTTCCAAAGAGTGAGTGTTTGTTGGAAAAGTGTACTCTTGTGATGAAATGTATAAACTAAGTATTAATCAAGTAAGTTATGATTCTGATTATATCGTTGAGTCTCCTACTTTGTGGCATAATCGTTTAGCACATTTAAGTTTTAAATCTTTAAATTTTATGTCTAAATATAGTTTAATTCCATATAATCATGGACATGGTGCTAAATGTGAAATTTGCATTCAAGCAAAAATGACAAAGAAACCTTTTTCCTAAAATAGACAGAAATACACAATTATTAGAACTTGTACTCTAATATTTGTGAGCTAAATATTATTTTAAGTAGAGGAGGCATTAGATATTTTATTACTTTTATTGATGATTTTTTAAGATATACGTATGTATTCTTAATGAAAAGAAAGGATGAAGCCTTCAATATGTTCAAATCTTATAAGCCTGTTGTTGAAAATCAAAAGGAAAAGAAAATTAAGATATTTTTAATAACTGAGGAGGTGAATATTTTCCTACTAAATTTTCTTTTTACTGTAAGGGGAATGGCATAATACATCAAATTAGTGCACCCTATATCCCACAACAAAATGGTTTAGCATAAAGAAAAAATAAGACACTATTTGATATGTTAAATGCTATGATTTTGAATGCAAAATTGTCTTTTAATTTGTGGGGAGAAGCATTGCTCACGGCATGTTATTTGCATAATAGAATTCTTTCTATGACATTCAAAATTTCACCATATGAATTGTGGAAATGCAAGAAATCAAATCTGGAATACCTAAGGGTATGGGGCTGTTTAGCCTTTTATAGAGTTCTAAACCCAAAAAGAACAAAATTAGGTCCAAGGGCAATCGAGAGTGCTTTTGTAGGATATGCTGAGAATTCAAAAGGATTAGACTTTTGGATTTGGATTCTAATGTTATAGTAGAATCAAAAGATGTAGAATTTATTAAAGATAAATTCTATAATGATTCTAAAGGAGTATCAAATCCTACTCAAATACCAGAAACTAACTTGAGTCAGAAAAGGAATTGTATAATTCCTGACATATTGACTAAACCGAGGAGAAGTCAAAAGGTCATAAACGAGAAACTTGGATTCAGGTTTTGTGTCATCTTAGGCTATTATTTACCTTTTGGAAGGAAATAGAGATGACTTAATGTGGATGATGCTATGTTTCATGAACAAGGATGTGTTGGGATTGGTGTGGTTCTCAGAGACAATTTAGGTGAGGTCATTATGGCAGCAACTAAGAAGAAGGCAACAATTCAAGAATCATCAAAAATTGAATAGCTTGCTATACATAGAGGCTTACAACTATGCATCCCATTGGGTTTATGACATTTGTAGATTAAAAGTGATTCTCTACTAATGGTGAAAGAGATACAAGCCTTAGAAAACTCTAATTCCTTGTTGGAAAATCTTGTTATAGATGTCAAACAAATGATGCAAAGGTTTCATAATTGCACAATTCAATATGTTTGTAGATTTTCGAATGTAGCAGCTCAAAAACTTGCAAGATATGCAAGACATGTGGATGACTTAATTGTTTGGTGGGAGTATGTTTACTCTTGTATTCAACAAGTCATTTGGACTGAGAAGTTTTTGTAAGGTTCAGTTATTTTGAATGAAATTATGTTTTCCTATCAAAAACAAAAAAGAAAAAAGGAAGGACGTTTATAATTGTGCACTCGAAATTCAGTTCATCAAATCTTCGTACTCTTAACTTGTTCAATATAATAACTTTTAAATTGAGCATCATATACATACATATATATATATATATATGCTTTACACTAAAACTATTTTTCTCGATAAAAAAAAAAAACAGTGCTAGGTCTACAAAAAAAAAAATTACAAAAATTTATCTTACAAACTAATGGTTTTTTGTTGAGTTTTATAAAATTTACTTGATAATAAAAAATATTTCACAATCTAACACACCATGTTGATTTCTGAGTTCTTTTTCATAATTCCTTTTTATGGTTCATAGCATGAAAGCATTTTTCCTTTCTAAAGATACAATTACTTTCCTCATTAAGTTCTTGATAAAAGGAAAGTTTTCATGCCTCATATCAGGGGTGAACCCTTTAACCTGAAATCCACAATGATAAGAACCTAAATAAAAAATAGTTATACTACATACATTCATTTTTCCATACTCCTTATGTGTTCTACTAATGTGATTGACTAAATTGTTTATATTATATTAAAAACAAAAGAAGCAGACAATCACATTAATAGAGTGCACAAGGAGTATGTAAAAGTGACTATACATAGAGTTTTTCAAATATAAAAAGTCCTCCAAAATAAAATGTCCCAAAAATGCTTCCAATTAAAATAAGGTAAACAATGGCAAAATTTCACTTAACTCAACCAAATCCACTTATGCCACCTAGCAATTATCTCACCTTTTGTTTGTAATCCTATAGTAACACCAACACTATTATACTACTATTCATGTGGCTGAAGAGGGATTCATTGTTCATTTATGAAGAAGTTAACAAGATCAACCTCAATCTTGATTTTCACCAACCTCTTGAAATTACCCTTGAAATACTTGATCAAATAAACTTTTCCTTTCGAGTAGTTGTCCCTTCTGTCATGGTTGATTCCCAGGTCATGATCTTTGTGTTGAAAAAAAAAACACACCATGTTCTTACCATAGATGCTACGGACAAGCAAAGGACAATGAGAAAAATAAACAATCACACGCACACATGACACAAAGGTTTATGTGGTTCAGCAACGTATATATGTCCATGTAGCTGCAAAAGATTTTATTCAGAGGAAAGTAGGAATACACTGTGGAGCAATACAATGTCTCTCTCACTCTCTCTCTCTCTCTCTCTCACACACACACACACACAAAGGCAGATGATGGATGAGAGGGTTGAGAATGGCTCAAAAGGCAGAGGATAAATGAGACTGAGGTGGCTAAATGGAAGAAATCCATGAGATGGATAGTAGGAAAACTGGGAGCCATGAAAGTATTGTAGGCGATGGAACTGAAGTTCTTTGATTTAATAAAGTTGATTCATTCTGCATTAGTAATTAAGAAAGATTGGGATTGTTCTTCAACCTTTGGATTGGAAATATATATAGGATTATATACAGCGGCTAAGAAATAGATACTGTGACGACCCAATTTTTGCCAAAATCTTGACTTGTTATTTTATTTTAATTTTAGCTTGATTAGATTTTTGGCCCAATGTTTTTTCTAGCTAAGAAGGGTGCTAGAAGAGTGAAGGAACTGCTTGGGCCTAATATCCTAGGCACCCAAGCCCAATAGATGCCTTAAGGGACTAGGTGGTAATTAGTAATTGAGGGGTGATTTGGGAATGAGGTAGACCTTAACTAGGGTTTAGGGCCATGTGGTGCCTACTTGGTAGAAGAAGGGCTGTTTTGCTCTTTCCCTAAGAATCCTATCATTTGAAACCTAAGGAAGAGGCACCCTTGGTATGCACTACGTTACCACTTGGAAACCATGCATGAAGTATGATACTCCGTTTTTACGTGTATTTTTACTGAATAAGTATTTAATTTAATTAAAATATTGGTTCTTTTACTTTAAATTATAGGATTTTATTGGATTTAATTAGTTGTGAAATTTATTTTGTAGAGCTTTCTTAATATTAATTATTGTTTTGAGTTTAAATTGTTGTCTAATTTATTTTAGCTTGTTTTTTTATTTAAAATTTAAGTTGTTAGTTTTTACTAGTTATTTATTATAATTTAGTTTTATGTTGTGTTGAAATTTTTTTCTTTGTTTTATAACTTTTAAAGTTGTTTTCATTGGCTCAGTTTCTGAACTCCAGAGGTGAGAACTGGATCTCATTTCTTTTTCCCATATTTTCTTTTTCTCTTTTTCTTTTTCCTTTCTTTCTTTTCTTCTTTTTCTTTTTCTTTTTTTCTCTTTCCCCGGTTCCCTCTCTCTCCCGTGCGAACTCTCTCTCTATTTTTCTGTCCGTTTTTCGTGCTGCCCAGACCCGCCGTCGGTCGTCGCTGTGCGGCGCACCACCCCCACCGTTCGGTCCCCCACTGGCCGGCGCACCTACCCTCCAATTTCCAGCCCCTCCGGCGCCGCCGTTAAGCCGCACGCACCACTCCAAGCCGTGGCGTTCAAGTGCTCTAGCGCCGCCGTCGTTCCACCTCCGGCCACCATCTCTTCACAGCTTTATCATTGACCTCTTGCCATCCTAAACCATCCATTTCCAACTTCGATCCATCACCGAAGCAGCCCCCATTACCTCATTTTCCGTTTTGGGTATTTTAGCCTTCCACCGCCGTTTTCACCGCCACCCACGGCCAACTCTCACTTCACCTAACTTCATAAACACCTCTAAGTCATTCCCTCTCAATCCCAAGTCTTGGTTTGTCCCCATTCAAAAGTGGGTATTTTACAACCCACGGCCACAATGTTTTTACACTGTTACGTTGCTTTTTCTTCACCGTTTGCAACTCGTCGATCCTTCAAAAATTATCATATAGCGCTGTAAGTATTTTTCAAACTTCATTTTAGATTTAAATATATTATTACTTTTCCAATAAATATTTGTGACTGGTTGATTATTCTGAACTGAGTCCGAGGAGTCGGGGGTCGGATGGATTTGATAATGGAGTTGTTTGTTTGTTGTTGATATTGAGATTTGTTGAATAATTTATGTCTTGCCAGTTGCATTGCACGGTGCATGCATATACATGTGTTGGATATTGAAAATTGGGTTTTCAAGAGTAAATAGATTTTTGGGTGCGTGTGTATCACGACCCCAAGCCGAGATGGGGTATTATCTCGGTATAGCTCCTCTAGTCACTCGGGAGCGCAATATACTGAATGACGTCCCCTGTGTTGTCACTAGGCGACAACGGGAACGGATGGGATGGTAACGCTCTCGTACCGACTCCGTGGCCTGTTTGAGCTGGAAAATTGCATATTTTAGCTATTTAAAACCAATGTATTTCAACTGCTTCATGATATTATTATTGGTTTTAGATGGAAAAATAGTTAATAAGCATAAATTCGAGTTGTGATTTTTAATTGATTAATATCATGTTTATGCTTAATTTTATAACTATGATTTAATTGGACAATATTTCCTCACATATATAATATATTTTTAATAATCTATTTTCTTTTTAATTTATTTCGAGTGTATTTTTATTTCTTTATTTTCAGCTTAAATAAAATTCACGAGATCATCAAAAACGCATGCTCAAAGCCGAAAGAAAGAATGTAGATCTCAGCGAGAAGGAATCACGGAGAGGCACGCTTGCAATATAAAGCCACGCGAAGAAAAAATAGAAAATAAAAAAATAAAGGTTCGGCGACAAGTGATTTCTTCTTCTCGCGGACAGCAGGAGAGTGGAGCCGGAAGAAAAATAAACATGGAACGAAAAGTGAAAGAACAGTTGGGAAGAAAAAAAAAAACCAAACGGAAAGGGAGCTTCGGCTGGCTCTCATTTAGTCACGTGAAATTAGACACACAGCAGATCAAACGGTGAAGCTTTTACGTAAAGTCAAGAAGCAGGTTCACGTGTTGTCCGGGGCTGCTTTCGGTGGGCTAGTTGGACGTAAAAAGGGGAGACGGAATTGGGTGCAGAAATTAAGGATGGTTTCGGTGCTTGATTGATTGGAAGAAGCCGTGCGTGCTTGACTTGGAAGTCTATAAAAAAAAGAGTCAGTGCATGAAGGAGAGGACACTTAGTTCGGCTGGGTCCTCTAGCCTTGGACGGAGAGAAAACGAAGTTTTATTTTGGCTTGAGACAGTTTACGTTCAGGAGGGCAGTTTTCTTTTTTTCTTTGGCTGGTTTCAGACTGGGCTGGAAAAGGAGCTGTAGAGGTTACGGACAAGGGAGTTCTGGTGAAGCCACCACGTTCCAGCGTCCAACCCGCACCACTCTGTTTCTCTAAACCGGAACAGAGCATTGAGTTTTATTTCTTTTCATCTTGCAAGGCTGGTTTGGAACTTTGGGCAGGTGGCTGTGAGAGTTTAAACAAGAGAAACGTGAGGAGAACCTAGAAGGAGAGTTGGCTTGTGACTCTCGGCAGTTGGATGTTTACGGAGAGAGGTCAGTTCATTTGAGCTTTACAGAGAGTGAAGGAGCTAAGAGAAACGTGAGGAGGAGCTGGTTTGCAGCTTTGTTGGATGCTGGACTAACGAAAATGCAGGAGGTTTGGACGTGAAAGAAGCTGGGTTCTGGCTGGTTTGCAGTTGGTAGATGCCGAACAGAAAGAGATGTGAAGGCAGCGGGATTGGACTTCCGGCCTTGTTTTTCTTAGACGCTGGATTCACTACAGAAAAGAGCTGGTTCTTTTCGTTTGGTATAGCTGGACGGAGAGTGAGGGAAAGGAGAGCAAGAGGCTTTAACGGAGGGAGATATAGTTTTCGTCGGAACCACTAGACGGGAGGGGAGTTATTTTGGTTTCTATTTTCTCTCTACTTTTATTTTATGATTTAAGTTATTCTCTTTGTTAGCTTGTGTTTAATTTTAATTCTATCACGGATAATGTTTATTTAATTTTTATAGCATTTGTGATGAATATGGTTGGCTAAATTTTCAAACTAAGGTTAGAGGTGAAGTTTAATGCTTTGAAAATTATTTTCGGATCGACGACAAATTTATTTTGTAAGCTTGATCGATTGAATGATTTTATTGTTGGATATTTTGGTTATCTATATATTTTTCTTGATTTATTGTGATTTCTGAATACAGTGAATGCTTGAGAAATCCCTGTGATAGTCAAATAGATTTGTAAATGTTTTAATCATCAATCGCTCATGTTCAATCATTAGTAATTATTTTTCCTTGATCTTAAATGCTAAATCTTCTAATTAAACGGAATCATTATTCTAGTTTAATTGAAGTAATTCGGTCGGAAACAATATTTTAAATTATTAAACGGATTCTCGAAACCTTAGTCTTTTTCCGTATCAACACAGCTTATCAATTTAGTATTTTATTTTCATTTGTTTGAGAGAATTTTTCACATAAGTCAATCCCTGTGGATTCGATCCTGTAAGGTACTACAACACTTGTATACTTGCAGGTAAAACTGCACTAAATTTTGGTTCATTAATTTGAGTTAAAGTTTAGGCACAACAAGTTTTTGGCGCCGTTGTCGGGGATTGCAACGTGTGAAATTTAAAAAAAAAAAAGAAAGAAAAAATTTAGTAATCTTTTGCTAATTGTTTTTTATATTCTTTTTGCAGGTACGATTTTTTGTTAAGGAAAACAGATCAAGAAACATTGCTTCCATATTCATACCATTTGGTATTCTCAGTCCAAAATTTTTTTTTTATTTTACTTTCTTGCTTGTTTTGCATTTAGTTTATAAAAAGAAAAAAAATATTTTAATTGGTGCATGAATTAAATAATTTTGAGACCTGTCCATACTTTTTAATATTTTTATTGTGCTTGTGCGTCTATGATGAATGATCTCGTGGCAACGTGATCAAACTGGTAGATTGAGAAGAGAAGAAATAGTTTTAAAAGAATTGGTTGATACTTTATCTGGTGAATCCAAAAATTCTCATTCTAATACCATGGCTGACAATCATAGTGTTCATGGTGAACAAGAAAATGAAGAGGCACAAAATAATCCGCCAATGAGAACTTTGTGTGAGTATTTGCAACCAACAAGGACAAGTACTCCATCTTGTATGATTTTTCCTACAAATATGGGGAATTTGATTTAAAACCAGGAGTAATTCAATTACTTCCCAAGTTTCATGGCTTAGATTCAGAAAGTCCTTATTTGCATCTGAAAGAACTTGAAGAGGTTTGTGCAACTTTACAAACCCAAACTATCAATGATGATGTTGTTAGATTAAAGTTATTTCCATTCTCTTTGAAAGAAAAAGCTAAAAATTGGCTGAACTCCTTGAGACCAAGATCTATTGGCACATGGCAAGAAATGCAAAGAGATTTTTTGAAAAAGTTTTTTCCTACTCATAGGACCAACACTCTTCGCAGAAATATTATGAATTTTTCAGTGTTGGGAACGTTTTAAAGAATTATTGCTAACTTGCCCACATCATGGCTATGAAACTTGGCGCACCATTAGTTTTTTCTATGAAGGTTTAACATCTCAGATGCGCCAGTTTGTAGAAATGATGTGTAATGGTGAATTTTTAAATAAAGATCCTGATGATGCTTGGGATTATTTTGACCAATTAGCTGAAAATGCCCAATCTTGGGATAACACAGATCGTGCTGATCGGTCAAATAAGCCCAAACTCAGTACCATGTCTCAAGAAGGTATGTATGTTCTTAAAGGAAATGATGATGTAAATGCTAGGATAGCAAGTCTGACAAGAAAAGTCGAAGCCATGGAACTTAGGAAGGTAAATTCGGCTAGGGCCATTGAAAAAGAAGAGGAGAATTGTGGCATATGTGAGATTAGTGGACACTTAACTCAGGATTGTCCAACAATCCCAGCTTTAAAAGAGGTGTTGCACGAACAAGCAAATGTCATGAATTCTTATAGGAAACCATTTTCTTCCCCTTATTCGGAAACATATAATCCTGGATGGAGAAATCACCCCAACTTTAGTTGGAGGAACGATTCAAATTCAAATCAAAATCCTCAAGGGCCTTCTTCATCTACACCTTATGTGCCTCCACATAAGAAAAGCCTTGAGGAGACATTACAAACTTTTATGCAGGAGCAAGCCAATTTTAACACTCAGACAATGCAGGCCATTACTGAGATAAGAAGTTCCATTAGCAACTTGACCTCTGCGTTGCAAGCTCAAGAAAAGGGTAAGTTTCCTGCTCAACCTCAGCCGAATCCGAAAGGTAAATTTGAGATAAGAAATTCAAATTTTTCTGATTCAAAATTTGAGCATGTCAAGTCCATCACCACTCTACGCAATGGAAAAATAATTGATAAGAGTACTTCAACGAAAGTTGATGAGACCAACAAGTCCTTAAAATCCAAGAGTGATGGTGAACTTGATAAGGTTGAGCTAGACATGCCGGTGAAAGCCCCAATACCTGCCCCATTTCCCCAAAGAATGCAACATTCTCACAAGTTGGTTCAGAATACTGATATTCTTGAAATTTTCAAGCAGGTAAAAATAAATATTCCTCTGTTGGATGCAATTAAACAGATTCCATCGTATGCTAAATTTTTGAAAGATATATGCACAGTGAAGCGTACGATGAAGGTACAAAAGAAGGCTTTCCTCACTGAGCAGGTAAGCGCCATCCTCCAGAACAATTCTCCTCCAAAATACAAAGACCCGGGTTGTCCAACCATTTCTTGCGTGATAGGAAATTTTAAAATTAAAAAAGCTCTACTTGACCTTGGAGCCAGTATTAACCTCCTACCCTACTCGGTATATGAGCAATTGGGTCTTGGTGAACTTAAACCCACCAAGATAACACTCCAACTTGCTGACCGTTCAATTAAAATACCGAGAGGGATAGTTGAGGATGTGCTAGTGCAAGTAGGCAAATTTTATTTTCCAGTGGATTTCATTGTTTTGGACACAGAACCTGTCTTTGATGTTTGCACTCAAATTCCTATCATTTTGGGTAGGCCATTCCTTGCGACTTCGAATGCTTTAATAAATGGTAGGAGTGGTGTGATGATAATTTCTTTTGGAAATATGACTTTGGAGTTGAATATTTTCAATATTTGTAAACAACCTGGAGAAGATGATGAGGTGCAAGAAGTAAATTTGATTCAAACTCGTGTGCAAAATAAATCTGATTTGTCAATCTTTTCTGACTACCCTGAGGCTTGTTTGGATCATGGTAAAAATTTTGATGATGATTCTGTGTTTCCACCTATGAATTGTTTACTAGAATCGACTCCTATAATGGACACTGGTCAATGGAAAACACGTTTTGAGGACAAAGGCTAAAACCATTTCTGATTCCTCATTGTATATACCATTTTTGTTTGTTTTGTTTTTATTTCTTTTGCTTTTTGTATCTTCTAACTTTGATAGAAATCTACTCCTTGTTCCGCACTCGAGTATTTCAGGTGACATCTTTCCTCTTTACTCTTTCGTGTCAATATATGTTCTGCAGTGTTTATCTTGCTTCAATTCATGCCTGCATAGCATATGTCGTCGAACATTCATTTGCTGAACATTGAGGACAATGTCAAATTTAGTTGGGGGGGAGGGTTTTCTGTTGAAGTTTTCTGTTGAAGATGTGTTAGTACTAAAAATAAATAAATAAATAAATAAAAAAATTTATGAGGTGTATTGAAACATAAATGATTAACACACTTCTAGCATTTTTGTGAAATTTGAGTATCTTGGTGGAGTAGTTGAGCAGAATTATTTTGTGAAGATTTATTTTCAACCCTAAGCATAGAGCATAACTTATGATGTATCACATTTTGTTGAAGAGTGACTTGAAACACCGGGAGGCGATATTTACAGAAATGAGAATTAGTATGATTTATATAAAATGAAGGGCAAGTTTTGAAAGAACATTTTGCACATGCTTACACTTGTAGTGTTCCTCACTAATGTTCATTCATTTAAAATAGGAGAAGTAAACTGCAGGACTACCGAGCCATGCCAAAAAAAAAAAGGATTTGAAAAAATTAAAAGAAAAAAAAAGACAATAAAGACGACTTAGTGAACTTTCCTAAGTATTAAAGGGCTATAAACAGTTACCCAAGACTTTGGGGGTTGAGTGCTCAACCTTTAAAAACAGAGCTGGCGTGAAAACTGCTAATCCCTTAAACTTTGAGGTAGTTAGAATCAATAATGATTAATCTTAAGGTTGAAAAATCCTTTGATAAATCATGCTTATTAATGAGGAACATACAGAGGTTTAGCCACACACACATATATGAGTTCTAAGACATTTGCCCCAATTCTATGTGAACAATTGTTGAGATTTTTCTTGTGGATACAACGCTTGGTGTTGAGTAGTCACGAATCAATTTTTTGTGAGAATTCAGAATTATGTTTGATTGTTTTCGTTTGAATTTCGAGCTTTATGCAATGTTCATCTCAATTAATTTTCACTATTTTGCTCAAGGATTAGCAAAAAGCTAGTTAAGGTGTGTGTTTGAACTGGAAAATTGCATATTTTAGCTATTTAAAACCAATGTATTTCAACTGCTTCATGATATTATTATTGGTTTTAGATGGAAAAATAGTTAATAAGCATAAATTCGAGTTGTGATTTTTAATTGATTAATATCATGTTTATGCTTAATTTTATAACTATGATTTAATTGGACAATATTTCCTCACATATATAATATATTTTTAATAATCTATTTTCTTTTTAATTTATTTCGAGTGTATTTTTATTGCTTTATTTTCAGCTTAAATAAAATTCACGAGATCATCAAAAATGCATGCTCAAAGCCGAAAGAAAGAATGTAGATCTCGGCGAGAAGGAATCACGGAGAGGCACGCTTGCAATATAAAGCCACGCGAAGAAAAAATAAAAAATAAAAAAATAAAGGTTCGGCGACAAGTGATTTCTTCTTCTCGTGGACAGCAGGAGAGTGGAGCCGGAAGAAAAATAAACATGGAACGAAAAGTGAAAGAACAGTTGGGAAGAAAAAAAAAACCAAACGGAAAGGGAGCTTCGGCTGGCTCTCATTTAGTCACGTGAAATTAGACACACAACAGATCAAACGGTGAAGCTTTTACGTAAATCAAGGAGCAGGTTCACGTGTTGTCTGGGGGTTCGGTGCTTGATTGATTGGAAGAAGCCGTGCGTGCTTGACTTGGAAGTCTATAAAAAAAAGAGTCAGTGCATGAAGGAGAGGACACTTAGTTCGGCTGGGTCCTCTAGCCTTGGACGGAGAGAAAACGAAGTTTTATTTTGGCTTGAGACAGTTTACGTTCAGGAGGGCAGTTTTCTTTTTTTCTTTGGCTGGTTTCAGACTGGGCTGGAAAAGGAGCTGTAGAGGTTACGAACAAGGGAGTTCTGGTGAAGCCACCACGTTCCAGCGTCCAACCCGCACCACTCTGTTTCTCTAAACCGGAACAGAGCATTGAGTTTTATTTCTTTTCATCTTGCAAGGCTGGTTTGGAACTTTGGGCAGGTGGCTGTGAGAGTTTAAACAAGAGAAACGTGAGGAGAACCTGGAAGGAGAGTTGGCTTGTGACTCTCGGCAGTTGGATGTTTACGGAGAGAGGTCAGTTCATTTGAGCTTTACAGAGAGTGAAGGAGCTAAGAGAAACGTGAGGAGGAGCTGGTTTGCAGCTTTGTTGGATGCTGGACTAACGAAAATGCAGGAGGTTTGGACGTGAAAGAAGCTGGGTTCTGGCTGGTTTGCAGTTGGTAGATGCCGAACGAAAGAGATGTGAAGGCAGCGGGATTGGACTTCCGGCCTTGTTTTTCTTAGACGCTGGATTCACTACAGAAAAGAGCTGGTTCTTTTCGTTTGGTATAGCTGGACGGAGAGTGAGGGAAAGGAGAGCAAGAGGCTTTAACGGAGGGAGATATAGTTTTCGTCGGAACCACCAGACGGGAGGGGAGTTATTTTGGTTTCTATTTTCTCTCTACTTTTATTTTATGATTTAAGTTATTCTCTTTGTTAGCTTGTGTTTAATTTTAATTCTATCATGGATAATGTTTATTTAATTTTTATAGCATTTGTGATGAATATGGTTGGCTAAATTTTCAAACTAAGGTTAGAGGTGAAGTTTAATGCTTTGAAAATTATTTTCGGATCGACGACAAATTTATTTTGCGAGCTTGATCGATTGAATGATTTTATTATTGGATATTTTGGTTATCTATATATTTTTCTTGATTTATTGTGATTTCTGAATACAGTGAATGCTTGAGAAATCCCTGTGATAGTCAAATAGATTTGTAAATGTTTTAATCATCAATCGCTCATGTTCAATCATTAGTAATTATTTTTCCTTGATCTTAAATGCTAAATCTTCCAATTAAACGGAATCATTATTCTAGTTTAATTGAAGTAATTCGGTCGGAAACAATATTTTAAATTATTAAATGGATCCTCGAAACCTTAGTCTTTTTCCGTATCAACACAGCTTATCAATTTAGTATTTTATTTTCATTTGTTTGAGAGAATTTTTCACATAAGTCAATCCCTGTGGATTCGATCCTGTAAGGTACTACAACACCTGTATACTTGCAGGTAAAACTGCACTAAATTTTGGTTCATTAATTTGAGTTAAAGTTTAGGCACAACATGGCCCCTCTGCTTGCTGGGGCTAGAGGATGCTTGGCTACGTACGCGCGGGGTGCGGAACTGGGCATCGCTCGTTACGAAGTCACATGCGTGGTCGTTACCCATGGTGTGATGAAGGGAGCCAGGGCTTGCGGATGACCCCTAGGAGAGGTCATGGTGCATTCGGTTAAATGAAATGGAAATCGATTTGAGATTTGGATATAGGCCATTTTATGGGGAAATGACGAGGTTTTATAAGAGGATATTGTGATTCATTTTCTGGGAAAATAGTGGTTTCTTGATTTGGGTCATTATCTGGGATAATGACAAGGATTGGTTTTAAAGGATATGTTTTGGGCAAAATGAGACTTTTGGTGTGCGTGTAAAAATGTGGATTTTTGGGACATGTGCATTTGGCATCTTTTCATGCATATTGTTGAGTATAATATATTTCTATCTTTTGGTGTTTGGATTATTACTTACCTGCGGCACCATTTTTGGTACCGTAGATTTTGATGCAGAGGATGAGGAGGAGAAGGCTAAGCTCAAGGAGGCGGCTCCGCCTGAGTTTAGACTTGGAGTTGTTTTATGTCGAAAATTATCTTTACTTGTTTTTATGTTATGTAATTGGTATTTGGAATAGTGTTGAACTTGTAATATTTTATTACGTGTGTTTTAAGTTAGTTTGTATTTAAACAAAATTATGGTACTTAGTTGTAAGACTTTTATTATCCGCTGCGTGGTTTATCTGTACACATGTTGTATACGCACTTAGCACTTGGTGATGGGATGTGCGACCCGTGTTGCCATCGTTCCGACGCCTCGATTTCCACGTGTCCGTACGTGGGAGTTGGGGCGTCACATGAAGGCTTCTAAAAGAAGAAACCTTATGAAGATAGGAGAATGAAGGGTTTGGCACGCATAGAGCACAGGCCCCACTCAACAAATCACATGCCACTTGACACACATGTAAGTCCATCCCTTAGGTATAATGAACCTAGACACAAAAGTGGGAGAAGGGGAAGAGGTGAATGGGAGATGTGACGCCCCCAACTCCCACATACGGATACGTGGAAATTGAGGCGTTGGGATGATGACAACATAGGTCACGCATCCCATCGCCGAGTGCCAAGTATGTGTACATGCAACACGTGTACATAAAATAAAGCAGCGGTAATAAAAAATCTTTCAACTAAGTACCAGAATTTTGTTTAGATACAAACTCGTTTAAAACAAGCGTAATAAAATACTACAAGTTTAACATTGTCACAAATCCAAAATATATAAAATAAGGGCAAGGGAAAAAATATTTTCCAATAATACAACCCCAAATCAGTACTCTGGCAGAGCCGCCTGCTCAGGCTCACCCTCCTCCTCCACATCTGCATCAAAGTCTACGGTACCAAAGACGGTATTGCAGGTAAGTAATAATCTAAACAGTCACAAGATAAAAATATATAGAAACTCAACAATATGCATGAACAAGATGCCATATACATGTATCCCGAAAATTTCATTTTTTCCATTCACGCCAAAAATCCCACTTTTGGCCCAAAATTATTTCATTTTCCAACTCACGCCAAAAGTCACATTTGGCCTAAAATATTTCCTTTAAAACCTTTCCTTGCCATTATCTCAGATAATGGCCTAAAATCCAAGTCTCAAATAAATTTCCATTTTTCCTTAACCAACTGCACCATGACCTCCCCTAAGGGTCATTTGCACACCCTAACTCCCTTCGTCACACCATAGGTAACGGCCATGTATGTAACTTCGTAATGAGCGATGCCCAGTTTCGCGCCCAACGCTTACGTAGCCAAATATCCTCTAGCCCCCACTAGCATAGGGGCAATGGAGTCAGTACGAGAGCGTTACCATCCTGCCCGCTCCCGTTGTCGCCCAGCGACAACTCAGGGGACGTCACTCAGTTCCAATTATTTTGTGCACAATGATCTCCTATAGGGATCATCCGCACAATCTGGCTCCTATGCCACACCGCAAGTAACTACTACGCACGTGGCATCTACACGAGCAATCCCAAGCTCTGCGCCCAGCGCGTACCATAATTAGGCATCCTCTAGTCCCCGCCAGCCGAGGATCCACGGAGTCAACCCAATGAAAATATCAAGGTATAAAGGAGTAATTAGTGTGTAATAGCATGTATTTGAGTGGTTAATAGCATTTGAATGTGATTTAATCAAGTGATTAATCACTTAAGCAAAACCAACAAGCTTCTAGTTTGGGAAACTATTTAGGGTTTCAGTTTCCTCCATGGATTTTGGGATTTCAAATGAATTCCAATGGTTTGAAATTTTTCTAAGTTTGAAATCCTCTTTTAATTGGCCACTTACTAATTGGTTGGGGGAATAGTATTTGACTTAGGTGCCAAGTGTCCATCTCTTGGGTCATCCTAGTGCTGAGTATCCTAACTATTCAACAAGTATGGTTAGAATCTTGCCAAGTGTCTAATAAGTACTGATCAATGTTGTTTTGGATAATCCACATAGTGATTTGACAATCATTTGAATTGGCTGTTATGTGGCGCTATTTTGAGTGTTACAATTTACTCAACAAATTATAAAAATTATTATTGCACTATAAAATTCTAAATAATTATATGAGTCTAGTAGTACAATTCATTTTGCAAAATTTGACTCCTAAGTACCCCAACTAATTAAAAAGGCACTTCAGAGCACTATTCACCCAGGAACTAGCTAGAAAAAGTAACATTGCACAAAAATCCTAAATTATCATATTGATTATGAGACTAACGGTGCAATTCATTTCTCAAACTCATACTCCTAAGTGCCCTAGATAAATAAAACAGCACATATGTCAACATAGTGGGTATTAAACTGGTATCCTAATAGGCTAAAACCTAAGTGGTCGTTCGATTCATGAAATCCTTTCAGAATTTCACGACATTACTAAAGTTTAGAGAAATTCATCCATCGAATTTCAAGCAGGGCTCTTACATGATGGCCTTCATCTTGTTTGGAGTAGATCAGTTCCTTTCCTAATTGGTTGAGGATCAGCAATTGATCCTTATCATGGTATCAATGGCTAGTGTTTAAATCAACGGTCGACTTAATTATTTTCAATTAATGCCAATTTGCTTCATGTTATTAATTAGCAATTAATAGTGTTCTAAATCCAATAAAGTAAATTTATTTATTTATTTCTTAAATTCGATCCAGAGAAAAACACTAACACTAGTACTAGTACTAGGACATGATGAGCTGTCAGTGTTATTTCCCTCTTTAATTTCTGTCTAGGAAAATTAGGCACGTTTTTTAAATTTATTGATGAAATTAGTGTCTAATATCCGGAACTTGGTGACAGTTTTTTACATGGTTTTTATTTGGAGAATATGACAACGTACCCAGAAAGGAAGCTATATATCTCAATAATCTCATGATTTCACTTACGTACGTAGTTAGGGTGCGAGTAAAACCACAATATTAAATATCAATAAAAAAAAAATCTGAGACTAAGGTCCAGTTTGGTTGATTAAAATTCTCATCTCAAACTTAAAATTATTATCTCATTATTACAACTTTCTCAAATCTCCATACAAAATATAATAAATAATTTAATTTTTCTTAATTTTTTCAAATCCCAAAACAATAATAATAATATTTCATCTTAAAATTTAAAATTCTCATATTACTATCAAACTATACCTAAAACGCAACGTTCGAACATTACACCAAATTACGGAACACCTAATGTTCATGTTCTCAACTCCCTTACTAAGCAATCAACCAAACTTGGCTTCTTGGGATCGAAGAGTGTCTTCTCTCTCGAGTGAGAAAGAGTGAGACTCCAGTACCTTGAGATTTTCTCAAGGTTTTCGTCTCACATAGTGTGAGGTTAGTGTGTATGTTCTACTCTGTTACCAAGGACTAGTCTACGATGGAGGCTGCTGAGGAACTGGCCAAGAAATGGGAAACTTTGCACCTGACAAAGGAAGAGAGCTCATGCTTTCATGTCCAACAAGAAGCCACGAGAGGATGTGAAAATCTATGCATTGTTGGAAAGGCCCTGGTGGAAAAAAGTGTTAACAGCAAGGCATTCAGGGTAACTTTATCTTAGGTATGGAGGCTGGAGGGTTGGGTCAAGTTCAAGGAGTTAGGTGATCAGTGTTTCTTAATCGAGTTCCAGAAACAGGGGGACAAAGAGAAGGTTTTGAGTGGTCGACCCTGGTTCTATGAGAGGAGCCTACTAGCTCTTCAAGAGGTGGATGAAACAGTTTCGATTAATGCTCTAGAATTTGTCTACGAGCCCTTCTGGATACAATTGCACAACCTCACCTTAGCCACCATGACAAAGCATTTTGGTGAGGAATTTGCATCCTCAATAGGGCCTATGATCAGGGTTGAAGCAGGTGCGGATGGACGTGCATGGGGTAGATGCCTTTGTGTTAGGGTGGCAGTAAATCTGAAAAAACCTTTGATGCGAGGTAAATGGCTCAGCTTCGAGGATAAACATCATTGGATTCCAATAAAGTATGAAAGACTTCAGAATTTCTGTTTCCACTGTGGGGTGTTGGCACACAAGGACAGAGCTTGCATGAAACCACGTTATGAACAACAAGGAGAGGACAAAGCAAAACAGCAGCTTGGTCCATGGCTGCGAGCTCAGCCAATGAACACCAACATTTTTGACAGCCGCAGATACAGTGGCTCAACTAGCGACAACCGCCACAAAGAGGAACCGTACGAAGACAAAATGGGTTGTGACAGAGAGGAGATGTTACCACAGGCTTTTTCAACTCTGCAGACGAAAGGTGAGGGGGGAAACTGGGAAAAGACAGGTCGAGGGGATGAAGGACAGTCTGAAGCAGAGGAAATCCAAAACAGAAGGAAGAGTGCAAACTTTTCTCTCGGGCCACTCAATATAGCTCAACATGGTAATCACCCATTTGACTCAAAAGGTGCACCAGACCACAACAAGACTGGCCCTATTGAAAAGGGACTAGTGTTTTCAGTACCACCAGGTAACCCCACCAACATGGAACTAGATAGCAACTTAGTAAGTTTGAAATCTGTTGAAAAGGCAAAAAACCAACTAAAGGCACATGAGATTAAGGAGGGTCGAGTAAACTTTGAGGGAGGTCCACTTTCCCCCCCCCCCCCCCATGGACCCTAGTAATAAGGCAAATCCTGCAGTGGAATTACCTAGTAGAATACCCGTCTTAACTACCAACAAGAAACTAGGTAGAAGGCTTGCTGAGCATAACACCAGAATTTGGAAGAGACTAGCATGAGAAAGGAGGTCAGAAACAGGAAACAATGAAGAGGAGATACTAACTGAAATATCAAACTACTCCTTGAGGGCAGGCAACAAGAGGAAAGGTAGATGGATCCCTAATAAAAAGGAACCTGCACCAAAGAAACAGAAAGGGAAGGAAAACACCAATGAAAATACCATCTCTAAGGCAGTGGCTGGTCTCCAGCCCTACCAACACCAATGAACATCCTAGCTTGGAACTGCCGAGGGCTTGGGAACCCTCGGACAGTTAGATCCCTTAACCTTATAGTTAAGGATAAGTGCCCAACCATGATTTTTCTCATGGAGACTAAGTGTTCTAAAACAAGGATAGAAGAAGTTAGTAGAATCTTGAATTTTGAAGCATGTCTGGTAGTAGATAGTAGAGGAAGCAGTGGGGGTCTTGCACTAATGTGGAAAACAAATGCAAGTGTATCTATACACAACTACTTGAGATGGCACATCAGTGCTTATGTAACATTAGCAAAGGGGAAGCCATGGCTCTTCATGGGCTTCTATGGCCATCCTGAGACAGCTAAGGGGCACCAAAGCTGGGATTTCCTCAAAACCCTCAAACCAGCAACCAATTTACCATGGATTTGCTGTGGAGACTTTAATGAGATTGTATGCCAGGCAGAGAAGAAGGGAGGTGGCCCTAGACCCTACAAATAGATGGAACTCTTCAGAAACACCCTTGAGGTATGTGATTTGAATCCAGTTTTCACAAAGGGTCCTAAATTCACTTGGGCCAACAATAGAACTGAGGGAAGCTTCACCAAAGCAAGACTAGATCGAGCACTTGCCAACCTAGTGTGGTTACAAGATTTCAAGGGTTCTTGCTGTAGGGTTCTTCCAGCCTTATCCTCAGACCACTCCCCCCTACTAATCAGCACTGGTCATCCCTATGGGCAACAAAGTTCTAGGAGTAAGAGATTCAGATTTGAAACATCTTGGTCATTGAAAGATGACTACCCAACCATAATTAAAGAAGCCTGGAAAAAGCCTGCAAATGGGGAAACTCAATCTAAGACTATGAGAAACAGGTTGACTCAATGTGGGGATGAACTACAGAAGTGGAATAGGAAGGTTAACAAAAGAGCTCCAACAGAGATAAGGCAAAAATTGAAGAGATTGGGTGAACTACAAGAAGCAGGCAGTGGAAATCATCAGGAAACTGTTAGGATTTTAAAAAAGGAAATTGACCAAGCACTTGCAGAAGAGGAACTGAGGTGGAAACAAAGAGCCAAACAACATTGGCTGCAGAAAGGGGATAGGAACACAGCCTTTTACCACCTACACGCATCACACAGAAGAAAGGTCAACAAAATCTTACAAATTCTGGATCATAGGAACAACATGGTGTCAGAAAAGGAGGAAATAGGAGCCACTTTCACAAGATTTTTCTCAAAACTATTCACCTCATCATCCCCCTCAGGAATTGAAGCTTGAACAAAGGACTTGCCTCCTCGAGTAACAGCTAGCATGAATTCCTTCCTTCTCCAGAGCTTTGAAGAAGCTGAGGTCAAGAGTGCTGTGTTCCAAATGAAAGGTATGGGATCTACTGGGCCTGATGGTTTTCCAGCTCTATTCTACCAAACTAATTGGGAAATCACAAGCAAGGATGTGACAACTTTTGTGCTTAACATACTCAACAATACAGGTTCTTTGGAAGGGATAAATGATACTTATATAACCTTGATCCCAAAAGTCAAAAACCCCACAAGAGTGTATGATTTTAGACCTATTAGCCTTTGTAATGTAATTTACAAAATTGTTGCAAAAGTGATATCCAATAGACTTAAACTTGTATTGCCTGACATAATCTCTTTGAATCAAAGTGCTTTTGTCCCAGGAAGAGCTATAACCGACAACATTTTGGTGGCATATGAGACCCTCCACTCTATGTCTACTAGAATGCAAGGCAAGACAGCATACATGGCTTTAAAACTCGACATGAGCAAGGCTTATGATCGAGTGGAATGGCCCTTCCTAGCCTCTGTAATGACAAAGATGGGTTTTGACAGAAGATGGACTACTCTTGTGATGAATTACCTCACCTCTGTCACTTACTCAATTCTGCTTAATGGTGAAGCTCAGGAGAGTTTTAAGCCAACCCGTGGACTAAGGCAGGGGGATCCTTTGTCCCCCTACCTATTCATCATTTGTGCAGAAGGTCTCTCAAATTTACTATCTAAAGCAGAGTCCCAAAGCAAGCTCTCGAGTGTACCAGTGGGAAGGGGACCAGTTAAAGTTAATCATCTCTTTTTTGCTGATGATAGCATGCTGTTCTGTAAAGCAAGCACTCTTGAATGGAGGAGACTTATGAGCATCCTAAACTCTTATGAGCAAGCCTCTGGCCAAATGCTAAACAAACAGAAGTCATCCATATTCTTCAGTAGAAACACACAACCTGAACGTAGAGCCCACATCCTGAGAATAGCAGGAGTTACCACTACAGGATCTTTTGAGAGGTACTTAGGCTTACCTGCCATGGTGGGAAGAGCAAAGGTGAATTGCTTTCATGGACTGGTTGATAGAGCATGGGCCAAGATAACAAACTGGAAAACAAAAAGCTTGTCATCTGTTGGTAGAGAAGTGATACTGAAATCAGTACTGCAGGCCATCCCCACCTATACAATGGGCATCTTTCTCCTCCCAAAGTCAATTACAAACAAGCTAGACCAGATTCTAAGGAAGTTTTGGTGGGGTTTTAGTGAAGATCAGTCCAAAATTCATTGGCTCAAGTGGAGCAAGATCAGCAAAGCAAAAGACCAAGGAGGCCTGGGTTTCAGAAGCTTCAACAGCTTTAATATTGCACTTCTTGCAAAAAATGGGTGGAACATGCTACAAAAACCAGCCTCTCTTCCTGCATTAATCATTAAACAGAAATACTTCCCACGAGGCTCAATCCTAGATGCAAAGGTAGGCCATCGACCATCACCAGCATGGAGGAGTTTGCATGCTGGTATCAAGCTCCTAAATGAAGGGTTACAATGGAGGATTGGCAATAGAGCAAGGGTTAAAATATGGGAGGATAGATGGCTGCCTAGACCTCACTTCATAGCCCCAACAAGCAGGTCCAATAATTTAGATGGGGTTACAATGGTGGCTGACTTAATAGACACCTCCTGGAGAAGATGGGATGAAAACAAGCTCACCATCATGTTCACTCAACAAGAGATGGATCTAATCAAAGCTATCCCTATCAGCCTAGGGAATAGAGAGGATAAAATGGTCTGGGGAGGCACCATCAATGGCATCTTCTCTGTGAAGAGTGCCTACCATATGCACAGAGAAATTCAGTCCAACCAAGAGAGTGGCCCCTCAACTGTCAATAACCAGAAAGATCTATGGAAAGGTGTGTGGAATTTGAAAACTCAAAATGGGGTTAGAAATTTCCTTCGGAGAGCATGTAATGATGCATTACCAACCTTTTCAAACCTTTCAAAGAGGAAAATCATGGAAGTAAACATATGCCCAATTTGTGGCCTTGAAGAAGAGACTTCAGGCCATGCCTTGTGGAATTGTGAAGTTGCCCGTGATGTCTGGAGCCAAGCTAGCAGGCCAATTCAAAAACTATCTCTAGCAGGAAACTATTTCAAGGAAATCTGGATGCAAATGGTTCAGAAACTCCCTCAAAATCTGTTAGAGGAAGCAGGGTCAATTGTGAGACTAATATGGACAAGGCGAAATGAATTTGCGCATGGGAAAGTCCTCAGGCATCCAAACTCCATTGTAAACAAAGTCTATGATGATCTCAGATGTTTTAAAGCTACCAAACAGGATGCTTAGACAACAATCAATACAGAAAACTTGGAGAGAATCCAGAAATGGAAAGCACCACCTGAAGGGAGGTACAAAATGAATTGGAATGCTGCTATTAACCAATCCAGGGGCCAAATTGGAATAGGTGGCTTAATAAGAGATAGTAAGGGTCAAGTCCTAGGATCTCTAAGTGCAAAAAGAAATCTGCTATGATGATGGCAGTTCTGTTTTGCAAAGAAGCTGGCTTCCACTCCATCATATTCGAAGGAGACACCCTGCAGGTTGTGGACAGAATGAATAAGACAATGGATGATTGGAGTCATGGTGGTTTAATCATTGAAGACACAAAATAGGTGCTAGCAGGATTTGGTTCTTGGAGCTTTAGCCATACCAAGAGGGATTCTAACATGGCAGCACATATGCTAGCCAAGAATGCTCTTTTGAGTGATCATGATCTCTATGTACTAGAGGAGATTCCTTGTTGCATTAGACATATTGTTCATCTTGAATCATTGTAACAGTTGTTTAATCAATGAAAGGTTTACTTATTTAAAAAAAAAAAAAAAAAAAACTCCCTTACTAAGCCAGCCAACATCTTTTACCAGCAAAATAGATATTCATGTTATCAACTCCCTCCACATTTCTCAGAGCTGGCTGGAAGGGAAAAATAAAAAATAAAAAACCTTTTTTAGTTAGATGGTCGGTTACCCTCGTCTAGTTGTGGGGGTGTCCCAAGGTCCTCCTTACTTGCATGCTAAGTGTTGAGGTTAGTTTTGATAGTAATGTATTTTCAGTTTTATCTTGTCACCAGCTTAGTTTAATAATGACAGAAAGGTACCTCATGGCCGGACAGGGGAAAGAATCAGGAGAGAGGAGGCCAGGAAGGAGGAGCCGATCACCATAGGCCTTAAGACGATTCACCATAAACCATGGAGCTTGAAAGGTGTTTTTTAATGGAAGGGTTGGAGAAAAAGTTTACCATTCGGAAGGAAAGGACGTCCGTAATATTGGTGCACTCAAACCTCATCTAATCAGGTCTTGATCTTAATGTTAACTTGTTTCTATAATAACTTCTATGTTACACCACAAGAAAAATTGTTTTCAATCTATTTATCACACTACTTGGATTGACTTAATGTAGTATCACAGGGACCAATTTAACTTTAGAGCAAACCACTTAGATGTATCCGCATAAATTATTTTGTGCAAGTAGTGAGAGAAGAACAAACATGCGAAGAGAAATGTTATTTTTTGCATGTAACTCTAAAATTAAGTCAGCCATAAAACATTATTATTCTGTAAATCTCTTTCATTTGGTTTAACAAGCTCATGAAAGAGTCCATGGACTGGAAAACCCTTAAGGCTCAATGACCGGCTGGAGGAATGCTTTGTTCGTTTTTGAAGAAATTGGAGGGATCAATGCTCGTCTTTGCACGCATCAACCTATCCAGATTGCCCTTGAAATACTTACACCCATATACTCGTGCACTCTTAATAAGGATTGTACGATTATGACGTGAACTGGTAATACCGATATCAAGATCTCTGTAGTTGAGAAAAGCCTCCCTTGGGGACTTTGATACGTACGGTCTCATCACCTTGTATAGGGTTCTTGCCAAATTACGGTAATGGTTCGTAGCCTCTGTACCTTCTTCCACCCATTCCACATAATACTCTATCTTGAATATGTTTCCAGCCCTGTGCGGGAATGGAGTCTCTGATGCCGAAATCTCACTCATTCTTCCACCATAAGGATTCAATTGCATCCATCCATTTCGCCCTATTTTAATTAACACCTTCCATATGGATTCTAAACCAGTCTTTGGAATTGGTTCTTTCACATAATCGGACTTGGTTATGAAGGAGGTGGCATTTACCTTGGATGGCCTGACTAGTAAAGAAGACGTGGGAGTTCCGGTGGGGAAAAGTGCCCAAAAAAGAGTGGACTCAATCCATGTCATTTCATTGCAGTCATGTTGCTGCAATCTTAGTTCGGGAAACCTCACATTCATCAAAGGGAGAAGGTTTTCAGATTTTCCCAGAAACTTTCCAAAGAAATGAACTAATTGCATTGTCTTCTTGCCTTCCTGACTTCCATCCACTGCTTGTAGAATTGCCCTTATGAAGAGGTCTTTTGGTAGATTATGTGCAACCTCTTGCCAACGATAAACAACATCTGTTGCATGCTGTTCCAATGTCCTTGTAATGTGGAATACTGTCACTATGGATGGAACTCGTACCAGCTTTATCGTCCAGGAAATAATGACTCCAAAGCTTGCTCCACCACCTCCTCTAATGGCCCAAAACACGTCCTCTCCCATGGATTTTCTATCAAGGATCGATCCATTGACAGTGACTATTTGCGCGTCGATTATATTATCTACAGAGAGGCCATACTTTCGCATCAAGTTTCCATATCCACCTCCAGAAAAGTGTCCACCCGTGCCTACGGTCGGACAGACCCCAGCAGGGAAAGCATGGACTTTACTTTTCTCAGCAATTCTGTAATAAACCTCTCCAAGAGTAGCGCCAGCCTGAACCCTCGCAGTCTCGGATGCTATATCAATGTGTAGAGCTCGAAAGTTGAACATGTCAAGGACTAGAAATGGATTATTTGATACATATGAAAGACCCTCACTGTCATGGCCACCGCTTCGAATCCTGATTTCCAAGCCATAACGCTGTGCACAAATAACAGTTGCTTGGATGTGGGAAATGTGTTTGGCAGCTATAATAGCGAGCGGTTTTGGGGTTGTAGACGTCATAAACCTCAGGTTTTTTTTGTAAGAGTTCAATACTAAGAGAAAAGAGGCATTGTTGGGGGTGTAGATGCTCTGGGAGACTTGGTGGAATGGTGAAGAATTATTTGAGAGGCATTGGAAAAACATGTGTGATTAACTTGCTGCGCATTCGCACTTGAAATTGAGAACAAAATGGTTGCAAGAATGATTGGGATTGAAGGTGGCCGCTGGCATGAGGTCTTCATGCTGCTAAATAATTCTTTGTTTCGAGCTCTTGTGTCTGTTTGCTGCTCTATTAACATAAGATCGATATGAGAGTAGTGATCGTGTCTAGGATCAATGCTATACTTATAAACTTTCAATTAATGCCATTTCGTTGTAAGTTAACTAAACAATTAATGGATCTATTATGACATCAAATCCAAATAGATCTTCTTTCTCAGTTGTTTGCAAGGTTTTTATCTGAAAATGATAATGATACCCCGTCTGTAACCATAATTACTGACTTTTTACGACCCCTTCAAAAAATCATCAGACGTGTTTTTGTGGAGATTTTAGGACTTTTTGAATCGACCATTAGGAGTATAGGCCATGTGGGTTAATTCTTCTATTTGGACGTTACAGTTGGTATCAGGGACAAGTTTTAGATTCTGCAGACTTTAATATGTGGGTTTGATGAAATCTGAGGTTTTACATTATGCAAATTTTAAGAGATGGTTTTTATGACATTTGAGATTTCCGATTCTACGGACTTTAATATGTGGGTTTGATGAAATCTGAGATTTTACATTATGCAAATTTTAAGAGATGGTTTTTATGACATTTGAGATTTCAGATTCTACGGACTTTATGATTGAGTTTTGAAATCTGAGAGTTTTAGATTTTGCAGAATTTATTAATTGAGTATTTGAAATTTGTTTAGATTGTGCAAACTTTGCTGAATGATTTTTAAGAAAGATAAGGTTTTGGATTCTATAGAGTTTAATATATAGGTTTGATCAAATATGAGGTTTTAGATTATGCACACTTTAAGAAATGATTTTTGTGATTTTTGAGGTTTCAAATTCTACAGACGTTAATATATGGGTTTGATAAAATCAGAGGTTTTAGATTATAGGAACTTTAAGAACTAAGTTTTATGACATTTGAGGTTTCTTATGCTACAAACTTTAAGGACTGAGTTTTTCAAATATGAGGTTTTTGATTTTGCAGACTTTATGAATTGAGTATTTGAAATCTTCTAAGGTTTTACATTCTGCAGACGTTGAGAAATAATTTTTATGACATTTGTGGTTTAAATTCTGCAGACTTTATGGAATGAGTTTTAATAAACCTGAGGTTTTAGATTTGACAGACTTTAACATATGAGTTGATCAATATGAGGTTTTCATCTTTACGCTTGGATTGAGAATGCAGTGTATGATAGTTGACATAAAGCATGTTGTTATGTTTGCGAAAAGGATTAGTAGATATGCAAACCATAAGATCAAAGTAGCAGAGAACTCGTACTTTGGGAATATTAGGGTTGACGAAATAATTCGGGATTAATATGGACATGGATATGATGTGACAGATAAGTATGCAAGTTTGGTTGAGATACTAGTCAATTATGAGGAATGGTATATAGACCCAAGAGATTTCTTTAAAGTTGTGCTTACTTTGGACTCAAATCTGGCTATTACAATTTATATTTCGACTTGATCTACCAATATTTAAAGAAACTCAATAATTTTGTTAGGCCCATTAACTGGGCAAACCCAGTTGTTGATCCCATAAAAGCCCAATAGAAAATTTCTAAACGACGCATGACCCAAAACCCACAGAAAGCCCAAACCCAACTTGTGGGCCAGTTTGGGTGTTGATACATACTCATCAATACTTCTCAACACTCTTCACTACTATTTATTATTTTATTATTATTTTTTATCTATTTTTTACTATTATTTATTACTTTTTAATATTATTCAATATTTTATTATTACTTTTTATTTATTTTTTCATTATTATTCACAACATATCGCAACACTTTCTCAACACCGAAACCCAATCGTCTATGCGCCGCAAGTATATTAAAAAAAAATAAAAAATACCCAAGCACGTTGTCATCTACCTCTAAAACCTAGGGCTATCATATGTGTATATATATATACTAGTAGAAGATGTTATGTGCCTTAGGCACATATGCCCAGTTGTATGGTTTTTATATTTTTATCTTGTTAACAACACAGCTCTTTAATTTATAGAATTTTTATAAGTAGATATATTATTTTTAATTAAAATTCTTTGATATGATTCAGCCATCTTTTTTAAAAAATAATTTCCTTAAACATAATCAACAATTAAATGACTATATATATAAATTTGATTTTGCATATTTTCTATATATATAAATAATTGCCCACCTCCAAAATAAATGAAATATAATGAGTGAGGAATTAAAATGGAAAATGGTATAAGCAGAGGGGCAGAATTGAAAAATGAAAATTTGCCCAAAAAAAACTGTTCATAAGCAGATAGAAGATATATAATATATGAAAAATGCTAACTGCAAGCGGGAGGGGTAGTCGCCGAGCAGTCGGGTCCTACGTGTCTTTAATAAAACGGTGTGTATCGTGCAAAATCTCTATTTCGATCGCGACCCCGCTCTCTACCTCTATCTTTTGTTTCTCTCTTTATCCTTATGTTCCCAACTACTCCTGTGCCGATCTTTTTCTCCATCTCTAGACCGCAATCTTTGATGAGATGAGCCCCTCTCTCTATGTTGATCAAGATCATGCGAGTCATCTTCAGATCTTGAGTACTTGGAGCTTCGTTCCGCATAATCATCCCTCTCCTCATTCCTATATTTCGAACTTCGACTATGATCTTTGTCTACATACTTCTCAGTTTCACCACCACTGTTGACAGCACCTTCTTTGTCTTTTTGGAGCTCGTAATTTTCAATAGTTTTCTCCAAATAATCATAGGCATCGAAATCTATCAGGACTCTTTCCTTCAAACCACACAGATAAAGCTCAATACTCCCTTTGGTTGCTGACTAAAAACAAAAAAGAATACAAATTCTGAGTGTCGATACAAAAAACATTCGCATTCTGCAGAATTAAAAAAACTGAAATGATCATGAAAAAGATCCGTCTTTTTCATCTACCCACGAAGAGGACCCACATGAAGACTCAAAGATTTGGTTTTTTTATCTACTCAGAAGACGAAGACAAGAGATTTGAGAGACCCACGCGAAGAAAAAAGATCCAAACGAAGAAGACAACTACCTATGTCTTTCTTTCTTGTTTTTGTCAATTTTTTATTTTTATTTTTAATTTAAATGCCGTGGCCTGCACGCTTACCCAGCATTTGCAATCCCCGACTGACTATAGCAGCATTGATAATATATATACAATCCTGCTATATGCAATCCGGATGGGGAACTGCTAGAGAAATCGGCTGATGTGGCACCAATATATTTAAAAAAAATAGACGAAACATAAGACGAGGAAGAAGACAATGGGTGTTTTCATTTTCAAAACCAGAGAAAGTGGCTATCGTTGTGGGTAGGGGAAGAGGCGTCTATGTAGTCGTCGTCGTCGTCGGTACAACTCCATGAGATTGAAGCCGTGGAATGATCTAATTTGGGAGCCTAAGAGGTTGAAAATGGAAATTTTGGATTGTCTTCATATAGGTGTTTTAGATTTTGTGTGAGAAGAATCGGGCTTAAGAAATTGTGACCAAAACTTTTACATTGGTCATAGATCATCCATGAAAGTCTCTTTTGTGCTGCTGGAAAAGATCCAGTTTAATCTGTTTTGCACATCGGCTTTAGTGTGTGTAAAAACAATAATAGAGACCCAGAAAATGGAAAGTGAATAAAGTGGCGAGAAAACAGGAAGAAACAAGAATGAAAACAATACCCAGTAACTAATCTTACAAATTACACATAAAAGTTATGGGTTTTGTCTCAGGAACACACGAAAAATAAAATACTAATAAAAGAAATGGGATTATTTGCAGCAAATTATAAAAAGAGAGAGGGTTAATAGCATCAGAACCCGAAACTCAAGGAAGATGTAATTAACGTTTGAAATATTGAAAATAATTAACAGAAATAGGTGGGTCTGAGCCTGAGGTGGGCTTTTTATTGAAGTGTGCTTTTTCTCCTACTCACTCAAATACGATCATAGATTTCTCTTTCATTTTAACTCATTATTCAAAACAACACGTAACTATTAATTATTTGATTAGATTTTCCAAAGGGTAATGCTGCATCCCCTGATAGCCCGAGGATCTACCGAGAATGAAATTTTTTTTTCTATTTTTTTTATTTCTTTTCATTCATTTTTCTGATATTATTAATCTTTTTTTAAAAAAATTACAACATAATTAAAAATACTCCCTTAATCATTAAAAAAAAAGAACAAAAATACACTATCGGGAAAAATGATCAGGACCTATTATCGAGATCCCAATCATGATTGGGGTCCCAAATTCGGGATCCAAAAAGTGTCTTGAATTGACTTTTTTTTTTCTTAGTGATTAGGTAAAGTTTTTTTTTTAATGATGTTGTTATTATTTTTTAATATTTAAAAATATAAAAAAATGAATAAAAAAATAAAAAATCACAAAAATAATAACGATAGCTGAATCTAGAGCAGTGGCTATAGCAACTTCCTTATTTATAGACTCTGTGACTATGCTTTGTCAATTTGATCGTGCTCACCTTGTCCATCGAAGATTATATTCACATTTTTTTACATTTTTAGCCTTATTTGACTTTGGTAATTTTTTATTTGGGTCTTTTCAATTTTGATAGAGTTTGGGTTCTTTTGTTTTCCTTTTATTGGATGATTTGGTTCTTAAAGACAGAACAAGCTTTTCATTTATTAGATTTTACATGATATAATAGATATATTGTAAGTTGATGTGAAGTGTTATCGTGCTTACCAGTATGGAGAGGCGTGATGGCAGGTTGATGACAGGGGAGCAGTTTTATTATGATTTTTTTAATTAGTTTATATATTAATAATTTGATAAATTTTATAATTATAGAAATGTAGAATAAATTAATTTTAGCATTTTACTTAAATTATAAAATCATATGAGGGGCTAATAGGTAAAAAATTATCATCACAAAATAAAATAAATAAATAATAGTAATGCTATTAATGGTATTATCAATATCAAATTTCTTATCAATATAAAATTTATTATCGAACAATTAAAATCATATTTTCTAAACATCAAATTTCCTATTAGTATCACATTTGTTATTAAAGGAATAATTTTATTCAAGAAAAAAATAGTTACATTTTGAAATGATATATTTAAATAAATCATTAAATGGAAATAATTATTAAAAGAAAAAACAATGTATAACAAACTGAAAATAAAAATAAATAAAATTTTATGCAACATTAATTTTATCTTTTGAGCTTTTATTTTTATCTGATATTGCTTTATTTTTTTTAAAAAAAGATTAGTGTTGCTGCCTAAAATATATTGCTTTATAGAGCCAAAAACAATTGTAAAAATCCAACCCATATATTGATTCATGCACACCGTTTAAACAAATCTAAAAACCCTAGTTCTTTTTTACATTTTCTTCTCTCTCCTTTTTACTCTCTACGCCGACAGTCATGATCTTCTAGATGCCTTTCAGCCTCTCCCTATTTTTCTCTCCATCACTGAATCAGACCACCTCTCTCTCCTCGTACAGTCGTTTCTTCTTCTCCATTACTGAACCAAAAAAGCTTTTATTTTTCAACATCTCCTTTCTCACCCCCTGCATTTCTGCGTCTCTCTCTCTCTCTCTCTCTCTCTCTCTCTCTCTCCTCTTTCTCACCCCGCGCATTTCTCCATGTCCCCTCTATTTCACTGTTTTTTCCTTTTCTTTCTTTCTTTCTCGGTCTCATACTGCCATCGTGATCTGCAAATCGCAGTGTGCCTCTCCTCTCAACCCCACGAACAACAACAGGAAGGGCAAGGACAAAAAACCCTCATCCTCCATCCCCGCATTTCTCCGTCTCCTCTATCTCTCTCCGTTTCTCCTTTTCTCTCTCTCTCTTTCTCTCTGTTTCATACCGTCACTTTAAGCCTACACATCCCCGTGGGCCTCTCCTCTCAACTCTACGAACACCAAGATGATGAGCAACGGTGATAAACCCCCATCTTCACCATCAATAATTTTTTTTTTTCTTAATGACTCTTTCAAAGTTGGTACCGTTTGCGTCATCTGCTTTACCATCGACAACCACAGACTGTTCGCAAAGGTATGATTTTTTTTTTCTTTCTTACAGGTAGATCTGGATGTAAATCATGTATAGAACACCACCGCTACTCTTTGCGACATGAGTGATTGATTTCTAACTTTAGTCTTTCATAAAAACCTTCCGAAAGCTAAGATTTTTTTTTAATTTGTTCGTAAATATGGAGCATCGGGGCACTGTTGTTCACAGCATGAGTGATTGATTTCTAACTCTGTTTTGTAAAAACCTTCCAAAAGCTGAGATTTTTTTTTAATTTCTTTGCAAATCTGGAGTGTTGGGGTTTTGTGTTCGTGAAATTTTTGGTTTTTCGGCTGCTTGTGAAATTTGTTGTTCTGGATGCGAAATTTGGTTTTTCGGCTGCTTGCATGCGAAATTAATTATCGTGTGATGGTTGCTTGCACAAAGTCCTGCAGTCCATGCTTCATTTAATGAATTTTTTTTCCTCTGCAAACGGCTGCCGTCGCACTCCTGCCATAGCCAACCCAGAGCCAGATCACGGCATGACTTCGTAGCCAATCCAGAGGCACTTCTGGTGACGATGCGAAGCTCAAGAGCACTGATTTTTGCCTCTGGAAAGCCCTTTTGATTTATTTTTTATTTCTTGATTGGTTAGCTGGGGTATTTATAGAAAAAGTAAGGGGATTAGGCGGGGTATTTATTTTTTATTTCTTGGTTGGTTAGCAGATTCCGCCCGTGGCCGCGGTTTTGGGAATCCATTTCAGTCAGGGTGCAGCACTGGGTGCACTACTAGTACTACTTACTCGGCATTGCAATCTGCCCCTTTTCATTTGGTACCATTTCAGTTCATGTGGCCGTTACGTATTTTCATACATCATCCATTCAGTCCAGTCCATTCTTTCATTTCAGTTCTTATAATTCTTACGTTTCTTCAGTTCTTACTTTTCTTCTATTTATTACAATTCATAAGGTTTTAATAAAGAAAATGGTTTTCTCTCTTTTGTTTTGTAAAAGACATTTTAAAAGAAGTCTCTTCATGATAAAAATATTTTCTTTCTTTTATTTGAAAAAAAGACTGTTTAAAAGAGTCTGAAAAGAATCATTTTTGGAAAAGAGAGTTACTTTAGGAAAATCTTGTTTTCTTTTCTTTCTTTTCTTATAGTTTCATTCCTTGCATTCTTAACAGTTCTTACGTCTTTTAAAGCTTCATTTCGTTTCCTTTTCATGAACATACATACAATACATACTGCTTATAACATCCATTCACATGCATACACGTACATACTTTGGGTACATAAAGAGGGGTTGCCAAGGAAAAGCCAGTACATACTTATACTTGAAAATTTAAGTTTCGTTTTCGATTTCCTTTTATAGAAAGGCTTTCGTCTTTTTCTTCTTTTCTATACTTAAAAACTCTAAAAGAGTAAGAATGTAATACTTACTTGGACTTCATGCCATACTCATTCCATGCAGTCCATTCATGTGCTTGTCAGATGGCAACCTACATGCATACACATAATCTTACATCATCATCTATTTAAATACATAAGTAACTATTCTAAACATAGAACTACGCCTCACTTAGAACATTCTCCATCCATTCCTGGGCTCTCATGTACCATGTAACCATGATCAAGACAGATTATCCATTACATATGGTAACCCTGTCCGGTACACGTGTCTTGCCAGAGACACCTGTATTTCATCCCCTTTTATCACCTAAGAGCAACTTATAACTCAAATTAACGTTGCTTGTATAACAGCTCCATACCTCAATACCAACTTGCTCAGACCCGGTTGATAGGATTCTTCCTACTTCCCGGCTCTGTACAAGTTCATCCCAACAGTTTCCCGACGCTACACCATACAGTCCACACTTCTCTGTTACGCCATCCAACCCTTCGTGACACGCCATCCGGTGTATCACGACTTAGTACAGAGTACACTCACGTGAACTCTCTTCCATCCACACTACAACACACATCTCTACGGTACACGTCTCACGGTGCATCGCTACGCGACACGGAGTACGCACCACGCGTACTCCTTTCGCACTACACACCGTATCACAACTACGGCATCCATATCACGCCCATACTTCACAGCACAATCCACAAAACTACACAATCAAACCCAACACTTCACAACCACACTTCGCTTCACAACTACGCAGCGAACTCCACAAATACAACTACACAAACCACAAACCAACCAACTAACTATTTTAAACGTAAAATAACTAGAGATAGAGGGTTATACCATCGACGGGATAACCCGTGCGTCGCTCGCTGCTCGTCACGAACATGCGTCGGAGGAACGTACGTGGCGGTAACACCGCGTACGGTGGCTGTCCACCACATAAAGTGGTAGTTTGGGGCTAGAAAACTAGACGTGGCTTGGAAGGCTCATGGTCGCCTTGTGGTGGCAAAGGTGGCGGAGCACGGCGGCATCACGCTGTGAACAGTAAATCCGAACGGTGGAAGGAAACGCGAGGTAGCGAAATTCCATAGAACTTCATGGCAAGCTAGGGAGAGGTAGATGAACATGTGGTGGAGCTGTGGTGGCGAGGTGGTGGTCGTACGGCGGCTAACGGCGACGGATCGGCCGTTTGAATCCATTTTTGGCCTTGGAGAGTGCGGGAGAGTGAGAGCTCTACGAAGCTCCGTTGGTCATGAAATTTCTTGGGGAGGTTCATGGTGATGAGAGGAACAAGTTGGGGGTGGTGAAACACCATGGGTGGCCGTGTACGGCGGCGCACGGTGGTGAAACCGAATGTGTATTTTGAGAAACCCATATGAGAAAAAGTGAGAGTTAGGGAAAAAGAAAGACATGGGGAGGAAGCCCTTGATGAGGTGAGTCCATTGGTGGTGCTTGGTGGCTGATTTGGCCGTGTATGGTGGTCCAAAAATGTGAAAAACCCTTAGAGACCCATATCTTTGAAGAGAGAAAGAGAGAGAAAGAGTGGCCGGTTTAGCACACCACCGGTGTGGTTGTGCTCGCCGGAGGGAGGGGGTGAGGCCGGTGAGGGAGGTGAGGTCCGGCGGCCGGAGGTGGCGCCGGCTGGAGCTCAAACCCGAATGGCCATGGAGGAGAGAAAACGTGAGCACGGTTTGGACGTGCGTGAGGAAGAAGGAGAGAAAAGAGAAAAAGAAAAAAAAAAAAAAAGAAAAAGTGAAGGGAAAAGGGTAGGGGCCTGGGTATATCGCTTCAATCTTACGCTTCGGGATCCTCAAATAATCCAACGGTGAGTTAAAACACTGATTAAAAACGCGTAAATGTTTTATTTTAAATAAAACACTTTAAATAAAACACTACGAAGAATTAAGGTAGAATATTATTTTATAAACTAAAATTTATAAAATAATATTTTTTCATCATTATATAAAATGATAAAGTACCGTTAATTAATCGAAGATGATAAAATCATTTAAATTAATAAGACACTTAATTACAACACTGAGAAGAATTAAGATAGAATATTATTTTATAAACTAAGGTTTATAAAATAATATTTCTTCATCATCATATAAATGATAAAGTATCTTTAATCACTCAAAGAGGATAAAACCATTTAATTTAAATAAGAGTTTTCAACGTAAACTTAAATCTCTTAATATCTTAAAACAACTAAAATATTTAATCTAAGTAATTATCCACAATTATAATATTTTCAGAGCTCTTTAAATTATTATAATTGTGCTACTTTAAAAACAAGCTTATCTAATACTTTGAAATTCGGTGGATAAGATCCGGAAAACGCCATCGAGGTACAACGCTTAAGATAAAACTGTTCATGATTTTACAGTTGTCGGTGAAGAACAAATAACGTGATTTACAAGAAAATATAAATTATGCGCATGATTCCAGATGAGGGTAGAGACGAGAGAGATGGTGATTGATGTCGGAAAAGAATCCAAAACGGATTGCCTTGCCGTCTCCTATGTGTGAAAAGAAAAGAAAGAAAAGGGTGAAGAGATAAGAATTAGCGGGCTGTTACAGTTTCAGATTTATGATAATAATATTTCATGGAATAATATTCATCTATTATTATTTTTGTAATGAAAAATTTAGAATTCATTTTTTTCATAAACTCTATCAAGTGATCTTTTATAAGGTAATCTTACATTCTAGTGTGTAATCTAATTTATTAAGTTTCATGTAAAATTTAGATATTTTCGTGTCATATTAAATATATAATAATATAATTAAGATTTTAAATAAAATTTTTTTCTTGCGCAATGAAGTCTAATGGATAAAACCTCTAAACTATTATTTATATAGATCATTAACCTTAAATGATTTTTCTTGTATTTTCACTTTGAATTTCATACTAAAAAGCCTAATATTGTATAAAATAACAAATTTAGGATCTATATTAATAAATTTATTATTCCTCCTAAACTTAGTTTAAATTAATCTTAGTGAGGTCACATTCTTAAAAATAGATAATATATAGAAATTATACAAAATTTTGAGACTAAGGAAAAAATTAGAGAAAGGTATTTTTAAGTATATTGAAATTTTAGAAAATTTAATAAAGCATATAGGGATTATAATTTTTTTTGGTCTCCAATCAAGGATGAACACCGCAATGCCACAAGCCATGCTTGGTCATGTCTCTGTTTTAGACAAACCAAAACAGAGCAGCCCCTTGAAACCCCCTAATCCAGTATTATAAGAAAAATAGAGACAATTTTCTTTTCTAAAAAAAATTTAATCAACGATATTGAAAATAAGTCCAACTAATAATTTAAGGACCACATAGGTCTACATAATAAGGATTTGGCCCAAGAAATTCTCAACCCGAAGATATGATTGGAAGATAGATTTATTTTGGACATCAGGATTAAGACCCAATTTATTTATGAAATTCAAGCCCATATTGTAATACCCGAGTCTTACTACATAGGTCCTTACGTCATTTCATTTTTATTAATTATTTTAAGATAAAAATTATTTTTATTATCTGATTATTTTATTATTTTATTTTAAGATGAATGTACTTTTATTTTTAAGTGGGTTATTAAAATAAGTTAAGTATATAATTTTTAAAGTCTTATAGTATTTTATCTTAAAGCCCTCAAATTTTATTATTTATGAAAGAGCCCAAATGATTCTCACAATTGGATTTGATAGGTAAAGTAACTATCTTCCTACAATTAATCCTAGCCATCTATTTCCTTAAGCTTTCAATGCTTTGACCAAGTGGCTTAAATGTTGATTATTTTGTTGAATCCATAGGTTTCTTTAACTAAAGTAGGTTGTGCCTTTAATTCATCTTGAACCCATCGGTCACAAGCATAAGCTTCCAAGGGAAGATTTGACCTAGTCTAACTTTTTCTTCTTAAATTTGATTGGTCCTTCTTTAAGTTTATGAGATAAAGTTTGACTAAGTCTTAAAGTGTTTTCCTTCCCCTTTCCATCGGTTACCTTGTAACTTATGACATAAGTTTAGTTAAAATAGCACAAGTCTTTATTTCCCTTCCCATCATGGAAAGTGCAACATAAAGGAAGGGAAGCAAATGGAGTGGCTCATTCTCTGGCAAGATATGCATGGAATCTTAATGATATAGTTGTTTGGTGGGATTCAGTCCCTCAATGTATTTCCCAAGCTATGTGGGCAGATTTATCTTTGTAATGCTTGATATTTGCTTATTTGAATAAAGTGCATTGTGGTTATCAAAAAAAAAAAAAAAAAGTCTTTATTTCCCTTCCCAACCCATCGGCTACTTCAATAAGGAAGAAAACCTCTTCCTCTCTTCTTCTCCTCTTCAAGAAATCAAATTTCTCTCATTTTCTTCAAGTTTTGGACCTCCACTTTACCTCTTGAAAGAAGATAAGAGCTTAAGGTAAATATCCTAATTTAACTCCTTTGATTTTTTATGTATTTTAGAAACCAACTAAATTGTTTAGCTTATGTTTTGATGTATTAATTAAATTCTTATATTGCAAATAAACATGTCTGCTTTGTTTTTGGCCTAGACCAAAATTTATTTAAGGAATTTGCTATGTATTTCTCCTATATTTAAAAATGGTATTTTTAATAGCTAACTTTTTTTTTTTTGAAATGTAGATGACTCTTTCATTACTTAAAACTGAATTACAGAGCTTCAACAGCAACAAGTTGCTTAATACAAATTGGAATCTTCTCTAGATCATATAGATCATAATCACATAAAAGGGCATCCTTGGCTAGCTTATGTGCTACTTTTTAATAGCTAACTTGATTAGTCATAATTGATGTTAGTTGATCTTTTGATATATATATATATGTTGATGCCATGTGTACTATGTTGAGATTTATTTAGAGGTTTTGCTTGGGTTTTATAATTTTATACCTTGTTTTTAAAAGGTATTAAATGGGTAAAGCATAAGTTTGAGTGTTTAAAGGTTTTACAATTTGTTTAATGGGTAATTTTGCTATACTTTATGCTATGTTTAATTTTAATGGGATAAGTTATCTAAACTATTAAATATGGATTGTGCAATTAGAGTATAACATGCTCTAGTATTAATTATATTACTCTTGTAAATGTTAGATGAGAAGTTAGTTAATTAAGATAACGTTAAGAGTAGAAAGAACGTTAGATTGTAATATCGTGGCTTTCTCTTTTAAAGGAAGGGCTAAAGAAATATTGTATGAGTATTAACGCGCTTATGTTATTTATTGGAATATGACTTATATTGACAATTGGAAATATCAAGAAGCATAGAGGTAAGTAACTATGACCATGCTTCTTACACACAAAACTCTTTTATGAAAGAATGTCTCTCTCTCTCTCTCTTCAAATGTTATTGTAAAGAAATTGTAAATGTATATACTAGGTACAAACCTTTCTTGATAGCCCATGTTAAGTATCCTATCGATTATAATTGTTTGTATGTGTATAAGGTAATGCATGCACGTACATGTTTAAGTTATGAGATTTTCATACATGCTCTCTCAAAGTATTAACGTCTTATTTATACGTAGCATGACATGAAATGTTCTTTTTCAAAAAATGAATGCATATGCATTGGATTAAGAAAAGATAATGAAAATGTTTAACTGCAAAGAAAGAAAAGAAATGAAAAGATTGTTAAGGTATGAAAAAGACGTAACTGCATGAAAGATCATGTTTAAGCTCATTCTTTTAAGTGATGTTTTTTCATGAATGGATTGTTAAATGAAAAGGATTGAAAAGTAAATGTCTGAATGAAAGAAAGAAATGACTAAAAGGAAACGAATGTTTTAATGTATGAAACTACATAATGGTTATGATTGATAAATGAATGATAGTATAAAAGGACTGGGCAGATTGCAATGTCTGGTAAGTAATACTGGTGGTGCACCCAATGCTGCACCCTGTTGGAAAGGGATTCCTAACCCGCAGCCACTGGTGGAATCAGGTACAAAAGAACGCTAACCCTAATACACGGGGCGTAATAGTATGTACTGTCCAAATGAAAATAAAAGATGAAAATAAAAGTATGCATGAAAATATGATGTAAACGTATGCATGAAAGTATGATGTAAATGTATGCATGAAAGTATGAAGTAAATATATGCATGATAGTATGATTTAAACGTATGCATGAAAGTATAAAGTAAGTGTGTGCATGATAGTATGACTCAACTTTTAACTGTTTATGCATGAAAGTATTGTTTAAATGTTTACACATGAAAGTATGATTTATTTCTTAAACTGTTTACTCATGAAAGCATCGTAAAAAAAAACAAATGTTTATGTATACATATTTTTAGAAGAAAAGATTAAATGATTAATAAGTTAACATCAAGGTGTACTACTTGCAAAGTATTAGACTTATTTTGTGTTTATGTTTTAAACGTTTAGATAATGATGAAAAGACTAGAGAGTAGGGCATTACTGCAGAGGAAAAGGCAAATGTTTAGTGTCTTTCCTGTTAATTCGACCTTACATGAATGATAGGTTATGTCTATGGATATTGTTTTTATGTTGGGAGGGGTCCCTTGTAGGGACTTTTTGTCGGGTTAGACTTTAAATCATGTATTTTTTGGTATGGTGTAACCGTTATGGTGGAGTGATGGTAAACCCTTATACATTGACTTAGTGCATTCTTGTATGTATGGCAGAGATGGAATCCCTTCCTAATTAGAATAGTTATGTCTTAATGAACCTATGATAGACTCCAAGAGCCTCTTATGAATGAATGTTGAATAGAATGTTTATCAGATGTTCCTTTATTTAAATTAGAAATTAGAGTATACTGTGTCATGTTCATACTGATCGCATATTACTAAAAAAAATGAGAAGAGAGAGAAAGCAAAAGAAGAAAAAGGACAGTTATGTACATAGCGATCCCACCCTTTCCAAGGCGGGGTTGTTACACATATACGTATCCAATTTCAAATAGACGGGTTACAATTTTAGAATCCCCTTCACATTAAAATTCGTTAAACCAACTGCCTTCTGTATATTTAAACCCAAGCATGTAATTTTTTTCCTCATTAAATCTAGGTTTTTCAGTTTCACAGCAACCCCACGTCACACATATTCCCCACGACAGACTGTTGTTATTGCATTGCAATTGCTCCCCAACCCCATTTCACCTATCGATTCCTTGGCTTCAAGTCACAGAAGAGCTTCTCCCCAAGCCACCTGCCTTCATCTCGTGAAACCACCTCTCCACTGCCACAAACAACGACAAACGCACAAATCAACCAACCGACAACTAGGGGTAGAACTATGTTGTAGGGTAGTCCCCCCACATAAAAATAAAAAATAAAAAATAAAAATTAGTCTTATATATTAAATAATTATAATTTTAAGTGTAAATATTCTTAAAATATTTAAGATTATCCCCCAACACTCAAATACACAATATATCACTCAAATATATTTAAGTCTATTAACATAATAGTTTTGATTTAACATCTCTATCTTTCTTTATTTGCCTTTGATGTGCATTTTACGGTTTGTTTAGTTTCATATCAATGATATCATATAAGTTTTTCTTGTCTTTTTGAGCTTATATATATATAGTTACATGTTTTTTTTAATTTTTTTTCTCATTTGGGTCATTCTCGACTTCATTAAATTTCTTCCCTATCACCTGTACATAATCTTCCTTTACAACATTTGAGATGTTCTTAACCACATATTAATTAGTTAAGTAACTAGAAGTTTCAAGAAAGTTTATCTAACAATTAAAAAAAATTTAGAAGATTCTTGCATATGGGAGGCAGCAAATTTATCTAGCTAGATAATTGATGAGACGTTTCTAGAGAGATAGAGAGAGTATGTGAAGAATTTATTTTCTTTTGTGAAAAATTTATTAGTTATTCACATGTTTTTTTTTTCACTTATTAATAGTAATACAATTATACAATAAAAAATCTAACAATTTTATACTATTAGATACTTTTTTAAATTTATTCTTCATTTATAAATTTTTCTTAAAACTTAGAAAAATATGAGTAAGTTAAAAAAAATCGTATAATTTTATAACTTATGATTATTTTTTTATATAGTCATATGCAAAAGGGCTTGGCCCGACCAATCCGAAAAGCCTGACTTGGGCCCACCCGACTAAAATCGGGTTCAGCGTGTCAAACCCATTACCGGATTTATTAAGCCTAACATCGGTCGAAACCGATGATCCGAAGAAAAGAAACGAATGCAAGAGCTATTCTCCATTTCTCTCAAACCCTAACCTCTCCTTAGCTCAGAGCACTGCAAAAGAGTTCCAAAACCTGTTTGTATACTCATCTCGTGATCCAAATACAGTAATTTAGAAAAATTTCAAAGAGGGCAGAGATGGCAAGAAAGTGTAGAGGAATCTCAGATATTGGATTGATGGAGGTGGCATAGGTGGGCGTGAGGACTAGAGCTTGAGCATCTCTGGCCATGGCGGCGACAACTGCGAGCTTAGCAACCACTACTAAGAAAAGGAAGCTTCGCGTCGAGGAATTGAAGAGCTCTTCATGTTTCTCGAGTAACGGGTCACTCTGTATTTTACAGTCTTTCCTTTGCATTTCAATTTCTTCCATGGCTTTCAATTTCCTCTCTCTCTCATTGCCAAAAACTTCATGCTCACACCTCTCTCCATTGCTCTCAGAGAATGAACAGCACCAACACCCACAACATTTCCCATAGAAAATATCGCAACACACATTTGAATTCATTCCAACACATAGAAATCACAAGGAGAGAAAATTTCATCAAATAACGATAGAAGAAAAAATAGAGGAGAGGGAAAATGTGTTTTCTTTTTTATATGTAATGCATTAGAAGAAATCTGACGTTCAGATCGGAACATAAAGCACCAGCGTGTTACAATTCCTACCTTTCTTCTTCTACTTCATTCTTCTTATTCTTCTTTGATTGGTTAGCGATGAAAGCTTAAATGTTGAGAAGAAATCATTGACATGGAATTAGATAGGCAGCAAACAAAGGGTTTAGGAAATGTCTAGAGATTGTGACAGACAGAGTTGCGGGCTGATAGCTTTTTTATCTTACCCGAATGGTACGGGTCGGATTGCCTTATTTTCGTTGGAAATGAGTAGCGGGCCAGATTGGGTTAGGCCCAAAAGGTTCTTCGGTGGGTCAATGGGCAGGCCTACATACCACACACTTTGCCGATCGCCCCGTGCACCAAATCATAGTTTCGCTCCTGCCGACAACCAGCAACTGCGAGAAAGCCAGCCAATGTATTGTGAGACTCCACCACTGCAACCCGGTACAATCAGCTACAGTGAATCCAACTCTCACTCTAAACCTTGGACTGCTACCGCCAGCCATGGTTGTCTAGACGCCTCTCTCTCTCCACCACAAAGCAACCTAAAAACATCTGTTTTTCATACTCAAAACAGATTTAAGGAAAATTCCTGCCCAAGCTCGGTTTCAGTCATCGTTACACACCAGTTGGAGGGTTCAATTCGTCCCCTATTGACACAAAACATAAACATCGAAAGCCTCTGTTTCACCATACAAAAACAGAGCAAACTCCTCCACTGCCGCTGTTCCTACCTAAACTGTCCAACCACCACGAGGGTGCACCTTTCAGCCATTGCCACCAACTGCCCGGATTGGCCACCTCTTGCGCCGTTGGCCTCTGTCATTTTCTCTCCGTCTCTCTTTCTCTCACCACGTTCTCTCTCTCTCCCTTTCCCAGTGCTCAGCCACTACGCCTAGTGACCTGCTCGCCACTCGTTGGTTCTCTCACGGTGAGTCCGTCGCACGCTCCCTTCTCAGTGAGTTTCTGTCTCACCATCACTCTTATATTTACAAGTGAAAAATTACCAAAAAAAAAAAAAAAATTGTCAAGTAAAGAACCATGTACAGACCCAACTTATGTATTTACCCCTTAACTTGAAAATCAATGACAGTAGTCAGTAAGTGCTTTTACTTTGGACTTGCTTTATTTTTGGCTAGTCCTTACGTTGGACTTGGTTTATTTTAGAGTTGGTGTTTAAGTTAGCCTTAGGCTTATTTTTGTTAGCCCAGTAACTCATATTTTTACAGTAAATACAGTTTAATTTACATTATTAAGTATTAATTTTTACAACTAAATTTATTTAACACTTAAATAAGATTTTAATTTTATTTTAAACACTAAATTTGATTTAATCTATCTTATTAAATGAGTTCTGCTGGTTACATTAATTAAAATTGATATAATTATTTATTTAGTTGTAAATTGAAAGTGTAGATAGGTTATTATAGAAATTAGATAAGCTATTTCCGTAGTATCTATCTAAGTAAATGGAAAATTTTAGCCAGTCATTTTATAAATATAGTAATGTTTAGAATTTCGTATAGGTGACTATAAATATTAGTTCGGTACTATTGTGGAAAAATTTTAAAAAAATTAAAAAGTCTAGATAAGTGGGGTTTTTATGATAGACTTTGTATAAAATGAATGAATTGATGCTCATTTTATATATAAAAAAAAATACAATTTTTGTAGTAAAAAGAAAATTGAAAAACAACATTGGCCATTTATTTGCATTACTCTTGAAATCCGTATAAAAAAAGAAAAATATTTTTCTATCATGACTGGTATAAACATAAGGTATTTTTGACATTTTGTTTGTGAACTATGGACAATTATGAAATCTGGAAATTTATGCTTGATTAAGTGAGGATTCTCTAAATTTGTTTTTGATTATGTGAATATATGAATCTGTTCAGTACTCTATTTTGATATGATGTGACATCTGAAAAACCTTTAACATGACTTTTTGATTTTGTATTTGATTTTGTTTCCAGTTTTGATTTCGAAGTTTCTCATTCTATTAATGTGTTGGTACCAACATCTCTGTTTTGCTTTAATTTATGGCTCTGTAATGGGATACAATAGTGGTTTCTAGCCCTTGCATAGGACATAATAGTGGTTTTTGGCCCTACCACAACACATAATAATGGCCACCGGCCCTGCCACATGATACAATAATGGCCTCCGACCCTGCCACAGGATATAATAATAGTATTAATTCTAAGTGCATCACCTTGACGAATAGTAATAAGTTTTGCTTGGTTAAACATAGTCTCTATTATGATATGATATGATGATGATGCTATGCCAAAGGATATTTTAATATGAATGGTTTGGATTGTTGCTTTGATATTTTGATTGCAAGTTTTGGTTTTACATTCAGAAACTAATCATTCCAAAAAAATTTCATTTTTGTTCAAGTTACTTCCAAATAGATACTGTTTGAAATCTCCCAAAACAAAGGGATCTCCAAATTAAACCATAAATCCTCTCTTTTCATTTTTGACAACAATTTCTAAGATCCCTCTAAAATAGAATCCTACAAGGCCATCCTTATTTTGTCTTGTCCTTGTTAAGTATGCTCATTAGTTCTTCAAAGAGCTGCAACACTTATGTAATAAACTGTTCGGCTGCTTCCAGCCTCTTCACTAAGGATGGCTTCGACGAGCTCTCAAGGCTCTTTAGGGCCTCCTTGACTATCCAGGGTGCTGGCCTCTTGCGCTTCCTTATAATTGGTCTCTTCCTATCCTGTAACTTCTACCATTTCAGACTGTGAACGGTAGTCAAAACCATCACGGTGAGATTTTGATAAATCTCAAGAAGTAAACACACAACATATAATAGACAACATAGGCATATAAGGGCAAACCATGAAATGAATGCATGGATATGCACTAGACATAAGACTTGGCTTATGCAACATTGACTTGTAAAATAAAACATCTTTTCCATCTTTTCTCATTGATCAATATACATGTAGCATATCTAAACATGTGAATGTTGTGAGTCATGTAATCATGTGATCAAAATTTGAAAATCTCAAGCTATGGCTTAAAAATATTAGAACATCTGAATATTTAATTCACAACTTAGGCAAAGCACTCAACACATATGTCAAAAAGGAATAACCATTTTTAACCCAAGCATAGATATATAGGCATGGCCGAATTATTGAGACTTATAAAACATGTTATAACCAACAACTTGAACCAAGAAAATCTGAGAACATCATAAACAAGTAAGCATGACAAGATCATCAGGTGAATCTGATTACAATTGAGAGATTATCGTCAAACAACTAGTTCATATGATAGCAATAAGAAATGAAACATTCACGCAAAATATACAAATATTATCCAAAGTAGGTTAAGAGTCTACTTACAAAAAATCTGATAAGTTAACAAATACCAAACTGAAAATATATTAAACAACATTAGACGAGGACACATGAAAAACCCTAATTCGAGTGGATGCATGTGTGAGTGTGCCGTGTTTAGGTTTTATTTCCTCATGGCTCATGAACTCTTTTTCATGACTAGATAGGTTCCTTATGCATTTGGACCTCACTCATATGGCCAAATTCTACAGAGAAAAAAAGAAAGATCCTAGTTCAAAACTCAAGAGGGTGGTCATGGCCCTCTCCCCTTCCAAAAACACATGCTCACATGTAAAATGCTGTGTGTGGATCAGTTCTTTCCTAGAGAAGAAGCCCTAGTCCTATCCCTAATGTCCATGTGTAAAAGAAAGCATGGACCACCTTCTTCACTCAAAATGGCCGTGTGTGTTTGTGTGGATGAGGATGGGCATAAGGCTCTTACCGTGTATGTTTCTTCCTCATGGATGGAGTCACCACTTTCTTCCTCACTTAGTCACTTGTAAGATTGGTTGATTAAAGCAAGTTGAGAAAACAAATTCTGTTTTTGACCAAGTATTGGAGCCAAGTACTTCAAGTGATGTTTTGTGATTTTTGGTGACTTTTATGTGTTGATTCCAAGCATGTTAGTTTTTAGGAATGTGTGATGAACATGTTAGAAGAAATATTTGAATTTTTGAAGTTTTTGAAAATGTTTTGAAATAGGTCAAACCTTGAGGATCAAGGGTTTGTATTTTTAGTTGAAAAGTTTGGATCTTTTTACTAAAAATTTTTGTGTTGATGAGTACTATACTTTTGTTGGATGTTCTAAGCTTGTTTTTAAACTTAGGATACGAGGATATTTATTGCAAAATTTCAATTTGATCATAAGTTTTGAAATTTGAAGAAATTGCAATAAAAATCAAGAGATATGACATTTGAAAGTTTCGAGCCTATAGAGTTTTTCATAGTTGTGTTTGGTTTTAATTTTTTTTTTCTAATGTGATATTTGAGTTTAGAATAAAATTTACATTAAGAGTGTAAACTTTGGTATTTTTAGAGTTAGGATGTGGAATCTTTAAATTAGGGGTAAAATGATCATTTTTCCACATATAGAGGGTAAAATGGTAGTTTTACTCTAAGTTAGCATTATTTTATGTTCCTAATTGTTTGTAATAAAATTTTTGAGTTTGAGAATCCCTACTTATAGTTTCTCATGTTTCGTGCTTAATCCCTGTAACACGATGATCACTGTAAGTTTGCTCTTAACTTACTATCATATTACTATGTATGTATGATGGGTAAGAAAACTACAGTTTATGTATGTATTGCTATCATATTTGTCATGCTATGTGATGTCGCTACATGTTTATTTGTTACACATATTATATTCTGTCATAAAGTACTAATATATTACACAATCTATTCTGTCATGTACTGCTATTTGTTACAAGTATATCATGTCACATTATATCATTAGTTACATGTATGTTATGTCACATAATATCTTTTGTTACATTTTATGTCATGTTATGAAATGTTGTCTGTAATATGTTATGTCTTGTTATGAAATGTTTTATGTCTCAAAGTACGCCATGTCTTTCATCTCACATTCATGTCATGTTATGTTATGTTAGGTCTTTTATCCTTTCATTTCATGTCACGTTTCATCTTAAGTACAGTTTGTGTATCTCGAGAACAATCTTTTAAGTCATGTCAAGTTTATTTATGTCTATCATAACCCTAAGTGTTAGTATAAGGTAATATTCTAGTGAAACTCATTTGTTCATACTGTAGTGTCTAAACTAGTGTGAAATTTTATGGGTTGACAAAGTAAAGATTAACAAATTGCTAATGAGACTTAATGAATTGGTCACCGGAGCACAGCTGCCACTAATGCCGATGGTGCCACATTTAAATTTCATGTTATATATACTCATGTGGGTGCTGATACTTGAAACGGGATATGTACAGTATGTGTGTCCATAGCAGGTGTAGATGCTTGTGAACTAGCACATACCATACATGTGTCAACAGTAAGTGTAGGTAGTTGTGAACTAGAACATATGTTAACACATTCACTGTTGGTGCATATACATGTATTGTGATGCGGTAATCAGTAAGGATACAAGACTCAAGGGAAACCATGTTATCTTATTTATCTAGCTTATTGAACAAGATTTCAAAGTCATGTATTTCATGCTCATGCTATGTTTCAAGTCCACATTCATGTCATGTTTTAAATTCACATTGATGTCATATTCAAGTTCACGTTTATGTCATGTTTCGAGACCCAACAACAATATTGGAAAAACAAACACAAGAAAGCCAAAATCAAGTCAATGAATGGAGAATCTAGACCCGTTGAAAACTCGTTTCAAGAACCTAGATTATATTAAAATCTAGACCCATTGAAGAACCCGTCTTAAGAACCAGGATTACAAGGAGGAATGGCACAAAGGTTGTGATTTACTTTTGATAAGTTCAAAAGTTCAATTAAGAACAAGATGAGTAAACTGAACTCACCAATAAAAATTCAATAATGCCTAACCTCTCAAATGAGGCTACAAGTGGTTTAAATAAACAACCCTCCAAAACCCTAAGTGAACAGTGCCACACTCCAGTAACTTCTAAAAACCTAGTTCACATAAAATAATAACTTTCCAAATAAGCCCTTGGCCAAAATACAAAGTCTTCTAAAAAACCCTAGTTCATTAGAAATAAGACATGTGGGCTAAACATCCTCGAGCCCACTTATTCTAAACTAATAAAATAAGCTCTTTTAATGAAATAAATAAGTCTAAGGCCTTTAATAACGATAGGCCCAATTCATGTCTTCCATAGCATATCACATGGATGAAAACTGGATCTCCTCTTCTCATGCTTATCTTGAATGTTGAGTTGTTGCTAAACACGTCTCAAGTGGATTTCACCCATTTTTGCATAGCTTCCTTGATCTTCCTAGCTCTTGATCTTGTAATTGCCCCATCTAAAACTTGTAAAGGATCTTTATGACTTGGTCTACCTTGGGGCCCATCATTCCCCCTTTTCCTCAAAAGGATTTGACCTTCAATCTTCACCTGGATCAAAGGGAAAAAGATCAGAAATATTGAAAGTAGTAGAAATATGGTACTTACCTAGAAGATCCACTTGATATGAATTATCATTAATCTTCTCAAGAATGTGAAAAGGTCTATCCAAGCCACTCCTGTCATCAACAAGCAAAAGTATCAGAGTTAAAGGAGTAAGTGCATTAAAATCATAAACAACTTCAAAAGGAGAATATGAAGTAGTAGTAAGCAAGGTCCTATTATATGCAAACTCTATAAATGGCAAACAATCCTCCAAAGTTTTAAAATTCTTATGAACAACAGTGCGTAAGAGTTGAGTTAAAGTCTTATTAACTACTTCAGTCTGGCGGTTAGCCTATGGATAACAAGTAATGGAAAATAAAAGTTTAGTACCTAATTTTTCCTACAAAACCTTTCAAAAGTAGCTAAGGAATTTAACATACATATCAGAAATAATACTACTAGACACATCATGAAGTAGCACTATCTCCCTAAAAACAAGTCAGTTATGTTTGTGGTATCATTAGTTTTATGACATGGAATGAAATATCCCATTTTGCTAAATCTATCCACAACCACAAAAATAGAATCTCTATCCATTTTTGTCCTAAGTTGCCCCAAAACAAAGTCTATATGTAGCCCCATCGATCTTTACGACTTGATCTACCTTGTGGCCCATCATCAAGTTATATCAGTTTTTGCCATGTTATATGTTAAGTTATTTTTTGCTCACTTATGACTTTGATATGCATTCATACCTTCACTACCATATGTGATACTCCATTTTTACGTGTATTTTCACTAAAGGAATATTTTAATTTAATTAAAATAATGGTTCTTGTATTTTAAATTATCAGATTTTAATTGGATTTTATTTGTTGTTTGAGTTTAAATTGCTGTTTAATTTATCTTAGCTTGTCTTTGTATTTAAAATGTAGTTGTTAGTTTTTACTAGTTATTTACTATATTTTAGCTCTATGTTGTGTTTAAATAATTTTCTTGGTTTTATTGCTTTTAAAATTATTTTCGTTAGATTAGTTTTTGCACTCCAGAGGTGATGATTGGAGCTCATTTATTTTTCCATCTTTTCTTTTTCTCTTTTTCTTTTTCCTTTCTTTCTTTTCTTCTTTTTCTTTCTTTTTTTTTCTTTCTCTTTCCCCTGGTTCTCTCTCTCCCATTTGAACTCTCTCTCCCGTTCGAACTCTCTCTCTCTCCCCTTCTCCGTCCATTTTTCATGCCGCCAAACCCGTCGTTGTGCGGTGCACCACCCCCATCATTCGACTCCCCTCTGACTGGTGAACCTCCCCACCAATTTCCACCACCATCTGGGTCGCCGTTAAGCCGAAATCGCCACTCCAAGCTGAATGGCTTTTGTGCCATTTCGCCGCCGTCACTCCACCTCAGGCCACCATCTCTTCAACATTTCATCACCGACTCCTTGTTGTCTTAAAATACCCATTTCCGGCTCCGATCTGTCGTCGGAGCAGCCCCCACGAGCTCAACGCTGTTTTACCCATTTTGGCCTTCCACCGCCGTTTTCGCTGCCACGCACGACCAACCCTCACTTCCACTAGTTTCATAAACACCTCTAAGATATTTTCTACCAATCCCAAGTCTTGGTTCATCCCCATTCAAGAGTGGAAATTTTACAACCCACGACCACAGTGTTTTTATACTGTTACATTGCTTTTTCTTTGCCATTTGCAGCTCGTTGATCCATTGAATATTATCATATAGCGCAGTAAGTATTTTCCAGATTGCATTTTAGATTTAAATATATTATTACTTTTACAATAAATATTTGTGACTGGTTAGTTATTCCGGACTGAGTCCGAGGAGTCGGGGGTCGGATGGATTTGAGGACGGAGTTGTTTGTTTGTTATGGATGTTTGAGAATTGTTGGTTAATTTGTATCATATAATTTGCATTGCATTGTGCATGCATATGCATGTGTTAAATATCTTTAGATATTATCAGTATTTGTTTTTATGTTATGTATTTGGATTTGAGATAGTGTTGAACTTGTAATATTTTTTTTACGTGTGTTTTAAACTGGTTTGTATTTAAACAAAATTCTGATACTTAATTATTAGACTTTATTATCCGCTGCGTGGTTTATTTTATACACATGTTGCATGTACACACACTTGGCACTAGGCGATGGGATGTGTGACCCGTGTTGTCATCATCCCGACGTCTCGATTTCCACGTGTCCGTACGTGGGAGTTGGGGGCGTCACAAGTGATATCAGAGCGGTTTGGTTCTGGGTAAAACCACATGTCCCGTAAGTGTGGTACCAGAAAGTTTTTAAAGTTGTGATTTAAAAGTTTATTTTATATGAGATAGCTTGATTTTAATATATTTATTTATTTATTTACTTGTTTTATTGTATGCTATTTTATTTTATCGTTATTTGGTTTTGGTTTTGTGTTGTTTGTTTTGTCTGATATTTAAACGGGGTCAAAGGTTGTGTTATGGCTGGAAGATGGTAAGACCACGAAGGCCTTATGAGGAACCTCATGATGATTTACCGAGAGGTGATGGAAATTATGCCATAGCTCGAGCGTTAAATCGATTGCCTGAATATCTGCAGCGAGGGGAGCAAAGTAGAGCGGTGCAAGCTAGATGCACCTATGAGCGCTTCTTAGCGCATAGAACCCCTGCTTTTACGGGAGAAGAGGATCCACTTCGAGCTGGAAAGTGGATCAGGGATTTAGAAAAGACATTTTAAGTCTGTGTTTGCATTGAGGCGCAACAAGTACTCTATGCAAGTTATTTATTACAAGGTATTGCTTCTGAATGGTGGGAGACAAAAAGAGAAATGTTAGTATTAGAGTTGGGGTCCTTTGCTGCTGTGACTTGGCAGCGCGTTAAAAAGGATTTTAATGATCGTTTCTTTCCCGCTTCTGTGAGGCGGCAAAAAGCAAGAGTATTTACTAGCTTGGTCCAAAGAAGTATGACCGTGGAACAATATGCCCGAAGATTTGTAGAGCTTGGGCGATTTGCTACTCATCACATTGCCACGGAGGAGATGCAGGCTGAGGGTTTCCAAGAGGGTCTACGACTAGAGATACACAGAATGGTAGTTTGCCACCGGATTACCATTTTTCAAAAATTGGTTGACTTGGCCACTCTTGCAGAGCGAGAGATTAATTTGAGCATGGGCTCCCCTACAAGTCAGAAAAGGCAGGATTTTACTAGAGAGGGAAGTAGTTCTGGTTCGCCTCATAAGTTTGTTCAGTGGACCGGGACTCGACCACAGGCAGCCTCACGAGTGCGTATTGGAGGCCGGGTGCTAGTTTGCAGAAGGTGTAATAGAACCCATGTGGGTGAGTGCCCTTCAGGTGGGGCACAGTGTTATAATTGTGACCAGCAAGGACACTTTGCCCGTGAGTGTCCTAATCCAGTTCAAGGAAGCCGTGGAGGTCGACGTGGTGGAAGAACTAATCAGAGGCAAGTAGTGCAGGCTTGGGTATATGCTGTTACCCCCGGAGAGGTTGATGATGAGGCACCAGCACGATGCTGGAGTGATTACAGGTATGGTTCTAAATTAATTTTTGGATTTGATGTTTAGTGTGATTTGATTCTTCTTTATTTTTGGAATTTGTTGGTAAATGTGATTGGTTTAAGAAGAGTTCGATTGTATGATTTTTATGCTTGCAGTTTGTTTGATTCAGGTGCATCTCAGTCGTTTGTGTCTTCTAAATTTGCACGGATATGTAATTTGGTTATGGGACCCCTGCCAAAATCATTAGTAGTGACTCTCCCAAATGGTGAAGTGGTATGGTGTTCTAAAGTTGCGTTGGGTTGTCCTTCGGATTTTGGTGGAAGGACACTTTGTGACACCCCGTTTATACGTGTATTTTCACTGAAGGAATATTTTAATTTAATTAATATAATAGTTCCTTTATTTTAAATTATCGGAGTTAATTGGATTTTAATTGCTGTTGAATTTATTTTAGCTTGTCTTTGGATTTAAAATCAAATAGTTTGTTTTTACTAGTTATTTATTATATTTTAGCTTTACATTGTGTTTAAAATATTTTCTTAGTTTTATTGGTTTTAAACTTATTTTCGTTGGATCAGTTGTTGGATTCCAGAGGTGAGGATTGGATCTCATTTCTTTTCCTCCATCTTTTCTTTTCTCTTTTCCCTTTTCCCTTTTTCTCTTTTCTTTCTTTTTCCCTTTCTTTTTCTCTCCTTTCCCCCGCGGTTTCCCCTTCCCCCGTGAGAATTCTCTCTCTCTCTATACCCATTTCGCCCGTTTTCTCTCTCCACCCTGTGCCACCGCTCGCCGGCATCGTGGCCCACACCACCACCACCAAAATCTTGCCCTCCCTCCAGTGAACTACCCCACCAAGTTTCATCCCCAACCGTGCCGCCGTTTAGCCTGAAAAAGCCCATCAAGTCGCAGCGTCAAAGTGCTCCAGCGCCGCCGTCGCTCCACTTCCGGCCACCACCTCTTCACCACTTCATCATCAGCTCCTTGCCGTCCTAACCCACCCATTTCCAGCCTCGATCCATCGCCGGAGCAGCTCCCATGAGCTAAACTCCGATTTGGGCGTTTAAGCCTTTCACCGCCATTTCCGCCGCCACCCACGGCCAAACTCCACTTCCCTTAGCTTCATAAACACCTCTAGGCCTTTCCCTATCAATACCAAGCTTTGGTTTGTCCCCGTTCAAAAGTGGGTATTTTACAACCCACGGCCACAGTGAAATTTCACTGTTACGTTGCTTTTGCTTCACCGTTTGTTGCGCGCCAATCTTTCAAAAAATAATATATAGCGTTGTAAGTATTTTCCAAACTTCGTTTTAGATTTAAATATATTATTGCCTTTACAATAATTATTTGTGATCTGGTTGGTTATTCCGGACTGAGTCCGAGGAGTCGAGGGTCGGTTGGAATTGAGGAATGAGTTGTTTGTTTGGTTGTTATTGATGTTTGGAATATGTTGGTGAATTTGTATAATTTTATTTGCATTGCATTGTGCACTCATATGTATGTGTTAAATCTTGAAAACTGGGTTTTCGAGCGAGATATGGTTTTATTGGTAAACATGAACGTTTGGATTGATTGGTTTGGTTCAGAGGCACGTGTAGGGATGGTGGTGAGCAGGGATGGTGGTAGTGTCCCGCTTGCGATTCCCGCCTACGGTGCACGCGGCGTAGGGATGGTGGTAGAGTCCCGCCTGCGATTCCCGCCTACGGTGCACGCGTAGGGATGGTGGTGAGCAGGGATGGTGGTAGAGTACCGCCTGTGATTCCCACCTGTGATTCCCACCTGTGATTCCCGCCTACAGTGCTCTGATGGTTTGGTTAATGGGCCATTTTCTGAAAAAATGGCGAGACTGGTTTTTGGGCCATTATCTGGGATAATGGCGAGGATATGTTTAAGGAAAATGTTTTTGGGCCAAATGAGATTTTGGTGTGTGTGTGGAAAAATATGTTGTTTTCGGGACATGTGCATTGGGCATACTTCATGCATATTGTTTTGGTTGTAATATGTTTTTATCTTGCGTCGTTTGGATTATTACTTACCTGCAGCACCATTTTTGGTATCGTAGATTTTGGTGCAGATGTAGATGACGAGGAGGCTGAGCCCGAGGAGACGGCTCCGCCGGAGGAGTAATTTAGAGTGCTTTTATATATTACATTCGTCGTTGTTTTTATTAGTATGTATTTGGATTTGAGATGTTGAACATGTAATATTTTATTTATGCTTGTTTTAAACTGGTTTGTAGTTAAACAAAAAATTCTGGTACTTAGTTATATGACTTTATTAATCCGCTGCGTGTTTTTATGTGTACACATATTGCTTGTGCACACACTTTTGGTACTTGGCGATGGGATGTGTGACCGTGTTGTCATCGTCCCGACGTCTTGATTTCCACGTGGCCGTACGTGGGAGTTGGGGGCGTCACACACTTGATGCATATTTGGTTGTATTCAAATTATTTGGATTTAATATTATCTTTGGAATGGATTGTCTATATCGATATTCTGCAAGTATTAATTGTAGAAGTCGAATAATCAGCTTTCAACTCCCAGATGGTGATTATTTGGAATTTGTGGGAAGTAAACTAAAAGAAAGGCCGGTAGTTATATCGGCAATTCAAGCGAAAAGAGATATTGCTTGTGGAGTGGATGCCTTTTTGGTTCAAATGGTGTCTACGCCATCTGCGAAAAAGTCTCTAGCACATATCCCAGTCGTGGAAGAATTTCCTGATGTATTTGTGGATGATTTGCCTGGGTTACCTCCTGTTCGCGAATTGGAGTTCACTATTGATTTGGAACCTGGAGTAGCTCCTGTGCATAAAGCCCCTTACCGTATGGCACCAGCTGAGTTGAAAGAGTTGAAGTTTCAGTTGCAAGAATTGGTAGACAAGGGGTTTATTTAGCCAAGTACTTCGCCATGGGTGTGCCAATGTTATTCGTTAAAAAGAAAGATGACACTCTTAGAATGTGCATTGATTATCGAGAACTCAATAAAGTGACTATCAAGAACAAGTACCCTCTCCCACGGATCAACGATTTATTTGATCAGCTTCAAGGAGCAGCTATCTTCTCGAAGATTGATTTGAGATCAGGATATTACCAGTTGTAAATAAGAGATAAGGATATCCCCAAGACTGCTTTTAGATCGAGATATGGGCATTATGAGTTTAAGGTGATGCCTTTTGGGTTGGCTAATGCCCCTGCAGCTTTTATGGATCTGATGAATTGGATTTTTCGACCTTATTTGGATTCTTTTGTGGTGGTATTTGTTGAGGATATTTTAATTTATTCTCAAGATTTTGAAGAGCATGCTTATCACCTTCGTTGAGTACTTGGGTTTTCGAAGCTAAATTTTCTTTATTCTAGGAAAACGATGTAACCTAATTCCGAACTATGCTTGATTGTCTATGCTAATTTAAGGCGATTCTCTCTTTGTTTATATGATTTATTCTGAATTTATTGCTTCTAATTAACTGGCCATTGATTAGATGATTATTAATCTTGTGATTTGCTATCGAAAGAGGGAATCATAGGGTAGATCTTGAATATTTCAGCATAGGTAAGTATAGAGATCGAAAGACTTGTATGAACCTATGTAGTAATTAAATCATTGGTATTATTGTGTTCTTGATTATTTAATTTGCATATTCTTGTGTGAATTGATAAACAAGAATAATTTCCAATTGATTATCGAAAGAGGCTTTTGGATGATTTAGAGATTTGCTAATAGACAAAAAGAATTAAATTAAATTAGTTGGATGAGAGAAGCATAGTGAAGAATTAAGTGAAATCGGTTTCCTAGAAGTTTTCTTGCCCATTAATCTGATCTTCAAACGTTAGTTTTATTTCATTTGCTTATTAATCTTTGAGTCGATTTTAGTTTAAATTGCAACTACAAAAAATCTTATTGATTCCTCTAGATAAAATCGAGATTAGTATAATTTTGGTATTTGGCATAAGTAAAGTACCAATTCTTGAGGACGATACTCTTCTTATCATTTTATTATAAAACTACGATACTGTGCACTTGTAGTTTTGCACCGATCAATAATACATCACAACCAATTAAACTAATACAATGCTACTAACTCTTCACATCTTGAAAATTGAAAATGGAATTGAGGAACCAATCTTCCAAGAAGGTTTCTTAGCCTTGAGTCTTGACCTGGGCAAAGTTTCTGAACAAAGTAAAAAACAAAAACAACACTCCTTAGAAAATAACCTTAAAAAACTATATTCAAATAACATTTAAATCTACCTATTCACTTTCACAAACCACAATACAGAACATATTTCAAAAATCTGTTACCCAAAGTTACCCATCTACATTCACAGAACCAATAAAAAATTATCTCAAAACTTTTTTTCAAAAAATATCAAACATTCTCAAAATTTTACTCATCCAAACAAGCATAAGGTAGTTGTGAAAATAGATTTTTTCATGATTAATTGCAAAATTTAGCTTCAATACACAGGTAGCTCAGAATACAAAGAAACAGGTTTAATTTAAGCAATGCATAGAAAGTCAGAAGTAGCTTACAGCAAGCTTTTGGATATAAATGGACATGAATCTTGGCCCAAGACCCAATACCCTTGCTTTTGAGAATAACATCTGCAAAACAGAAGAGGCCAAACATGAATCACTAAGCAAGTACTCAAATAATCAAGTAACAAAAACAACAAAGAACAATACTCAAATGGCCTAACCACGACAGACTTAACCCATTTTGAAAGTATTTAGCCATAAGGCTATCAGACAGATTGAATTTTACCAGTTAGACTTCAAACTTCTAATTGATGACACTTCAAGATTTAATATTAAATTCATTACATCACATTGAATTATCAAACTATCAAGTCTACTTGAGCTATTCCTATTATTATCAATAAAATTCTTATTTACTGGTAACAAAATAACAGATATCACAATATGAGTGCATAATACGATATTACAAAGAATATGGTGGCAACTTCCATGGACAAAATACCATCAAAGGTACAAGACAAAAGTAGACAGAGAACAAATCATAAAGCAAATCCTGCGCCATATAGATGCACTACAGTAAAGGCAGTGATCACAATCCACTTGTGGGTAAAAAAACCTATAAAAAAAAGGGGCTGCAAATTACAAGGGGCTAAAGGGAGGATAACATATACCTGTTTCCTCCGTAGCAGGGCCCACATGTAGAGTTTGTTACAGGAATCCTTGACATGCCTGCTTGCCAACTTTCTCTCATTGCAATTAGTAGCTACATTTGTAAGTAATTCAGTGGCAAGGAATTCTATGCTTTAGTGCTGCAGCAAACAAAGCTTCCCTACATTCGAGGGATTCAGCAGCATCTCTATCAAAATGAAATACATGCAGTGTGAGCCATCAACAATGTCCATATATTGCATTGGCTGAAAACAAGATTTTTTAAAACTTCCATCCCGTACCTCATTCTTATACATTTTGATTTCAGATTCAAGCGGAGCAATAACTGACTCGATAGGAAGAGAGTCATCGTCCTTTTGATTTCAATGTTATGCATTTCAACAGTTTTGACACAATTGGAGTGAGTATCTTAGCCTCACAAGTTTAGCACATTTTTCTGTAGCTCCAAGAGACCTCAGTAAAGCCTGGACTTACCTTATGTTCAAGAAGATTTTCAGTGACTCGGAGTTTCTCTTCCATTTTCTGAACTTCAGTTTTGAGCTGTAAAAATAACAAAAGAAATGCAAACACGGATTTAGTGGTAACCTTTATAGAAAACTAATTAACGAGTCAGGACTCACGAATTCGTAATGTGTTTGATTTGGATTAAAAAAAAAAAGAGTTAAATCTATAGTTTGGTTATGAATGTTAATATCATTACATATTTAAAAACAAAAAGAGGTTCATTTCCATGTTATTTAATATATTTTAATTCCCAAATTCGTATGTAATTGCAAAGAATCCAACCAATAACAAGCAGCCTATTGCGAGAGCAAGGAGGATCGGTAAGGCATTGTGGTTCATCATCCACCAAGATGCTCATTATTGCAGAAAGCAACCAAAACGACCCCTAAAGTACTGGGAATTCAAATGAATACACTATGTTTGAAATAACAAACAAATCACATATGCTTGTGGTTCTACATGAAGGTGCAGAAATTATTGGCCAGTAATTATCTTCATTGGGAGGTCTCTATCATTTAACTTAGTGTGAGAGATTTTTATTAACTAGTTTTTAACTTGTTATGGACCTCACAAGAAAATTAAGATTCCAATACTATTAAGACTAACAATGCTTGCAACTATAATCTTTAGCATGATTCATAGTGTGAGCACAAATTACAGTCAAAGTTGGATTGAATAGAGTCATTAAAAAGTACAGAAAAGACTCAAACTTTGAAAACATAAATCTTAAAATTTGCCAGAATACATAGGAATGTGGAATTTCAAGATGGAACCTCATAGTTCATGCATAGACCACTGGCTTAAGGAGAAAAAAAGACCACTGAAAGTAGTACTTAAGCATATGCTGCATTAATCAAACCTCTCAATTAATTCATTATTAATGGGCCCCTAGTATGGTAGATGATCTAATTAATGGAAGTTCCCCTTTCTATTCTAAGAAGGTTCCCCCCTTTTCTTTCTACTTCCACACTTCATCCTTCTATTACTTTGCTTAAAGTGTAGAATGGAAAAAATTAAAAAACCAAATGCAAGGGGATGTGCATTTTGATTGGTATTCTTTTTTTATTTCTTTGGAAAAGAAATGATTGAGCCACTGGAGTTTTGCACTGAAAAGAAAATACACGAGGGCACTAGACAACACTAGACAGAGCAGACTCTTCCCCTAACTTTTTGCTTAAAAAAAAAAAAGCTCACCTTTGATTCTTTGAGTAAAATTACATTGTCTAAAATCAGCTCTTGTTTTCTTAAAATGACAAATTCAAAGATTAATGAGAAAATGCCACATCATCACAGCATTTTCACTTATAGGAGCTCTCATCAAGATCGTTACAGAAGGGTTCCCTACTGATGTATTTAATGGAAGTTAATGTTCACACGTACAATGAAACTAGATGATTTTAGAAAGTCTTCTGCCTGGTAGGTAGAGCAAACACCCCAAATACCAGATGACTATAGAATGGTAATAAGTTCTTTGGTAGAGAGGTCAGAAGGAAAAAAGTTCTTGCTACTCATTGGCTGAAGTACTCATTAGATTCTGTATGCACCTAATTCTGTGGAAAAATGGACCAAATTCTAATTGGAACGATAATTGTTTATTTGGTGATGAATATGATTGGAGGCTACTACATTGTGAGGTTCAGTTATGGTTTTGGGCACTTTTGGAACTCATATCACATCACATGGGCCAAGGAAAAATGGAACTAAAATCAAACATGTGCATTTTGATGATAAGATGTACTGAAATTTAAAAGTAGTTTAGTGTAAAATTATATATATTGAAATACATGATAAATGAAACCCTAATAATGGAGGTCACCATTTTTCTGTTCAACAAGCAATCAATCTATTGAAAAGCATATGCATGCATGTGAGAAATAGATTTAACCCACTGTCAAAACCCTTTTTTTTTTCTTTTTTTCCATTCTATAATCGAACCATAAGCTTCACAAAATACTAAATCCAGAAAATCAAACACAAAACCAAACATAAACCCAGAAATCATAAACATCAGCTTCACAAAATACTAAACCCATAAATCAAACATAAACCCAAACAAAAATCCAATAGAAACCCAGAAAAAGGAATCCACCCAAACCGAGCGAGAGACAGAGACACAAAGAGATATATATATATATATATATATATATATATATATATATATAGAGAGAGAGAGAGAGAGAGAGAGAGATTAAAATACCTTCGATTTCAAGAAAGATAGATGGATTTGCAATCGCCACGGGCCCTAGGGTTGAGAACTTGAGAGACGAGTGTGGGTCTGTGAGAGAAGACGAGTGTGAGTCTGTGAGAGAAGACGAGAGCTGAATTTCGTTCGAGGGAGAAGAGGACGCTGTCGTTTTGTGGAAAAAGAATTAATGACCGGGTGTAATACCCGGTTATGGTTACCAGTATATAAAACCGGATCTGGTTTTATAATAACTGCTCGGATTCACCCGGATTCGGATTTTCAGACCGGATCAGGAAAAAATCCGGACCGGATGCACACCCCTAACTGATAGAATGAACTTTGCTTAGAAATTCCAAGGACCAACATCAAAACATGCAATTTACAACAGGGTCGATTGATTTACATAATGCACTTGAACAAAATGTGCAGGCATGCCTCTTCAACTTCTAACAGGTAATGAGATAGAAGTTGCTTGTTTTTTGATTTATGTATAGTCTTGCCAAATGCATAATAATGCCCTTACAAGAATTTCTTTGTGAAATACAAAGTGGGAAAAAATGCATTCCTCACAAGAATAAAAATACTAGTAGATGCATGCTTATGAAATACAAAATGCATAAAAATGCACATAGCAGATAAGCACCAACTTGACCATACAAGCAAGACCAAACATGATACAGACTAAAGCCAAATCCAAAACCAAACAATAAAAATACAAATTGAAACGATCAAGCAAGGGAGGATTATATTACTCTCGGTGAAGCACAATAGAAACCCTAATAGAGGAAGTCTAGGGCCAATTTTCATAGTCTATTTTCTCTTACAAATTGATTGCTCCTGACCACCTTCCTTAGCTAAGCCCATATTCCCAACTTCGACAGCCTTGGGACAATGAAAGCAGCAAGGGAACTAAAAAAAAATTAGAGAGAAAGGGAGAGAGGGAGTGTTGAGCCAATCTAGAGGGAAGATAGAAAGAAAGAGAAAGAGAAGGGAAGAGAGAAATGATGAGAAAAAAAATGAAGGGGGTTTTTGGCAAGGGAAAAAGAGAGAGAAAGTGAAAAGGGTTTCGAGGGGAACTGATTCATAAGGGAAAGGCTTTGTTTTAGTTGCATGAGATGTGATTTTAGAATAAAATATTGATTTGGCTGTGAACACTGTCACGGTAAAGAAGAATATATGCTTGGATATAGTGTAGCGGAAATGTTCAATTCCCACATTTTACCTAGTCCAATGCAACAGGTTTAAAGAGCACAAAAGACATATTTGGGCTTTTAAGGAGTTTTGCATAGGCCAATGCAAATGCTTTAAGAGGATCAATGCCCTAATCTCATCATCAAACTCTATCCTTTCTTTATCATCATACCAGACAAAGCCGTCATGAGATCTTCTGTGGTCTTATCCTTGATAACGTTATGTGCAACCGTTCTTGATAGGGTGAGCCGAATAACACTAGGACCTATTGATCTAATAGGCTCAAATCAACATCCTCCATGCTATCCGGCATCTTCCCCAATAGAGAAAGATGGAGCCTTTTCTCATAGAGATAATCCTCAATATGCATCTTCCAATACCCAAAATCTGTATGGTTAAACTTCTCAAGCCCAACCTTCACTTTGTCTCCTTTTATTGTTTTCCCTTCAACTCAAGCCTTGGCTCTTGATATTAGTTGTTAAGAAAAAGTGTACCAAGTTCTTACCAATAATGCTATCGACAAGCAAACGACAACGAGAAAAACAAACAACTACACACATGATACAAATGTTTGTGTGGTTCAGCAGATTTTATTAAGAGGAAAGTAAGGATACACTGTGGAGCAATAAGAATAAGTCTTCAAGGGACAAGGTAAAAAATGAATCCCTTCCAATCTTTTGGCCATCACTTCTAATATTTACTACCTCTAGGTTGAGCATGATAAAATGGTTATCATCCAGATTATATTCAACATGTTGCCACTGATACACAATGTCCGTGGCATTTTGGTCCAAGGTCTTCTTGACTCGAAAAACAATATTTGTTTTAGGAACACAAATGATGTTGATTTTGTAAGAAACAACTTCTCTTAAGATGGCTCCTCCACATCCTTGAATGGCCAAAAATAGATCTTCTCCCATGAATTTTCTATCAAGAAGCCTTCCCTTAGTGTGACGCCTCCAACCTCCGCTTAGGATAGAATGGAGACTTGGAGTGTCGAGATATGCAACATAAGATTACATACCCTGTTTATAACAGTTGAAGATGCAATGCACCTAGTATGCATATAATAATATCCAATATACTTACTAGATAATTTGTTTTCTTTGAATAAATAACAATGTACTTAAAACTATATCCCAAAATATAACATGCTTCATAACTTCATAACAGACTGATAACTGAAATATTACAAAACTTCTCTGACATGACTATAATTTAATTATGTACTGGAGACGACACTCCATAAGTACATTATTGAATAAAATAAGGATTGTGCTAATTCACAGAGTTGCTCTTGCAACTATGCTAAGAGAGCTAAATCCTATCTATGAACTAGAGAACTGAAGCAATAATCTTTTCGTCGTTGCTTTAAGACCTAATCAACCTCATCCAATCTGGCCTTAATGAGTTCTCTAGATCTTGACACAAAATCTACCACCATGGGGGGAATGGTAGTTTGGACTACCAAGTGAGACTTATTTACAAATCTCAGCAAGTAAACTACTAAGTTACTACAGTATACATATGCATGCATGATAGTAGAGTGGCATGAATGCATCCTGACATGAATATGAATATGTGTGACATGACTTCACAAATAGCTTGAGATGACTTGACGTGAGCTGAAACTTGTACATGAACTAAAACTGACATGAACTTGGAATCATATTCAACATATACATGGTTAATTAAACATAAATTGTAGATACTACGCAGGTCCCCTAGAGCCGTGTGTTCCTGTGCTCCTACCGGTACTGCATCACATCACAGTCATCTGTACTAGCTGTAAGTACGTCATGGTAAGTAAACTGATTAGGAAATGATAAACATGAGGTTGGTACCATTGACATTGGATGCCTAAGTTTGCTCTAGTAACTAGCTACTTAGATCCCATTCAAAGCCTGTTGATAATAACTTTGTCAATCCAGGAAATTCCACACCAGTTTAAAATGCTTCAGCATGGACAATGGAGTTCCACTAAGATAATACCCTAACCTAGCACTTGGGATTATGATAAAATAAAAGACTCCACTGACTAGAAAAGATTTTTGTGACATACTTTATACACGAGACATGATAGCATGACATGTAATAATGAATGTGAGAGGATGACATGGCCTAACATGGCATGTAATAGATATGCATGTACGTGAAATAATTTACATGCCATGAAATATTAGAACATATACCGTAATCATAAATGACAAGAATATGACATTTATGGGCTTACCACCGTACATACAGAAATACACTAGGAGTAAGTTAGAGGCTAACTTACTATGCTTGTAGCGTAACATACGTAAGAATGAGTGAATTGAAATAAGATACCTTTTCTAAAGTTAGAATATCTCACGAAAGCTCATACAAACATAAAGGCTCACTAACTTATGGCTAAATTTCAAAGTTACCCCTCTACATGTTAGAAATTACAATTGTGCCCCTAAAATAAGGATTTTGCATACTAACAACAAATCCTATCATTGTCTTAAACCTAAATATGAAATTAGAGAAATATAAATCAAAATACAACTATACAAACCATGCTTGGGCCGATTCACATAGGGGTCGAAAATAAGGCTTTTGTTGCATCTTGACCAAACATCCATCTAACATGCTTAAACTGATTTTTATAACATTCAGAAATCACATCCTAGGTTCTAAAATCATGCTAAGACATCAATGTATACATATAATAAAAATCTAAATTCATTTAAGCAACAAAAATTCCAAAAACATCAAGTTCTAAGTCAAGTAGAACCATCTCTTGGTGTTCTAGGTCTAACACCTTCCAAACAACTCCAAAGATTCCAAAAGTCCATAAATAACTCTCCTAACATGTCCAACATCCCAATATAACTAATATCATGCTTGATCAATAACAAAACTATCACAAAATGTTTCATAAAACAATCGTTTATACTAAAGCATTAAAACAGAGTATGACATGCTTTTGATCTAGAAACAAAATACCAAATCTTTGATTTTCAAACAATAAACTTAAAGAAATATAATCATAGACTTCAAATCCAACTTCTAGCCTACTTCAAGCATCAAACCTACCATCACATAGCAAGAATCTCATCAAAATACAACCATCCAATTGAAAGCTTCAAGGTTGAGTTCTAATTAAACCATTGCATGAAAAACATGTTTCTAACAAAGATTTAAACCAACTTTACAAAATCAAAGTCTTAACATGTAAATTAAGGCCTTAAGAAAATCATATATGAATTTTACAGCCATTGGACTAGGTTTCTAGAACCACAACCTCAAAACATAAATTGTTTTATATATAAAAAAAAAACATAAATTGTTTTGTGTATTCCAGTTTCAACTTCAAAGAAAATGTGTATAACTCTTTAATAAAATACTAACATGCTTTGGTTCAATTGATAACATGCATTAAAATATGTTAGAATTTCATCATATCAAGATCTACCCCTAAATTTAACAAAAACTTCACTAAAATCGCAAGATTTTCACACCATCATCCAACCTGTCCCCCAGCTTGAACTTTGCACGATCAAACCAAACTTTTACCAATTAAAAATTCATGAAGTTTTACCCAAAATATATAATTGGGCACTAGACTCAAAGTGGAACAAAATATAAGAAGAAAGCTTGAGGAGAATTGACTTACAAAGGGTTGGAAAATGCAATGCGAGAACTACAAGGAAAACTGACTGAAGCTCTCATTTGAGTTCTCTCAAAATAAGTGAATGAAAAATAACCAAAGAGTGAGGAAAATGCATGGGGGGTTCTTTCTAGGAAGAGAGGGCTAACATGATATGGCTAAGTGACCTCTTGATGGGACTTTTGTAGCCAAAACTATGGGTTGGTTTTTGGCCTCCCATCCAAGCACTATTTGGGCTAACATGTCAGCCATCAACCATAGGACTGCCTTGGGGGGGGGGGGGGGGGAGCTTTCTCTAGAAGCTTTGCATTGGAAGTGGTTTTTATGGGCCTGAGCTTAGGGTATATTTGGGGTTCGGTTTAGGTTTTTGGTTGGATCAAGTAAAAATCTAATTTTTCTTGGCCTAATAAAAATATCAAGGTATAAAGGAGTGAATGATGGTGTAATAGCATGTATTTGAGTGGTTAATAGCATTTGAAGGTGATTTAATCAAGTGACTAATCACTTAGCAAAACTGGCAAGTTTAGGGTTTGGGAAACCATTTATGGTTTCAGTTTCCTCCATGGATTTTGGAATTTCAAATGGATTCCAATGGTTTAAGATTTTACTTGGATTGAAATCCTCTTTTGGTTTGCCACTTAGTATTTGGATGGGGGAATAATGTTTGACTTAGGTGCAAAGTGTCCATTGCATGGGTTGTCCTAGTGCCAATCGTCCTACACTATTCAACAAGTATGACTAGAATCTTGCCAAGTGTCCAATAAGTACACGTTAGTGCTATTTTGGACAATCCACAAAGTGATTTGGCAATCATTTGAATTAGGTGTCATGTGGTGCTATGACGAGTGTTACTATTCACCCAAAAAATTATGAAAATTATTATTGCATCATAAATCCTAAATAATTATATGAGTCTAGTGATGCATTTCGTTTTGTAAAATTTAAACTCCTAAGCGCCTTGACTAATTAGAAAGGGACTAATGGGCACTATTCACTCAAGAATTGGGAAACATAATGTTGCACAGAAATCCAAAATAAGCATATAAGACTCATGGTGCAATTAGTTTTTGAAACTCATACTCCTGAGTGTGCCAGATAAATAAAAAGACACCTTTGTACACCACCATAGTGGGTATTAAACTGACTATTCTAACAGGCTAAAACCTATGAGATCGTTTGATTAGTGAAATATTTTTTGAATTTCACGAGGTTCCTAACGTATAGAGAAATTCATCCATTGAATTTCTAGTGGAGCTCTTACATGAGGCCTTCATTTTGTTTGGAGTAGATAAGTTCCTTTCCTAATTCATTGCGTGCTCTTCTTCCCAAGATCAGGATCAATATTTGCTGGTGTTTAAATCAACGGTCATCTTAGTTTTCAATTAATGCCATTTTGCTGCATGTTATTAAGCAATTAAGAATGTTCTAAATCCAACAAAGTAAATTTGCTTATTTTTTCTTAAATTCGATCTGGAGAAAAAACACTAGGACATGTACATGAGCTGTCAGTATTATTCCCCTCTTTAATTTTTGTCTAGGAAAATTACGCAAATTTTTGAAATTTATTGCTGAAATGAATTTCTAAAAAAGATCTTGCTGACAGTTTTTTACATGGTTTTTATTTGGAAATGATAACGTTCCAATAAACTTCTTTTCCAAACATTTTCGGCCAACACATCTCCAAACTTGTTGTAAAAGTAGGCATATTTATTTATTTATGTTCTAAAAAGTAGGCACTCGAGTTGCTCTCCTTATGTAGAGATGACGTCCCACTCATCCATCTCGACCCGTCTTCATTAAATTATCAATCAATTGAAGAAAGTGAGAAAAGTACAGAAGAAGAGTTAGAAGAAGACGAACAAGAATCCGGGGGGGAAGTGGATAAGGATGACGAAGAAGAGATTGATGATGATGACGAAGATGTTATAGAGAGAGATTCTGAAACAAATATGGAAAATACATCCGAAGATGAAGACTAAAAGTACTAAAAAGTTTATTCATATACAGCCATTATAGAATTTTATAATAATTATAAATTTATTGATTATATATTTTTTTGTTATATATAATCATTTCCAAGTATGGCGCCAAAAAGACAAAGAAGAAATGTGCCTCCTCCATCGAGTCCAAGTCCTGAACCCGTTGAGGACTCCCCACCTGAGGAGTCCGTTCCCGAAGATGAAGTTAATATTACAGAGAGTGATGCACAGTCGACACCTACCAGTAAGGAATGTTTACGTTAATACTATATATATTATATACTTTTGTTTCAATAAATAATATATATAACCTTCAAAATTATACTATCATTTATTAGTTGATGCATCTGTTCGTCGCGGTCGTGGCTATACACGCGGCATCTCACTTGAGAGAGATCGAAGGCATGGTAAACTGAAAATCACAATTCCTGATAATTCCACTGGAGGAGTAAATGATAGTGCTGCAGCGCTTTCCTCCTATATTGGCACAGTAGTTCGAGCTTACGCTCCATTTTATGTGCCGAATGAGATTAAGGAATACATTCGGAGTCGTGTGCTGGTGAATTTACTTATTATATCATGTTTTTCACCTATATTAGTTTATCATATTTTTAACGTAAATAATTTATAATTAGGATGAATTTGACCTCGACTTTGGTCGTAGCGAGGATTTGAGAACTGTGAATGAGTTAATGGCTACACTATTCCGACGTCACAAGGAACGATGTCACGACCACTTCAAGAAGTTTGAGACGTTTGAAGAGGCTGCACAGTGCCCTTTCCAGCAGATGAAATTAGATGACTGGAAAAAGTGTTGTGATCTTTTTGCCTCTCCAGAATATCAGGTATTCTAGATTTATTTCCTATAATTATTTACATTTATATTTGTTGTTTATAGTATATGTAAATACATATATTACAATTAACGGTGGGAATTATTTTTGTAGCACTTAAGTTCTACAAATGCAAATAATAGATCTGCTTTGACTACTCACCATCGTGCTGGTTCAAGATCATTCCATCATCTTGCTGGAAAAATGGTAAATAATAAACGCAATAATTCATTTTTTTTTCTTATTATTCTTTTATATAAGTCCTAACACTGTCTTTTTCAAATTGCTAATGTCGTTTTCTTAGAAACGTGATGATCCTGAAAACTTTTCTCTCATTCATGTCTATGCTGCTGCTCACACTAATAAGCATAGTGAGTGGATGGATCCTGCAGCTATAATTAATTATGTAAGCGGTGTTCCTTTTGTTAAATAAATTATGTAACATGTGTTAAATTATTTTTGATTTGTATTTCTTTTAATATGTTACTTATTGTGTGTTTTGATCTTTCAAACTGCAGGGAAAAATGATGGAGATGCAGTCAGCTTCTGGGGAATCCTCTCCTAGTGACTTAGACATTTTGACACAGGTGCTTGGGCCCAACTCTAGTATGGCAAGAGGTTTGGGATGATCTTTCAAGCATTCCGGTTCATCTTCCTCAACCTCATCGACATCACAAATTAATAATCTTACCAAAGATTTAGAAGCTGCACGACGCGAGAATGAGTATATGAGGTCTAGACAGCAAGAGTTGGAGTCCCTCTTAGAGCGACCGTCTCATTTAGAGACATGTTTGCTGGACCAACAAAGAGACCAGGAGGAAAGAATACGTAGTGAGGTCCAAGAGCAAGTGCAGCGGGAGATGATGCTGCAAATAGAGCGTGTTATGTCATTGCAACAGAATTGTGTTGGGCGAGGAAAGAAAAAGAAATGAATTTTATTTGTGTATTATGTTTTTAATATCTAATTTGAAAACAGTTTCAAACAATGTTGGTTGTGAAAAATGTAATGTAATATGAAACAATTGGTATGTTTATTAAGTTGATGAGCATTTCTGATATGTACATTCGAATGTAAATAATATACGTTTCAACAGTATTACACGTTTGAAAATACGTTCGAATGTAACAATACTAAATTGTAACAAAACGTTTGAATGTTTTCACCAAATTAACAAAACGTTCGAATGTCAAACAAGTTTAACGTTCCAAACATCCAAACGTACACTTTGCGTTCGAACTCTACTCTCTTAACATTCGAATTAACATCCGAACGTTATGATAAAAACGTTTGGACATTATTTTGTTTACGTCGGATTCTAGTTTCGAACGTAACGTTCGCACGTATAAACGTTCAAACATTTATATAATACGTCCGAATTATAATCAACAAACATTACCTTTTATCGTTCAGATGTCAGTTCGTTCTTTTTACGTTCGAACGTAATATTTTAAGTTCGAACGTACTTTTCTGTGACAGATTCTAACCATCACAGAAAATAATACGTTCGAACGTTATTTCAAACGGCACATCCTCAACCGTCACTAAAAATATTTTTAGTGACGGTTGTACAGTAAACTGTCACCAAATGTAATCCGTGACGCACATTACGTGACAGTGGTGGTGACGGTTTCTGACCGTCACCAAATATTTTTCGTGATGTTTTTCTCATTTCTTGTGACAGTTTCATCTGTCACTAAAACCTATTTTTGTTGTAGTGGGAAGCTATCTTATGATTTCACTTACGTACGTAGTTAGGGTGCGAGTAAAACTACAATATAAAATGTCAATAAAAACAAACCCGTGACTATTACTATATACAAATCTAGCTACTTCGATCTGAAACTCGAACACCTTGTTTACCCCAAATGGCAAGAAAATCAGTAATTAAAGGAAATGGTCATAAAATGAAAGGTTTAAAAATTATGGAGGCGCCCTTTCTAATGTTCATGTTCTCAACTCCCTTACTAAGTAACATCTTTAACCAGCAAAATAGAAATTCTTGTTCTCAACTCCCTCCACATTCCTCAGAGGCTGATTTAGAAAAAATTGAATTGTGGGGTTGTCCCAAGGTTTTCCTACTGTCTTTGATTGGTTTCTTACTTGAGTAAGAAACCAATTAAAAAATAAAACTAGATTCCATTATTAAAAAAAAAAAAACATTAACTTGCATGCTAAGTGTTGAGGTTAGTTTTGATAGTAATGTATTTTCAGTTTTATCTTGTCACCAGCCAACTTAGTTTAATAATGACACAAAGCTACCTCATGGCTGGACAGCCGGACGGGGGAAAGAATCAGAAGGAGAGAGGAGGCCGGGAAGGCGGAGCCAACCATAGGCCTTGAGACGATTCACCATAAACCATTGGAGAAAAAGTTTACTATTCAAAAGGAAGGATGTCCATATTGGTGCACTCAAACCTCATCTAATCAGATCTTGATCTCAATGTTAACTTGTTACTATAATAACTTCTATGTTCAACCTAATATATAGAAATCTTCATATAGAAATATTTTACTTTAAGAGAAGTTTAGATTTAATTAATAAGATAACTTCAAAATATTACCAGCTCATAATTGGATTGGCTTAATGTAGTATCATATGCACAGGGACCAATTTAACTTTAGAGAAAACCACTTATATGTATAAGTTAAATTCATGGAAAAATCTAGTTGTAAGCACAACTACGTATTAATATGTACATCAATCTAATGTGATTGGTCAAAAAGTAGATTTTATTGAAAACAGTATAATTTAAATTTAGAATATCAAGGAAACAGTATTGATATGGAGATTAGTATGCGACTTTGCTTGCACTTAGCAAAACTCTAAATTCATTTCGCTACTTAGGCCTGTTTAATATCGGATCCAGTATTAAAATCCAGATTTAAATATATTACATTTTACCATCCTCCATCTAGGTTTCCGCCGTCGTCCTCTCTCTCTCTCACGCGAAACTAGTCCTCTCTGCACAGACCTCTATCTCATGCGAAACCAGTCTCCATATTCTGTTTTTGGTTCGATGTTATCTCTTGGAGGAGCGATAAGTGCATCAGTAAATGGAAGGATAACTGATACATTTGGGAGGAGGGTTGTAAGTTTCTCTTCACTTTTCTCTATTTTTGGCCTTACCTTATCATTTTTCTTTTGCCAATACGTTCCAAATCTTGCTGATAAAATGCACACTCTCTCTATCTCTGTTTTTGGGTTTGGACTCCGGTATTTTAGCTTTGCAGTAGTGAAGTGGGGGGCAGGTTTGCTTGGAGAAGAGAAAAGAGAGGCAAAGAGTGAGAGGAAAAGGGGAAGAGAGAGAGAGAAAGATGTGGAGTTAAGACTTGTAAACAAAAGAGTTCTTTGAGATTAAAATTTGGGTAGATCGGACTGGTTCTCTTCTTTGTGATTCGGTGAAAATTTGGGATTTTTCTTGCTTTGATAATTGGGTAGATCTGGGTACCCTAATTTGCAGTGTATCTATTCATCCTTTGGTAGCATCAATTGAAGAACTTACCATTGCAGCTAAAGCAGCTCAGGATGAGGCAAAGGTAAACCATTTTTTTTTTTGGGCATTTGAAATATTGGTGAAGCTAACTATAAATCTCCTATGCAAAATCCCTCTTGCGTGGTTTTCTGCTTTTTATTTTTTCTCTTTTCGTTTCCTGCTTGTATTTAAAGAAATGAAAAACCTAATTGTAAAGCATTTCTTGTTTTGAAGAGCATATATTGAGAGAGCAAGAATCAAGTGATGATTCTGTAGTGTTGCAAAAGCGAGCATTGAATGATCGGTTGATGCTTATTGAAAGAGGGTTCTTGGCTGCAGATGGGCTTCAAGGAAGGCAGTGGTTTAAGTATCTTGTAAGTGATTTCCTTTTCCTTTACTCATTTCAGCTGATTCATTGTACTAGTAACTCTGTAGTAGTCCAAAAAACCCTTTAGCTTCTATTTCACAATATACTACTCCGGAAGGGAACTTCCTACTCAAATCTTTATTTTGGATTCACTTTACCTTTATGGTTATTATTTTCTTAAAAACATAATTTTTTGGAATAGATTTATGGGCCTCCCATGACTATGAAAGCAAGCTGGTTTTCTTCCTTGGAGTGGCAGATGCTATTTCTGGATCTACAAGAATGAATAGAAAAGAAAGGTATCAGCAATTTAGCATGAGATTTGGAGGGCTGCTAGAGCAATACAAAGAGCTGCTAGAGCCATTAAAGGGGAACTAACCTGAAAGAAAAAGAAGGGAAAAAAAAAATGATAGGAATGCATTGATTGCATAAAGCATACAAATAATATGTATTGTGGCTTTGTCTAATCCATTTTTTATATGTAATTTCATATGTTGTAATTTTGTTTTGTAATGTAATGTATAAATACCAAATAATATAAGGTGTAGTGATTGCATTTTTTTATTTTTTATTTGCATGCATTTACATGATAAATATTAAATTTATTTATTTTAGATGCATTTAGTTAAAAATAATAATTAGTGTTATATGTAAAAGAATATGCTTTTCAACATTTTTTCTTGAGAAATTTGTAATAGAATATAGGTTTTAAGATAAAAATGATAAAAACAAAATGCTCTTAAAAGAAATTTAATAATAGAGGCTTTAGTTAAATAAATAAATGAAGAAGAAGAAGAAAGAGAAAAAGGAGGTACACCCCAGATCCCAGATTTCCTGGTTTAACAAAATTTGGATTCACCCGCATTCCGGATTGGGTCATAACCGGGTGTATCTAGGCCAAAACCTAGCCCGGGTTTTAAATCCGGGTTCCTGGCTAGGCATACCCAGATGCTGGAACCCAGGTGAACAGTCCTACGACGCTACTTGAAGGGATTGTTCCGAATAATTGAATCATTCTCCATTAACTTCACGATCTATCTGCATCAATTAATTTGTGCAAGTAGTGAGAGAAGAACAATCATGCGAAGAGAAATGTTATTTTTTTGCATATAACTCTAAAATTTAGTCGGCCATAAAACACTTTCATTTGGTTTAACAAGCTCAAGAAAGAGTCCATGGACTGGAAACCCCTTGAGGCTCAATGACCAACTGGAGGAATGCTTTGTTCGTTTTTGAAGAAATTGGAGGGATCTATGCTCGTCTTCGCACGCATCAACCTGCCCAGATTGCCTTTGAAATACTTACATCCATATACTCGTGCACTCTTAATAAGAACTGTACGATTATGATGTGAACTGGCAATACCGATATCAAGATCTCTATAGTTGAGAAAAGCCTCCCTGGGGGACTTTGATACGTACGGTCTCATTACCTTGTATAGGGTTCTTGCCAAATTACGGCTATGGTTCGTAGCCTCTGTACCTTCTTTCACCCATTCCACGTAATACTCTATCTTGAATATGTTTCCAGCCCTGTGTGGGAATGGAGTCTCTGATTCCGAAATCTCACTCATTCTTCCTCCATAAGGATTCCATTGCATCCATACATTTCGCCCCATTTTAATTAACACCTTCCATATGGATTCTAAACCAGTCTTTGGAATTGGTTCTTTCACATAATCAGACTTGGTTATGAAGGAGGAGGCATTTACCTTGGATGGCCTGACTAGTAAAGAATCCGTGGGAGTTCCAGGGGGGTAAAGTGCCCAGAAAAGAGTGGACTCAATCCATGTCATTTCTTTACAGTCATCTAGCTGCAATCTTAGTTCGGGAAACCTCACATTCATCAAAGGGAGAAGGCTTTCAGATTTTCCCAGAAAGTGTCCAATGAAATGAACTAGCATCATCTTCTTGCCTTCCTTACTTCCATCCACTGCTTGTAGAAATGCCCTTATGAAGAGGTCTTTTGGTAGATTATGTGCAACCTCTTGCCAACGATAAACTACATTTGTTGCATTCTGTTCCAATGTCCTAGAAACGTGGAACACTGTCACCTTGGATGGAACTCGTACCAACTTTATCGTCCAGGAAATAATGACTCCAAAGCTTGCTCCACCACCTCCTCTAATGGCCCAAAACACGTCCTCTCCCATGGATTTTCTATCAAGGATCGATCCATTGACAGTGACTATTTGCGCGTCGATTATATTATCTACAGAGAGGCCATACTTTCGCATCAAGTTTCCATATCCACCTCCAGAAAAGTGTCCACCCGTGCCTACGGTCGGACAGACCCCAGCAGGGAAAGCATGGACTTTACTTTTCTCAGCAATTCTGTAATAAACCTCTCCAAGAGTAGCGCCAGCCTGAACCCATGCAGTCTCGCTTGTTATATCAATGTGAAGAGCTCGAAAGTTGAACATGTCAAGGACTAGAAATGGATTATTTGATACATATGAAAGACCCTCACTGTCATGGCCACCGCTTCGAATCCTAATTTCCAAGCCATAACGCTGTGCACAAATAATAGTTGCTTGGATGTGAGAAATGTGTTTGGCAGTTATAATAGCGAGCGGTTTTGGGGTTGCAGATGTCAAAAACCTGGGGTTTTTTATGTAGGAGTTCAAAACTGAGAGAAAAGAGGCATTGTTGGGGGTGTAGATGGCCTGGGAGACTTGGTGGAATGGTGAAGAATTATTTGAGAGGCATCGGAAAAACATGTGTAGATTAACTTCCTCTGAATTCGCACATGAAATTGAGAACAAAATGGTTGCAAGAGTGATTGGGATTGAAGGTGGTCGCTGGCATGAGGTCTTCATTCTGCTAATTAATTCTTTGTTTTGAGCTCTTGCGTCTATTTGCTGTCCTATTATAAGATCAATATGAGAGTAGTGATCGTGTCTAGGATCAATGCTATACTTATAAACTTTCAACTTTGCACTTAATTGAACAATTAATGGATCTATAATGAAATCAAATCCAAAGAGATCTTCTTTCTCAACTGTTTGCATGACGAAAATGATAACGACACTCCGTCTGTAATCATAATTTCTGACTGTTCGTGACCACTTCACAAATCTTGACACTTGCATTTTTGTGGAGGTATTAATTAATAGGACTTTTTGCATCGACTTTTTGTTGCTGTAGAAGCAAGATTTTTTGTAGTGTCAATCAAAACAAATCTGGAAACTATATATTTGTAACGTCTCGTGTATAACTGTGTGTACATGCCATGCTATATTACATGAGATCTTGGTCTCAAAATCAGTCATTAAAAAGTAAGATAGAATTTGAAAAGGTTTGAATCAGATCTTCTTAACATTTTTTTAAAGCCAAATTCACAATAATTAAAAGAGTCAAGCTGGTTGATGAGTCTGAACAATAACCCTATTATTGTGCGACAACATTGCATTGAAAAATGTTAAAATTAATGCCAGTGTTGTGATACTCTATATGATAATAATAATGGTAGATGGTGTATGAGATCTGATCATATTGATTGAGAATGAGAAGCTCTTAGTCTTTATAATATTTTAAAGGGATTCCAATTATATTATTGACTATATATTCCAGTTGGAATATAGGTCATATGGCTTGAGTCTTACATTGGAGCATTATAGTTAGTATTAAAGACAAGTTTTGGATTTTGCAGACTTTAATATGCCGGTTTGATGAAATCTGAGATTTTACATTATGCAAACTTTAAGAAATGATGTTTATGACATTTGAGGTATTAGATTCTATAGACTTTATGGATTGAGATTTTGAAATCTAAGGTTTTAGATTATGCAAATTTTATGGATTGACTTAATAAATGAGTTTTAAGAAATCTAAGGTTTTAGATTTTGCAAACTTTAATATATGGGTTTGACAAAATCTCACACTTTAGATTACGCGGACTTTAAGAAATGATTTTTATGAGATTTGAGGTTTTAGATTCTATAGATTTTAAGGATTGTGTTTTTTAAGTATGAGCTTTTAGATTTTGCAGACTTTATGAATTGAGTTTTTAAAATCTAAGGTTTTAGATTCTGCAGACGTTGAGAAATCATTTTTATGACATTCAAGGTTTTAAATTTTATAGACTTCACAAAATGAGTTTTATGAATCCTGAGATTTTAGATTTGACAGACTTTAGTATATGAGTTGATCAAATATGAGGTTTCCATCTTTACGCTCAAATTGAAAATACAGTGTATGATAGTTGACATGAAGCGTGTTGTTGTTGTGCGTATAGGATTAGTAGAGATATATGCGAATCATAAGACCAAAGTAGCAGAGGACTTGTACTTTGGGAATATTAGGGTCAAAGAACTAATTCGAGATTGAAATAGACATGGAGATGACGTGACAATTTGGGCTGTGTTTGGGTGTTCAGGATTATTTAACATTTCTTCATATTGATTACGTTGAAATATTGCATGTCTTATATATTTAGAATCAATATATTTTTTTAATTTTATTAAATTATTATTAGTCTTATATAAAAAAAATGTAAAGATAAATAAATCTAAATTGTAATTTAAATTGATTAATAGTATAATTTATGCTTAACTTTAAAACTTGTAATTTAATTGAGTAATTTTTCTTTATATACACAACACATATTTTTTATATGTTTTATTTTTTTTTTGTTTTATTTTTTTTTGTTTATCTTTATATCTAATAATGAAAAGAAATAAAAATTAAAAGTTATTAAAAGTTACACAAAGGAAAAACTTATTTTCATTTTGAAAAGTCAAAAATCATGCCACACGGATATATGATATAGTTACTGGACATCAAGACCTGGACGACAACACATTTTTTTATTCTATTGTGACTTTGACCTGCGCCGTACACAAATTATACTCTGGGGTAGGGCTGTAATCGAGCCGAGCCGAGCCGGTTTTTGGCTTGCCGAGCTCGGCTCGACTCAAAATACTCGAGCTCGAAATTTTTTTTAATTCTTTGTTCGAGCTCGACTCGATAAGCAAAATTCTCAACTCGAGCTCGAGCTCGAGCTCGTCCCACAAACGAGTTCGAGTCGAGCCGAGCTCGAGCTAGTGATTTTTTTTTTTTAGAATAAACTTTAGTAATTAATAAATTAAATAAATAAATAAATAACTAATATTGAATTTATACAACTAACAAGTAGAACCTCTATTAAATTATAAAATTTTAAAATTTTAAAAAATTTATAAATAATTAATATCTAACTAGTTGATATTTATCTAAAATAACAATATATTATATGCCTACATATATTATTAATACACACACTTAATATGATAGCATATACCTATTTCATATATAGTTCCCACATATTAGTATATGAAATTATTGAATTTTACTGACTAATTATTATACAAATGATAAAATATACCTATGAAGTATATTACTATATAGACATAAGTAATTAGAATACATATTATATATTTAATTATAAAAGTGGTATGCTTATATTATTAGCTAATACATATATACATTCAAAGGTATATGTATATATTTATCAATATATGAATGAGTTTTAATCGAGTCGAGCTAACGAGTCGACTCGAGCATAAACGAGCGAGCTTAAACGAGCCTTAGCCGAATCGAGTCGAGTTTTGTCGGGTATGTGTCATTTACAAATCGAGCGGGTATCTGCTTTAACGAACGAGCTTTTTTTTTTCACGAGTCGAATTCGATTCGAGTTTAACCGAGCGAGTGCCGAGCGGGCTATCGAACAGACTGGTTCATTTACAGCCCTACTCTGGGGTATTCATTTCAACGCCGAAAATAATTCTCTCTCTTCGGCATTTATTCATTCATGCCGCACACATAATTTCTGCTGGCACATTCATTTCAGCGCCGTCAACACATATTTACTCTGGGGCTCACGCTACAGCAGTATTGTTGAAGAGTTCTTTGAAGGAGTTCAATTGTTGTTATAGTTCAATCTCTTTCATTACTTTTAATCTCTATTATTATTTATTTGATTTATTTTTTTCATTTTATACTTTTTATTTAATTTCAATTTAAAATTTATGATATAATTTTTTATATTTTTGACTTAAAAGTATGTTTATTTTATTTTATGTTAGTTATTTTTCTTGTTTCTTTAAATTTCCATTAAATATGTATTACAATTACATTTTAGATTAATTAAAAGTCAATTAGGACTTAAATCAAATCAATTTTATTATTTAATTTTCAGATTAATTAAAATAGTTTAGCATAGTTGAGATCTTAATTGTTAATTTCAACTTATTTGTCTTTTATATTCCATTTTGATACTTAAAATTCAAAAATAAAAATATGAATTTAGTATATGACCGGTGTCTTTTTTATTTTCATTGTACTCTTCCATTCATTGTACATACCCTTACTTTTGTTTGTGAAACTTTTCATAATTTTATACGAGTTTGAATTTAAACAACTTTCCTTGAGGAGACGATTTATGAATTTTATTCCTAATCATTATACGACATCCTCCTGTACTTGAGATAGCATTTGTACTATTCATTTTTGAATGAGTCAAACATACTCAATTTATTCATTACTTTTTAATACTATTTAATATTCTATTATTATATTTCACCTACTTTTTCACTATTATCCATAATATATTTCAATACTTCTTTAACACTCAAATTCAATCAAGTTTACCTGAGATACTAGTCAATTCTGAGTAATGGCTTATTGGCCCAAGAGATTTCTTTAAAGCCCAAAAGTATTTATTGGACAAGCTAGGCTTACTTTGGACTCAAACCCGACCTATTAGAATTTATAATTCGACTTGGTCTACAAATATTTAGAGAAACTCAATAATTTAATTAGGACCATTAAATGCACTAACCCATTTGTTAAGCCCATAAAAAGCCCAAAAGAAAATTCATAAATTGACCCGAACCCACGGTCATTGCTTTCTAGCAAAGTTTAATTGCATCTTTCCAAGTCGCAAGCTAGATTTCCCATTTCCCCAAACTTAGATCTATATTGTCTGGCACCAATTATACATAAGGAAGTAGTATTCACAACCCCATATAGCCAGAACCCAGGAACTTAACAAAGCATCTGCCTAGCAAGAACAGATGCTCAATTAATTGTGCTATTCGAAAGTAAACATGATCCAATCGAAACAATCAAAGAGAAAAGTTCATCTAGGCAGCAAGAGTTTGGCTTTGTTTTAATTAATTATAGGAGTTGGGAATATTCTCTTTTTTTTTTTTTTTTTGCTCTTTTTATATGCAAGCAGAAACTTTTATTGATAGCAATAGGCACAGCCCATGTATCAGAATTCCAATCTTTGTAGGATAGAAACCCTAGCACAACCCATCTGTTATAAGCTTGCAAACCCACCAAGCCAGATCAGCTACATTTCCGAACTACCATTCACAGCCATGAAAGATGAATTGGATAACATTTTCTTCATTTTCTAGTCTGTTTTCGAGCTCTGAAACATACTGATGATATTACTCAATAATTCAACTATAGCTCAACCTATTTTTCCAGCCCTCTCTACACAAAAACTCTAGTCAAGCAATCCCAATTTCCCTCAAATAATTGCTGGCAGCGAAAATGACTGTAACCAATACGTTTTGTCTACACCAAAAGCTATGGGAAATGTTTCAAGCATTTTATTCACTCCACAAACCTTTATATTTGCTACTAAAGTAATTTCTTTAAATTTAAAAGAATGTTCACAAGCTTCTGTGATTAGATGAGGAAAACAAGACCCGGAAGATCCAATCCAGCCTAACAACTCTCTTCATGATGGAGTGGCTGAAACTCCTTGCAACCCAGACCAACCCATTGGACGAGTTTGAAATGGGGCCTTCTTTTACTATGTCCATTTTCCTGCAGGAAGAAAATTGACATCAAGAAAAGTTCACATGATTTGATCAAAAACACAATTTTAAGCCCCAAACTCTCTTTCTACCATGTTTCACGAAAGCTCAGCTAGTTGCCTCCCCATAACAGAGTATCTTATTCAGCTGCGGTGCCGACAACTGAAAAGTAAAGATGTTTTTGATAAGCAGATGGAAACTAAATAAATGAATCAAAACAGATAAACAAGTTGTAAGCACACAAATTTGATAGTCCATGAATTTAACAGAGGACATGATTTTGGATTAATGACAATGACATTTGCGATTTATTCGAGCATATGCCCAATATTCTAAGATGCTATTAAAGTCCAAGCTTTCCACATGTATCTTATGTATCATTGAAGAGCATACTATACATAAAATAACATACATAGATCTGGTTTTGCTCTAATTTTATTTTATTTACAGTATGCTTTTCGAGGGTGTTTTAATTAAAAGATAAAGTACAGCCCTCAATATAATTTTGTCAATTTCTAAGCATTGAAATCGGGTCCACTCCATTTCATTTAGTGTAAAACATAGGGTGTTTTGATAATTTTATATTATGTTTATAAGTAAATGATCAAAAGACTAAGTTTTATACTAAACCAATACCATCTATTTCACTTGAAATTGAGAGGATCCTTGGCAGCACAAGTAGCATAGTGCTTTGACCCTCATCTGCATCAAATTCCAGGTCTAGAATATAAAATTGTGTGAACTATGAACAAGTGACTGTTCTATATACATGACCTTGCACGGGGTAGAGCTTTTCCAGTGACAACACAATTACAGTCACGACAATATTTTTACATGGACTTGAGGATGGTAAGCAAGTTATCATGAAATGGATCTGTGATGTACTCAAGAAGGTTCTGTACAGGACCTTTACCAGTCAAAGATGCTTGCATGTAAAAGCCTAACCAAGCAACCAGTGCTAAGCGTCCATTCTTTTTTTATTTTTTCGCTTTCAGCTCCTCAAAAGTTTCTGGATCTCTGGAGAGATTCAAGGGACCAAAAAGTGCTCCTCCTCGATAGTTTATATACCTGGCAAGTATATTCCAAGTGGCTTCAATGCCTCAATTCCACAAAATCTTGCTTAGTCTTGGTCCAACCTATTTATGCAAAACATCCAAAAAAGAGGAAAAAAAAAAAGACAAAAAAGAATGCTTCAGTTAGGAATGGATGAATTGGCTCCCCATAAATTCCCCCCGCCAATCGCCCAAATAAAGGTAAAAAATGATCCATAGAAGAACAAATTGAAATGGGATATGGGCGCAAAGTATAATGCATGGATATGGAAGATAAGATTGGTTTCACTTGACGATCAAGTTGGAAAAGAAAAGAAAAGAATGATGCAAATAATTGTTACCATCATCAGGAGTGTTTGGCAAATTGCAATGACAATGACTCCTTGGCTTTCAGCTAAATGAAGTCCAGGGGTGCCAAGATAATCAAGACCTGGTGGAATAAAATAAGTGAAGAAAAAGAAATTAGTATCCAAGAAACTGGCATGTGCATAACTTCTGAAGTACTATCTGAGTACTGATAACTAATCATATATCAGAATAAGGAAAAATTGCTCCACAAATCATGAAAGCCCCACCCAATTGTGAAAGGCCCCAACAGGCCTTGATACTACTGGGCTGAGAATTTTCTTTATCTCAATCAAACGAAAATGAGATATGTACATGATACAGCATGATGGCATATGCATCAGTACTACGACTACAGATCACTACCTTAAGTTTTGAATAGCCAACTGGCAACCAGATAGGCTCAACAAAGTGAAAGCCTCCAAATATTTCTAATACTTCAGGAACGAGAGTACCAAGACCCGCAAGCATAGCCCAGCGTGCATGCAGTATCTCAAAGCTGCATGTAAAATTAATTAATCATTTAGCAAATAAACCATTAGAGTACAAAGGACATCGGAAATTTAAGAGGAGAAATTGTGATATCCCTTATGACAAGTTATTGGTTTTGCTTAGGAATGAGAAGTTCTTGTTCTTACTCTTTATTATGTTCCAATGGGGCTCCAGTTATATAACATTTTCTATTTATTTTGGAGTATAAGCCATAACTTAGGCCTTCTGTTGGGGCGTTGCAATTGTTGTGTCCATTTTAGTCATTTTCATGCTTGTTTATGTAGTTAGGTTAATGTTGGACAAGGGTAGTGTTCTTATGGAGTCATTTTAAGTGCTAATTGTAAAGCATTAAAGATAGAAAGTTCTAGATGGGCTAGAGGGGAGACCCATGAACGATGCAAAATATTTGGTTTTAAGAAAAATATTAACATACATAATAGAAAGATGCAAAGTGAAATTAAGGACCGGGCTTTAGGAAACTTTGAGAGTGGTTGCAAGGTAGTATTAATTGACTCCAAGAGAAATAGAGCAGCGATATAGTCAGAATGAGGTAAGCAGTCAGCAAACTCAAGGGTGAGGTGAATGTAGGTCCTAGAGTGGCGGAGATGTGGTGATAGCTACTAGGTCTAATTAATGGTCTAATCCCAAGCTTTCTTGACCAATCAAGTGCAAGAAGTGAGTTGTTGTAGAGATAGTGGAGATAACCGTCTAGGATGTATGATAGCCATTGTTTTTACTACAAATGGGTGCGCTATTGTTGCCTGCAGCTATGAAATCACCGAAAAATTCAATTTTCTTTATCCTCAGCAATGGGACTATATATGAAAACAATATGAGAACTTCCAATTTTAAGAGAAAGTAGTAATGGAGTGGGATGATGTAGAACAACATGACAGAGCTTTAGAAGGCCATAAAGATGGTTCCAAGGCTGCATTATCACATTGGATCCCCTATTCCAAGAGAAATGGAGTAGTGATGACCAGAATGTGGAGGTCGCCAGCAGTTAAAGAGGGGAGCAAGACACATGTTGGTTTTAGAATGGAGGAGATCTAGTGCCATGTGAGCAATACGCCTATCATAGGTGTGACGGCCCCAAACTCCGTTTCAGATTTGATGAAACTTGAAACTTCAGGACATGTAACATAAGGTCACATATCCTTGTTCATGACAGTTAAGAATACAATACAGCTAGCATGCTTTTAACAATTGCAACATTTGTAGCAGATAAATGTTTTAAGCAATATACAATGTACCAGAATACTAATCCCAAAACATAAACACTTTCATTAATATTCACTTATCGAAAAAGACATCATTTGTCTATCAAGTTTGTAACCAAAACAACGAAGTATAGGAAACATATCTCCTTAGTTACAGACATAAATGAAAACTAAACTCCAAGCCGCTCATACAGCTCGGCTATAAGTTCCAAAATGGAATCCAAAAGCTGGAGATTCAACTCCATGAGCTCATCGAGGGTCCTTCCCAACCTACTCGACTCATCCAAACTATCTTGCCCTAACCCTCACCTCCTTGACATATCGTCTATCATTCAGGGAGAATGGTAGGTGGGACAATTACAATGAGATTTGAAAATCTCAACAAGTTAAACTCCTAGACTGCTAATCGTATAAGTAAGCATAAATGATATTAATATGACATGTATGCATGATGACCATGAACTTACCTATGCATGCATGATTTAGAAACATCCTAATTAGACATGACCATGGCATACATGCTTGTGTGAACATGAGAAATTCATACATATACATGTTTGATTACATGATAATGGATGCTCCACTGCTCCCTATGGACCTTGTGCTCTTAACAGTACTACATCACATCACAGGTCCTTGTACCAGCTGTGGGTACATCATTCATAAAGGCGTTTTACTAGTAGGTAAATCCATAACTTGTACTTGTAGCTTGTTTCGGCACCCACCGACATTTGGTGCCTGACTTCACTCCGAAAACATGTTACTTAGGCCCCATTCGAAATTTGTTAACTGCATTTCATCAACCTAAGAGATTTCTCTCTAATTTAAATTCTTCTGAGTGGACATGGGAGTTTTGTTAGGATAATTCTTCATTCTAGCACTTGGGGTCATGATAAAATGAAAGACTCATGCATAACCTAGAAATATTTTTGTGACATACTTACATGCTTATGACATAGGATTCATGGCATGTGATAGATAATCATGGTGACAGATAATCATGTAACAGAATAAGGTGACATGGCATGGCATATCATAAAAAAATTAAATGAGCATAAAATAAAGCATTGAGTATAAATAAAAACACCTTACTGCCTAGCATACATAAAATACAATGAGTAAGTTTAGAGCTAACTTATAGAGTGTTGTGTGTAACAAAAGCGTAGCGTAACGAAATGTAAGCTAAAATGAGAAACGTTTTAGCAATAGAATATCTCACCTAATCCTCATAAGCACAAAACTTACCAACTTAGGGCTAAATTTACAAAGTTACCCCTTTGACTCACTTATAATGTTGTCTTCCAAGCGTAGAAGCTGTCAAAGTAATACAAGGGTAAGTCCCAATATCGAATTCACAGGGACAATGGGTTATCAAAGCGTTTGTGAGATTTTCTTAGTGTAAAAGATGTATCGATTATGAAAGATGAAAATGGATGTGGATCTATGTTTCTAAAATTACTAAAACTAAGGGACTTAGAGAAAATGTGTAGCAAATGAATTAAACTTGCAAGAAACAATAAAACAAACACTTGGGTTGGGTTTGAGATTCTTTTTATTTCGGATTCTAGATAATTTCTCGATTAACAATCCAGTCAAGGAATTGATATTTGGAAGATAAAAATTAAGCTCAAGTTTTTGCAATATTTTCTCAAGAAATTTTCTAATTTACTAGCCAAATTTATATTTATAATCAATCGAAAGAAGCCTTGATAAATTCAAGCTTTTGTTGTGCCTTACGTCAACAACAAAACAAGAGCAAGAGCCGCAATCTATTTTCCTTTTGAATCCGACTAGTAATTTAGTGAAATCAACATTACACAACAAAATATTGCATCAAACTAGAATCTAAAATAAATTAAATCTCATTCCACAACCCAAACTTTAGTAATTAGTTACACATGATATTTTTAGTAACAAAAATAAATCTAAGTGAAACCATATCAAAAACTAAGAAAATATAAATAAACTTTAGAATAAAAATAAAAAGTCTATAAATATCAGCTCGAAGAAATAAGACAAACTAAATTAAAGAAATAAATAATCTACGAAAACTAAAACGAAACCGCCACGCTAACAAGCATAAAATTAATATTGCGAAAAAAAGAACTAAAGTTGCCGTGCTCTAAATTAACAAAAAGAGAAATGAATAAAGACACCAAAAAAATAGCTACCTTTGTCTAATCAAACGGAAACAAGTGAAGTAAAAAAAAAGAAACAACAACAAGCTGAGTGAAAGAAGTGATACAAAAAAAACTAAACCTAACTCCCCTTCCGGTCTGCTATTTCAAGAAGAGAATAAAAACGTTCCAGCTCTAAGCTTCCTACTAAAAAAACTAAGAAATAAAACTCAACTCAAGATGCCGAAAATGAAAAGAAGAATAAATAAAATAAATGCTAAACAAAAGAAAAAGAGATAAAGACCAACTCAAAAGAAATCCAAATGCTGAACTAAAAAAAAACAGTCAAAACGCCGAACTAAAAACCAACAGAAAAAAAAAATGAAATCGAAGGAAGCTGCCGTTCCTCTACCCCTAATCTCTACAGCAGGATATGTAAAAGAAAAAGCAAAAACTAAAAGAACAAGCTGGGTGAAAGAAGGAAAATGCAGCAAGGAAAAAAACTAAAACTAACTACTCCTGCCCACACGTTTGTCTCCCCTTTTAAACTGCAGAGAAAAACCAGAAAGTGCTTGGTTCTGCTGCTTTCCATCCGTGTGATCAATGCTCCAGAAGAAAGCCGGCATTCTCATTCCCTCGGTCTGCCATGTGCCTGTTAACTTTCTGGGTGTGTGTTTGCTGAGTTTTAATTTCTGCATGTGTGCTTAACCTTTCTGCATGTTCGGTTTGTAGCATGTGTTTCTTCAAGTGCCTCTGTGATGTTGTGAGTTCATGCATGTGCTTCCTTAGCTTTTCCATTTTCTGCATGTGCTTTGGAACTTTCTGCATGTGCATGTGTCCACTTTCTGCATTGAATTTCTGTTGTTGTCCGAGTGATGCTGCATGTGTGCTTTCATGAGTTTCCTTTTTGTGTTGCTGTCGTGAGCTGTGAGTTCATGTGCTACTGTTTTACTTTTCCATTTTCTGCATTTGTTTTGGTTTAACTTCCATGAGCTGCATGTGTTTGAGTGTGTGTAGTATTTTCTTTTTCTGCATGTGGTGCTGTTTCTGCATGTGCCTCTTGAGTTCCAGCCGTGAGTTTTGAGTTCATGCATGTGCTTCCTGCTGTAGGTTGTGTTTTCTGCTGCTGCTTTTCCTTTTGCTTCTCTGCATGTGTGCTGGTTCTTTTCATGTTTTCTGCTTTGTGTGTTGTCCAAGTGTTCCTTTTTGATTTCTGCATGTTCGGTTTGCAGCATGTGTTTCTTCTTTTCTGCAGGTGCAAGTTGCAAGTTCCAGCCGTGAGTTCCTTCATTTTCTGCTGCTGCTTCTTCATTCTTTTTTTCTGCATTATTTTTCTGCTTTTCTGCATTGAAGTCTGCATGTGTGCTGTCCATTTCCTTTTCTGCATGTGTGTTGCTGTCCGTGGGTTTCATTCCTGCATGTGCCGTGAATTTCATTTTGATTTCTGCATTGAGTGTTCTTGTTGTTTCCAGGTTCTGCATGTGCATGTGTAAGCTTCTACCGTGGGCCCAAGTGATGCATGTGTGAGTGCAACTCCATCCGTGAGTTTCCAATTCCCTGCATGTGTGCTAACTTGCTTCACTCTAACGAAAAAGAAAGAAATTTCCAGTTTTATTTTAAATATGAGTGCCTTAACTATGTGAGTGTGCTAGCTTCATTACAAACTTTTTAAGGGTAAAATATCATGATTTAACAATTGACTCCAGTTTATAATTTACTGCATAATTAAGTGTTCAATTCATTTTTTAGTTAAATAATTTAATCACTTTAACAACTTAATATTGCAGTTTTAGCACTTTAGCACCCTTATCTTTTGGAAAATTACAAATTTAATGTAAACTTAAAGAAATTGCAAATGGACTCCAAAGCTTACTAAAACTTACAGTTCTTGTGCAAATTTCATCCAAAATCCAAACATGAACTTAGAATTTTTAAAAACTATACCCAAGTATGAAAATTCCTCTTGGCCAATTCACTCATACGCTAAAATGCATGATTTTGTTGTCAAAAGGCCAATTAGCACACTAACATGCTTAAACCGAATATAACAACTCTAAAAAACTACATCCTTAGTTCTAAAGTCATGGCATGACACTAAATCATACATTGAACGAAACCTTAAACACAATATTTCAAAGAATAACCCAAAACATCAAGGTTAGGTCAAACCAAACCTAATCTTGGTGTTTTTGGTATAATACTTTCATATCAACTCTAAGGACTCCAAAATTCCACAAATCTATGTCTTAATATGATCATTAAGCAAACTAGGTGGTAACATACTTGACTATTTTAAAAAATCACAAAACACAACATATGACAATTTGGTTTGCATGAAAACATTGAAACTGAGTACTTTTGGACTTGAATCAAAGTGACTTCATCCTTGTTTCTCATGCAATAAATTTTGGAATAATACAACCATATACCTCACATTCAAGTTGTAACTTGATCTAATAATCTAATCTAGTATGTCATAGCTAATAATCCATCAAAATAATCATCAAAATTGAGAGTCTCTATATCATGCTTAAAATAAAATTCTTGCATGTTCATCAACAATCTAACCAAGATCTAAGTTATAAATCTTCAAAAATCCATTCTTAATCCATAGATTAAAGCTCTAAAAACAATATTTACAAAATCATAACCCTTGAATCAAGATCCTAAAGCTAAAATCACAAACTAAACCAAACAACAACTCCTTTGGAACCAATCAATTTGTACCACTTCAAGGATCATGCAAAACAATTTTATAGAATCCCAACATGCTTTTAATCAAATCATAAATTGTACAAAAATTGTGTGAACACTTCATCAAACTGAGATATACAGAACATCCCATCAAAACAATCACACAACTTCCAAGGCTCAGCATCAATCATCAAAACCAAACCCTTTCACCATCAACACCAACTTTCATCAAAACCATCTAAAGTGGTCTACTGTTCTATTGCTGCTATTGAGTGGGTGAAGGGATTGATTTATTTCTTGTTTGAATTGCTATAAATGGCACTATTTTTTGTAGCAAATGAGGTGGTAGAGCATCCAAGGTACGACCTTGTAAAAGGATGGAAGCTTGTTGTAGAAGCTTGGTTGGACTAGCTAGTTTTGGTGGACTAAAATGGGGCTAACTGAATGCATCCATCTGGGGTTTCAGTTATGGTTTGGTCCAATCCTAATTTTTCTTGGCCAAATATAACTATCAAGGCGTAAGAGAGTGGATATGGGTGTAAGATTGTCTACTTGAGTAGTTAGTTGTTTTTGAAAGTGACTTAATCAAGTGTAAAAATACTTAGTTACAAATCGACCATGTTTAGAGTTTGAGAGGATTTAGGGTTTCTGCTACCACATTGGGTTTAGGGTTTTAATTTGCCTTCAATGACTTGGGGTTTCAATAAAGTAGAAACCCTATTTTGGTTGGCCAAATAGTGTTTGGTTGGATGAAATAGTGAATGGTGTTAGAAATATGATGACAAGGCTTGATTCACACTCCATCACTTACACACTTATTCTCCTTGTGACAATTGTCCTTGGCTTTCCAAGTGGTTGGCTGGGATTTTGCCATGTGTTGATTGAGTTTAATTAAGGTTTAGCATGCTAATGTCAAATCGAGTCAAATTTGATATTTTGATGAAATAAATTACTTTGGGTCAAATTTTTACCCATCGCATGACTTGATATGATTTTATATGATTCACTAATGTCTGGAAATGAATTTTGAAGGTTTCATTTCAAGGTTGAAAGCATGCCATAATAGGCTTTAATTCTATCTTGTGTTGATCATCTAGCAGGCATTGGTTTTGATTATTTTACCTAAACTTGAATAATGTGCATTTAGAAAAGCCATGTGATTGGGATAAGAATGAAAAGTGCATTTAGGAAAGCTAGAAACATCGTGCATATGCTTAATGGATGGTTTAGTAAGAATTAAGGTCTTAAAGCCATGTTTAGGTGTTGGGATGAACTTGTATGACTTGATGCCTAATTTTCAATTATCCCTAAGGTTATAATTACTATTGGAACTTGATGAACTTGAGTACACAAGGAGTGATAACCCTTGAGTTGACACCCACGGCCAACCACCACTACCTTTGACTTCACCAACACCCCGAAGCCCTACCCTAGCCTTCCCTAGTCTTCGTTGGTCCCCTATTCAAATTTGGGTATTCTAAGACTCACGACCATAGTGCATTTTGCATTGTGACATTGCTTTGCCACTGCCTCTAGCACCTCCATGATCCTCCAAAAATTATATTATAGCATTGTAAGTATTTTCCAAATAACATTTTGAGATTTAAATATATTTTGCACTAATAATTCTTTGTGATCTGGTTGGTTGTGCCGGACTGAGTTTGAGGAGTTTGGGGGTCGGTTGGATTTGAAGGATGGAGTTATTTGTGTGATTTGTTTATGCTGTAATTGGTTGGTTGTTGTTTATTTGTGTCGTCTCATATACATTTCATAATGGCATGCATGTTCATGTTTGTAAATGAAAACTAGGTTTTTGCATAATTACATGCATGTTCATGTGTATATTTGAAAACTGGGTTTTCATGTGATAAATGATTTTGGGTATGTTTAAAATGAACTGATGGAACGGTTTGAGAGAGAGAGAGAGTTCCTATAGGGATGATGGTAAGCAGGGACGATGGTAGAGTCCCGCTTGTGATTTTTGTCTACAGTGCACATGGTAGAGATGGTAGTAAGCAGGGATGGTGGTAGAGTTCTACCTATGGTTCCCACCTACAATGCTATGATAAATTGAAAGAGAGGTTAAAGGAACTGTAGGCATGATGGTAAGCAGGGGCAATGGTAGAGTCCCGCATACAATGCACACGCTAGGGATGTTGGTAGAGTCCCGTCTATGATTATTGCCTACGGTGCATGCGGTAAGAATGGTGGTAAACGGGAATGGTGGTAGAGTCCCGCCTGATATCCCCCCTACAGTGTTAATTGGATATTTGGGCCGTTTTAGGAAAAAATGGCGAGGTTTTGGATAAATGGATTTATGTGGACCATTTTCTAGGAAAATAGTGGATTTCTATTCGGGCCCTTTTTTGGAAAAAATGGCGGATATGTTTTAATGGATTTGTTTCTAGGCCAAATGAGATTTTGGTGTGTTGGAAAATAATCATTTTTGGAAAAAATAATTTTTGGGTCTCGTGCATATTTCATCATATGCACGCATAGTTATTGTGGCATAAATGTATTTTTATCTCTTCGGCTGTTTGGTTTATTACTTACTTGTGGTATTGTTTCTTGGTATCATAGATTTTGATGCAGATGAGGATGCAGAGCCTGAGGATGCAGCTCTGCCAAATGAGTGATTGAGAATCACTTTCTCATGGGATGAGATTTGTTTCCCATTTTTGGTTATTGTATTTGGTTTGTATTATATTAATAGTGAATAACTGTATAACTTTTAAATGCATTTTATTTTGGAATTATGTATTTAACAATTCTAGTACTTAGTTGATTGACTTTAATTATTCTGCTGCATTTTTGTTGTACACCTTTTACATGTACACACACTTGGCACTTATCATTGGGATGCGTGACGCATGTTGTCATCATTCCGACGCCTCAATTCTTGTGTTTCCGTACATGGAAGTTGGGGGTGTCACATATGTTATGATACTAATGCCTTGAGAATGATGTCTACAAACAAGGATGTAGTGTCAACATGAGTTGTGCTATAGTCACCGGCAGGTGCTCATGGTGCATATGGGGAATCGTGTTACTACCATAAGTTATGATAATGATGTTAATAATAAGAAAATATGTCTTGTTTTCGAAATGATAAGGTATGAAATGTTCTCTTTCAAAATGTCATGCTTTTTAAATAAGGAAGTGATAAATGCTCTTTGAAACAGAATTTGCATCAAAGCTTTTTTGAAAAATATTGAGGAAATCTGAATAGGAGGTAAATATGAATTTTTTAGCATAGCATACATCTCATGTTTTTCATTAATTATGCATATCTTATCTCTGTGTAAGTTGATTGCTTAACTTACTGAGATTTCAAGTAAATATCAACCTTGGATGTGGACCCACTACCACTCCCCCAGGAATGGTAGAAGTTGTGTCAAGACTAGCATTCAATGAACAAAATGAACCGTTGGCTTCAGATGGTTGAAGACTAGATATAATTTTAATACTCATAAGCATTGACATTTCATACTTTAGAGCGAATGAAAGAGTTGATCTAACCAAGAAACATGGATTAAGTATTTTTTATTAAGGAAATGTTATCCTTAAGTTTGAACTTATGGTTATTAATATTATTGGGATGTTTAGTTCATTCTAGTATAAATTTTTATAAGTCACCATATTTTCCACTACGATTATTATATACTGCTTGTTGCATACTATGATGCATTATATATTTATTGTCATGAACGGGGGATATGTAACCTTGTCTTGCATGTCTTAACGCTCAAAGTCTCCATTACATCTCAAGTGGAGGTTTGGTGGTGTCACATAATTACTTTGATATAAGTAAAATGATAAATATAACCACCCGGTGCAACCGGCGTACAACCGGCATATCCACGTCATCTGTTTTATTTTTTCCTTCTTCTCCCTCTCCATTTCGTTCACCCTCTCTCCCGCTCGAAATTTCATTTCTCCCTCCCTCTATCTTCATCTCCATTGGACCACTCCCTCTCCCTTGAAGATGCCTAGTGCCCCATGCACGTCAGTCTCATCCAGGAAACCAAACATGTATGGCCCCCCTTTCTGAGCAAAGAAACCACCATTGCCGCAAACCTTCACGCTTCAGTGAAGCATCTCCACCTCGTAGCTGTCGTCACCACACATGAATCCCTTCAAGCAAGGCAATTCCAACCATCTCGCAAGTCACTACATCACGTCGGAGACTCCATGAGAATAGCCCAGAAAACCTCCTCGTTGCCATTACGCCTTTGTTTTAAAGCACCAAAACATAGCAATTTTGTGCTCTCAGCCCAGATACCTCCCACACACAACCACCCACTTAAAACCGATGCCAACTGCACTCAAGCCACAGTCTTTGTTTCTCGCACCAAAACACAACACCCACTCTCTATCGTGAGCCATTGCAAAACCACCGTCACTGAGACACAGAACAAGATCATGGGGCACTCCAACGTGTGGAATTCTCACCCTAAGAACCACGGATCTGGCTCCTGCGCCTGGTACGAAATATCGCTTCTTCTCTTCCAACCTGTTTGGTCCCTGAGAAATTATCATTGATCGAAAGAAATCTAGCTTGTTCCGATCCTTTTCAAGCTTTTGATTTATTTACAGAGAGTTTTTTCTTGTTCGGTTTTGTTTTGTGCCGTAAGACATTTTCCCTTCCGCAGCAACACCAAGGAAATTGGCTTCATTAAGGTATTATTTTTCTAATGAGTTTATTGTCTTACTTTGAATGTTGGGTTCTGATTGTTTAATTTCTCGATTGTTAGATTTTTTTCATGAGTATTCAATGGCTTGACTTGTTGAGAAGCTAACTCACGAGGTGGTTGGAAGTTTCTGTGTGAGGTGAAGCTAGGCTGAGGGTCAAGAGAATTTGCTCTGTTTTTTACTTCCTGAAATAGAGAACACGGTGGAACCTATCTTATGGCATTATGGTTGCTGCGGTTTGCCGTCGGTTGCTTATCTATGGAGGAGAGGCTCATAGTGTGGAGGGTGTTGCTCGGTTTTGGTTTCTCACGTTGTGTTTCTTTCATTTGGAAGGCAAGGGATTGTTTTCGACAAAATAGTTCAAAGAAATGGCAGTAGGAATAGAAAATAGTGGCCAAAGGTCTTGTGGGTGGTAAGAAATCCACCACCAGAGAAGTATGAGCTTGCCAAGCTCTACTGAGGTCAGGTGGCTTCTGCCTACACAGGGGAATAGAACTACGGCATCGTCCATGTTGCTTTGGGAGAAAAAAAGCAGTAGCGTGGAGAGAGAATGGAGGGAAGAGATGGATTTGAAGTGAAGAAGATAAACAGAGAGATGAGTTTTACATTTTGTTTTTTGACTTTTTCTTTTTTTTTTTTATAATTCCACGTAAGTTTTACGTACGGCCGTTTATCTCTCAGTTCCTCACGTCGGTTGTATCTAGCAGAGCTGTTGATATAATAATTACACTGATATAACTAGGGCTCATTGTCATTATGTTAATAAATAATGGCTTGCAAAAACAACTTGTGCTAAACTAGGTTATACTGTTTTTCTTTACACGGAGACAAATTGGATAAATAAGATTTACAAGAGAAGTAATAACTCTGATAGTAAAACCTACGTTATTGCATTTCACTTCATTAACACATTTATATATACTTCCTCGAGGATCAACATTATTTTTCATGTTAAGTGGATTCTTTCTATATATTCACAGTAGAATGTTAAAAGCATTATGCTTTTAGCAATTCCAATGGGTAGACGTGGGAGAAATTCTAGGAAAAAAAAAAAAAAAACCAACCAATTTAGACGCGCGGCTAGAAGTCTACACACGGAGGTTAATTAACTAGTAGGTGTGTGAAAGAGTAACATGTTTCTTAAAATATTTATGAGATAATATTCCATTGCACACAATAGCGATGGACTTATTGAACCTTTCATTGCTAGGCTTACCAAATACCAAGTCGATCAATGCATGAGGCCTCCTATATATCCATGCATGGCTGCGAACAGAATTTGTGAAAATGTTAATAAAGACTTGTAGACTAGTTTCAAGACTTATCCGAGTCAAAGCTAGGTTTACGGGGTTTTAAGAGCCACATAATAAAAATAGACAACTAGAGATCTTAATTAACACAGTGACCGAAAGAAAAGGGTACTGTATGCTAGAGACATGATGTCCCTAACATTTTCTAAAAGAAAATAGGTGCTAATAATTAATTTTTTAGCAATTGACAGCCACATAGATTCTAGAAAAGAGATGATATCAATTTTCACACTTAAATACATATAGGTTGGTCCATCCCAATGCATGTTATTTCTATGTGATCATCCATATGCATCGTATTATCCAAAGAAATTAATTATGCCATACTATACTATCATTGTAACTTCTTGTACTTGGAAGGCTAGGAGGTTAGCTCATGTCACTTAAAATCACTTAAAAACCACAACCCAACAATATAGATATAAACTTTAAAGGTTTTATAAAGCACATAACTCATTTGTTCAAACCAAACATATAGTTCATCTACAACCAAATCAAAGAGAGACTCCAACATAGTTAATGAAGAACTCCACAAAGTCTCAACAAAAGTGTCAACATCACATAATATCAAATCAATAGAAAGTGACAAATCTCCTTAATAAGACTATCCAAGAATCACTTATACCCTTTGCACTTATTCCCCTAAATTTAACTAATCTTGTCTATGCTTCCTACTCTTGATCCCAAACTGAACCATCAAAATCATCTCAAAATATTGAAAATAATTGAGTGAGTTATTAATAACTCAGTAAGCATTGAACATATAATAGTATACAAAGATCAGCTAATTACTGAAAGCAAAACAAAACAGACTATCAACTATTAAAGCGACATTTTAGAAACATTTATTTACAATAATAACTATACATGTCCTTTGGTATAAGCATAACTGAACAACATCATATTAGAATATATTCCATGCTTAACCCCCGTGGTAGGGTTGTACCATCCCTCGTGGTCAAACTAGGTAAAAATAGTAGTGAAATATCCCCCTTATTATTCTCAGTGCTCTGAGTGTGCACACATGAAACTCCATGCAGAAGACCACTTTGTTTTCAAAGTGGGTGTACTTAGAAATAGAGATGTTAGTACCAACACAAGAACAAAGGCCACAACTTTATACCCCGTGGTTAGGTCAGGACAAAACTAGATACAAAATGTCATGCCAGAGGCTTTTCAAATGCAACATCATGTGATGCCCCCAACCTCCGGTTGGGATGGAACGAAGACTTAGAGTGTCAAGACATATAACACAAGGTTACATACCATCGTTCATGATAATTAATATGCAATGCAACTAGCAGTATGCAATAATCGTAGTGGAATAAATGTGACTAAATATAACTCATGCCAGAATGAACTAAAACATCCCAATATTAATAATTAACCATCATAAGTTCGAACGATAAGGTAGCATATCCTTAATACAAACTACTCCAAATAATAAATCTCCATAATTAGATCGACTCCTTCATACGCTCTAAGGTATGGAGCGTTAGAGCTATGAACATCAAAACAAGATATAATCTTCAATCAAGCTCTGGCTCCTCCGCAATTAGTCAGATCCATTGGTCCATCTTGTCAGTTCTCGTTTGGTCATAATACAACTTTTATCATCCCAAGTGAAATGATAGCGGGTCCATAAGGAGTGAGATTTACTTCAAAATCTTAATAAGCTAAACAACTAATGTGCACAAAGATAAATTATGCATGATAAATGATAAGTATGAAATGTATGCTATGCCAAAAACAATATTTGTCTCCCATCTAGATTCCTTAACTTTTTCAGAAAGCTTTTGATTCACATTTTCTTACAGGGAGCATTTTTCAATTCAACTTTAAAAGATAGAAAATTTCATCATCTATAAGCATCATTAACAATCACATTAACGTTAACATCATAACATATGGTATCATCTCAGTTCCCATATGCACTGTGACTATCTGCTAGTAACCGTAGTACAACTCATGTTGAAACTACTTTGTTTGTAGACTCGTTCTCAATGCATTGATAACGTAACATAACATTAACATCATAACTCATAACATCATAACATATACACCCACCAGTCTTAGGTGTTATAAAATTTGATTTCACTGTAACATTCTTTAAAAAGAATCCATTCGAAACCCATTGACTATTCTTTGTTAACTCAGGGACTCCATTTTTAATCACTCCAAAGTGGACAAAGGAGTTCCACTAGGATAATTCCCTATCTTAGCATTTGGGGTTGTCACAAAAATTAAACTTTTATGCTATGCTTGAAAATTGTTTTTCATGACATGTATTTGCAAAGTAAGAAAATGACAGCTCCACATAATGTTTAAATGATAAAGAACATTGCACATGTCATTTGAACAATTTAATCAAATGCACAATGCTATGTTTCATGCTCGAAAAGACAATTATAACATGAATGTGACATTTATCAATAAATCATAAATAACTTAAGTGGAAGTTGGCCGTCAACTTACAAACTTCCCAAGTTTAGAAAATCAAAGCGGCTATAATCAAAGTTATACTAAGTTAGGTTTTGAACCACTAAGAAAGATATTCATAATTAAAATGGTTCAAAAATTAATATTTACAAAAAATGCCCCTAAACTTCCCAAAATTGTCACTAAGGCACTAAATTTTCACTATTTACATTTTGGCCTCAAAATTTACCAAACTTCACAAACCCTATATTTTAAATGTTCCAAAATCATATATGCCCTTAATTTTAAGAATCAAAGTGCAACTATGCCAATCACACCCAACTCGTGGCATGCATTTCATTAAGGCCTAGGTGTGATTTCAACTATTCAACCTCTATGGATGCATGTCTACTCAAATACATCAAGTGCCAATATTAATTATAACCTTAGGGAAAAATTAAAAACTTAGGCTTACGTCATACAAATTCATCCCAACACCAAAGCATGGCTTTAAGACCTTAATCCTCACTAAACCATCCATTAAGCATGCATAATGTTTCTAGCTTTCCTTAGCTAGAGAAGTTTCAAAATTTAATCAAATCATTCATTTTCATTCTTATCCCAATTAAAAAGCTTTTCTAAATACACATTCTTCAAGCTTAGGTAAATTAATCGAAACTTCTGTATGTTAAGCATAAACTAATCAAACCTATTATGGCATGCTTCCAACTTTGAAATTAAACTTTCAAAATTCATTCTAAGAAATTTTTTAATCATATAAAATTATATTAAGACATGCCATAGCTAAAATTCAACTTAAACAATTTATGCATTCCATACTTCCCTATTAACCCAGTTTTGAACTTGGCATGGTAATCCTCAATTAAATTTCATTAAAAACCACTCCCATGGCATAATTTAAAGCCTAACATGCTATGCTAATACTAAACAAAGATTATGGCATGGCTACTTACAAAACATTCGTGGCCCTTAGAGCTCCGAACACCACTTCTCTCAAGAACTCACTCGGTTTCACTATATTGCACACTAAGGAGGAGAAATGCTCTCAAGACTCAAGAGAAGGCTTGGAGGAGAGGTGTGGAGAAACAAGGAAGTGAGGGAGGTATTTATAGGCTTCAAGAAGGGAGGGGGATGTTGGCCTTGGATGAAGAAGGGCTTGGGGATTGGTTGGAGTGTGGTGATGCAAATTTCAACTTGTGTGATCACTTGTGCAGGTGAATAGAGTTCAAAGCTTCCATAATTTATTTTAGGTACTGCAACGCGTGATGTTGCAGATGTTGCCATAATGGTGCAGAAATTAAAACAAAAAAAATGAAAAACAATGTAACGAGATCGTGCAAAATATGGCCAGTTTTTCATCTCATGCTTTTCTCACCTCTTGACTTTTCTTTATGGCTGTTTCGCACAGGTATAATGACATATTTTGAAGGTTTTTTCAGCTGATGGAAGGCAGAGGGATTGACTGCCAAGTGCTTGAGTCTGTGTGCAGCTCATGGAAGGGGGTGAAGTGAGGTTGCCAAGTGGTTCAGGTGTGGATGCCCATCGGTTTGTAGTTTCTGTTTGGGGCTAGCTTGGGCCAAAACCCCCATGATGACTTGAGGGCTTTTCAGGATTGGAGGGAAGTGGTGGTGGCATGTGGATTTGGCTCAACCAAGAGCAGAAAATTCAATTGAAACCCAAGGCCACTAGGTTTGGTTTAAACTAGGCTTGTAATGGAATTGGTTGGGTTTCTTGGCTTGGTCTTTTGGAGCCAAATTTTCCTGTTCAATTCTAGAACTGAGCTAGGAAGTTTAAGGTGAGGCATAAATAATGAAATTTCCCTTGAGAAAATGGTTTAAATGGCATGGGTTAGGGGTTGATTTTGTGCAATGCACATGAGCGTGCACCTATGTGCCGATTGGTGGTGACTTGGACATTGACATAGCTTTGCTTCTATTGACATGTGTTGGGTCAAGATTAAACTTCTAAACTTGTCTAAGAACAATGAAAATCAATAATAAAATCAATAAATTTCAGATAAAAAATGTTAGAAATAATTTTAAGAAAAACTAAGCTTAAAACATGGTTTAGAGGTTACTAATTACGTGTAAGTTGATTAATGCCCTTAACTCAAGTTAGAAGCTTAATTAGTCAAGTGGTAACCTCAGACGAGGGTGACACTTCTTGGGCATGAGGAAAACCAAAGGTATGGTGTATGTGGACTTCAATTAGAAGTGTAAAAATGGAAGACAAGGCTTATAGGGCCCTGATAGGCTTCTATGGCCATTTATGTAAGTCTCTTGGATGTGGGCCTTTGGTGTGGGTTATTGAGTGGACCTTATATCTAAATTTGAGGGCTCATCGGAGGCCTCAAAGGCCTACTAAGATTGGGTCCAAATAACATGTCTTTCTAAGGTTGGGTTAAAGGCCTTTACTATCACCAAGTTAGGCCCAAAGGCTTGATGCCTCATACACATTTAGGCCTAATTTCTAAGGCTCTCCAGGAAAGGCCTACAACTTCATAAATCCTAATGGGTATGGGCTTATGCCATCTATTCTTAGCCCATCACATCTTTAGTGATTGAGGGCCCTTAATCAAACACTCTTGGGCTCACACTTAAATCCATCCATACTTAGCTCTTTGCTTAGCCCAATAATAATGCCAAGTGTCATTCCACTATTAGCTTCTTGGCAATTAATCCAAAATAAAATATAATACTAGAACACTTCCATTACTTCTAACTAAAATTAAAAAAAAAATGTGATTTTCATGCTAAAAATAATCCCGAAAACAATTTCCCCAACAATAACAATAATCTCTTGCTAACTAAGATTAAGGAAGCTAATGGTTAAGTCATAACAGGCTTTTTAGATGGGGTGTTACATATCATATCATTACGGATTATTGAACATATACAAATCATATAATCATATATAAGATTTCATATTTCATATTCTCACTTCTTATACAGTTAAGAACATAGTGTTAAAAATGCTCATGTCTACACCAATCATGATAGAAAATTTCATTTTCTTATTCTGATGCAAAGGTTAATGCAAGAAATTACCGAGGTTGTTTTCATAACAAAATGTGCAAGTCTTTCAGAAAAATCAATCTCATTCTATTTGTAAGCAAAATCTAGCGTAGGAATGCCACTTACCTAACTCTTGTAGTATATTATCTAAGCCTTCAGCCGACGTCTAATAATATCACAATCTAAACCAACAAACATTCAATAAAATGTTAATAACCCAAACAAGCACAAAACTAACTTTATGAACAAAAATCGATAACTCGAACTACAAGTTCAGCATGCACAAATCCATCACAACATCAACAAATTCACTACTTCCCAAAAATTAGCCCATCCTCAGTTTTGCTTGACCACTTACCACAAGCTGGTCACTGTTCATGTTGAACCCAAGGTTTCAAGTTTCATGTAATTAAAAATCTACACATGGATTTTGATGATAACAAATGAATTCAAAGAATAAAGGAGTCTCAAGCTCAAGTTGTCCACACAATGGAATCAAGTACATCAAGGAACCAAGCATGAGCAAGAAGGGAACAAGTTCACATTAAAGTCATAGAGTAATGTTGTAAATCTCTTAAAAATTAGAAATTAGGATTAAGGCTCAAAATTAATATTTTATCATAAAGCATTAAAATACATTTTCCACATGTGCATGAATATTTTGAAAATTAAATTTGAAAATTTTGAAAGATGATTGATTGTCATCTTTCACATGTGCATGACATGATTAAAGGTTTGAACTTTGAAAATATTAAGATGATTGATTGTCATCTTTCACATGTGCATGTTTTATTTGAATATTTTCAAAAGTGATGGATGCTTTTCTTGACTTATGCAAAAGATAGATGTCTTTGTTTGAAAATTTTGAAAAGTAAAGTGTGCTCCTTTTGTCATATGCAAAAAGTAAAAGATTAGGTTTGAAATTTTTGAAAAGTAAAGTGTGCTCATTTTGTCACATGCAAAAAGTAAAAAGATTAGGTTTGAAATTTTTGAAAAGTGAATGATGATGTCTTTGACATGTGAATCTTTTTAAATTTGAATATGAAGTCTCATATGCCTATAAATAGATCATTTGAGAGCTTCACATTCACAACACCAAGAGCATACAACTCTCATTCAAAGCTTTCATTCTCTCTTCTCTAAGCATTGAGCCTTAATCCTTTTTCATTTTGAGAGATATAGGTTGTGCTGTATTGTTCTTATTTCACTCATTGAGGAGTGTTTTCTGATATTCTACCCACTATCAATTCTTGTATCAGTAAAAGGGTGTGTACAACCCTTGTGCGTGTAGAAAGTGTTCTACACAGGGAATCGTTGAATCACCACGTGTAAGGTGATTGCAAGTGTAGAGGGTGTTCTACACGGATCCTTTGTAGCGGTGTTGTTCAAAGGTGTAATAGGTTTTTACCTCCACCTGAAGGAGGTTGAATAGTGAATTCGGGGATCCTCAAGGGGTAGCTTGAGGCGAGGACGTAGGCAGTGGGGCCGAACCTCGTTAACATACTGAGTTTGATTCTCTCTTACCCTTACTCTTTATATTTATTGCTATTTCGTATTTTGTTTATATTTGATATTGTATATTTGATTTATAATTGTTATTTTTTTTAAAAACAACTCAATTCACCCCCCCTCTTGTGTTAGTCATCTGGGCAACAATTGGTATCAGAGCTAAAGCTCTGTTATAAGATTAACTATCTTTTGAGTTAAGATCTTATGGCTAACATTGCAGCTTCATTTGGTGAAGGTCAATCTAGCAGTCGGCCTCCACTCTTTTGTGGAGACAATTATTCATTCTGGAAAGTTAGAATGAGAATATTCCTTCAGGCTCAAGGTCGAGAGATCTGGAAATGCATTGTAAATGGACCTTATATTCCAACAAAAGTGGTTGGTGGAGTAAAGGTCAAAAAGGAAGAAGAAGAGTTTGATCGTGAAGACGATAGACTTTATACTTTGAATTTAACTGCTATGAATTTATTATATAATGCTCTCAATGGTAATGAGTTTAATAGAGTAATGACTTGTGCTACGGCAAAAGAAATTTGGGATAACTTGGAAGTTACTTATGAAGGAACTTCTCAAGTTAAGGAATCAAAAATTTATATTCTTAGTCATGAATATGAAATGTTTAAGATGCATGATGATGAATCTATTTCTACTATGCATACTCGTTTTACTAACATCATAAACAGCTTGACAGCTCTTGGCAAAGTTTATTCCAAAGTGGAGATAGTAAGAAAAATTCTCAACTCTCTACCAAAACGTTGGGAATCAAAAGTGACAGCGATTCTTGAAACTAGAGATCTCAAGAAGCTCGAAGTGAATGAACTCATCGGGTCACTTATCACCCATGAGTACACATTGAAAAGAGGAGAAGAAGAAGGAAAGCCAAAGAAGAGCTTGGCACTTAAAGCTGTTCCTCATGAAAGTGAAAGTGATGAAGATGAGGAAAATGACGACAAAGATGAAGAAGTTGCGATGATAACAAGAAGAATTCAGAGGTTCTTAAAGAAAAATAAAACTCCTCCGAGGAAATCTTCAAAAAATTTTCCAAGAAAGATTCAGGTAAAAATGAACTTTAATTTGTTATAAATGCAATAAGCTGGTCATATCAAGCCAGATTGTCCTCTGCTAAAGAAAGATCGAAACAAAGGCAAGAAAGCAATGAAAGCTACATGGGATGATGATTCAAGTAGCTCAGATAGTGAAGCAAGCAATGAAGAATCAGCAAATCTCTGTCTTATGGCTAAAGATGACATTGAGGTAACAAAGTTTGATAATATTGAAAATCCTTCATATGAAGAATTGCAAAATGTTTTAGAGGAGTTATATGAGGAATTTGAAAAATTGGGTATCAAATATACTGCTTTGAAAAAGAAAAATTCTTCTTTAACAAACGAAATTGATATTTTAAGAAAAGAAAATATTGTTTTGAAAGATGAAAATCTTGAGTTGAAGAAGAAGAAAACTGATTTAGAAAATATTGTTGAAAACTTTACGAATGGAAAAAGAAATTTTGAAAAACTTCTTGGTAGTCAAAAGTGTGTTTTTGACAAAGCAGGCTTGGGATATATGTCAAAACAAAAATACAAACTTTATAAAAACTTCTTTGATAATCCTTCTACATCAGAGTCCAATATTCAAAATTTTTTCCATAATAAGTTTGTCAAAAAATGATACTATTATAATCACTCAAGATCTTCATATATGTCACATGTTATTTGCAATTTTTGTAATAGAAATGGTTATAATTAGCATACAATGACTGTTAAGGCCATATGGGTACCTAAAAATCTTGTTTCTTCTAATACTAATAAATAAAGGATCCAAAGAACATAGGTACCAAGAAAAATCATTTTAATTGTTTTTATAGGTATGCATGAAGTCCTCTACAAGCAAAAACAAATGGTTTTTAGATATTGGATGTTCAAGATACATGACGGGAGACAAGACTAAGTTCTTTGATCTTAGATCTAAAGAAGAAGGACACGTGACATTTGGAGACAACTCGAAATGTAAGATCGTGGGAGTAGGTAAAATTGGTAATAAATCTTCTCTCATAATTGAAGATGTTCTACTTGTTGAAGGTCTAAAACATAATCTTTTGAGTATAAGTCAACTATGTGATAAAGGATTTATAGTTACTTTCAAAATGGATAAGTGCATTATTTTGAATGATCATGATTGTAATATTTGTTTTACTGCTTTTAGAAACAACAATGTTTATACAATCGATTTTGAAGAAATTACTTCATAAGATGCTATTTGTTTTTCAGCTCAAAATGAAACTAGTTGGCTATGGCATAGAAGACTAGGTCATGCCAATATGGAACTTATTTCTAAGCTTTCAAAAAATGATCTTGTAAGAGGTTTACCAAAGGAAAATTTTCTTAAAAACAAAATTTGTGATGTATGCCAACTTGGTAAACAAACAAAAACTTCTTTTAAAACCAAGAAATATATTTCCACTACTAGACTACTGCAACTGATACACATGGATCTTTTTGGACCAAATAGAGTTGCAAGTCTAGGAGGAAAATATTATGCATTTGTTATTATTGATGATTTCTCTAAATATACTTGGGTCATCTTTCTTGCTCATAAAGATGAGGCACATAATGCCTTTACCAAGTTATACAAGAGAATTCAAAATGAAAAGGGTTATACTATTTCAAGTATCCGAAGTGATAGGGGAAAAGAGTTTGTTAATAAAAATATTGAAACATTTTGTGATGAAAATGGTTTTATGCATAATTTTTCTGCTCCTCGAACTCCTCAACAAAATGGGGTAATAGAGAGGAAAAATAGATCTCTTCAAGAGATGGCAAGAACAATGCTTAATGAAAACAATTTGCCTAGTTATTTTTGGGCCGAAGCGGTAAGTACTGCATGTTATGTTATAAATAGAGTTATGCTAAGGTCTAAATTAGATAAAACCCCCTATGAGCTTTGGAATGAGAAAAAGCCCAACATTGGTTACTTTCATGTATTTGGATGCAAATGTTTTATTTTGAATGATAGGGATAATTTAGGCAAATTTGATGCAAAATCTTTCTCGGATATTCTACTAATAGTAAAGCTTATAGAGTATTGAATAAAAAACTTTGACTGTACAAGAATCTATGTATGTAGTATTTGATGAATCTCATTCTCTACTCTCCAAGAAATCCATTGATGAAAAAACAGGAAGTATAAATAATACGGAAAGTCTCAATCTCAACAAGGAGAACACAATATAGGAAGTCCAACATGGAGACATAAGGAAAGATCATCAAAATTTAATACAAGATGCAACCAAACAATTGAAATTTGTGAAAGATCATCCAGTAGAACAAATTCTGGGAGAACCTTCACGAGGTGTAAGCACTCGATCATCTTTTAAAAATATTTGCAATCATACTGCTTTTATATCTCAGATTGAACCTAAAAATATTGATGAAGCACTTCTTGATGAATTTTGGATTCTAGCTATGCAAGAAGAGCTTAATCAATTTGAAAGAAATGATGTTTGGAAACTTGTTCCTAGACCCAAAAATCATACTATTATTGGAACAAAATGGGTTTTTAGAAACAAGAAAGATGAGTCCGGAGTCATTACTAGAAATAAGGCTCGACTTGTAGCCCAAGGTTACAATGAAGAAGAAGGAATCGATTATGATGAGACATATGCACCAGTCGCAAGATTAGAAGCTATTCGAATGCTACTTGCATATGCTTGTTATAAAGATTTCAAACTTTTTCAAATGGATGTTAAAAGTGCTTTCTTAAATGGTTTTATAAATGAAGAGATATATGTTGAGCAACCTCCATGTTTTGAAAATCATATTTCTCCAAATCATGTTTTCAAACTCACAAAAGCACTATATGGACTCAAACAAGCTCCTAGACCGTGGTACGAGAGACTCAGTGGTTTCTTGATTAAAAAAGGTTTTTCAAGAGGAAAAATCGACACAACTCTTTTCATTAAATACGAAAATGATGATATTCTTTTGATTCAGATTTATGTTGATGATATAATATTCGGTGCTACTAATGAAAATATGTGTCAAGTTTTTGCTAAGACTATGCAGGATGAATTTGAAATGAGCATGATGGGAGAACTTACATTCTTTCTCGGATTGCAAATTAAGCAAGTAAAAAGTGGGACATTCATCAATCAATCAAAATATATTAAGGAATTGCTGAAGAAGTTTGGGATGGAAGGTGCTAAGGAAACTGGAACACCAATGAGCCCATCTACTAAACTTGATAAAGATGAATCCGGTAAGACAGTTGACTCGAAAGTATATCGAGGTATGATTGGTAGCTTATTATATTTGACAGCCAGTAGACCAGATATTATGTTCAGTGTGTGTTTATGTGCACGTTTTCAATCATCTCCAAAAGAATCTCATTTAATTGCAGTTAAGCGCATTCTTAGATATCTTAGTGGTACAATTAACCTAGGGTTATGGTACCCTAAACACACATCTTTCGATCTAATCAGCTACACAGATGCAGATTATGCTGGTTGTAAAATAGATCGAAAAAGCACTAGTGGAGCATGTCACTTCTTAGGTCATGCATTAGTTTCCTGGTTTAGTAAAAAACAAAATTCTGTTGCACTATCTACTGCTGAGGCAGAATATGTTGCTGCGGGTAGTTGTTGTGCTCAAGTTCTTTACATGAAGCAACAACTTGAAGATTTTAAACTCATGTATAATCACATTCCAATCAAATGTGATAATACAAGTGCTATAAATCTTTCAAAAAACCCAATACAACATTCTAGAACTAAGCATATTGAAATAAGATATCATTTTCTTCGAGATCATGTGCAGAAAGGCGATATAGTACTAGAGTTCACAAACACACACGATCAGTTAGCAGATATATTCACAAAACCTTTACCAGAAGATAGATTATCTATGATTAGAAGAGAAATAGGTATGATGCATATTATGAATATCTCTTAAAAGACAGATCAAAGTTCATAAAAATAGATAGATTTTTCTTAAATACTTTTACATAAACTTGAGGTTCTTAGCCTCATGTTTGAGACGCTCATTCTCTTCATACAATATCATGTCATCCCTATTCATGGGAACTGGCAAGCGGAATGAAGAATCCAATAGAGATTTCAACTTTTTATTCTTCTGCCGAAGGATTCCTTCCCTTGTGTGAGACTCTTGAACAATTCGTTGAAGTACAACAATTTGTTCCTTAAGCTTTTCAACCTCATGGTTTTTTGCTTGAACCCGCTGGGAAAAAGCAACAATAGAGGATGAGTAGCGAGTCCCGAGACTCACCAAGTCGTAGATAGCATCGGAGTCTGACTTATTTGCCATACTATTATTTTCTTGCTGCAACATAGCACCAATGGCAGCTGCAGAAAGGACAGGAGGTTGAGATGTAGAAGAATGAGCCATTGAGAAAGGAATTGAAAACTTAAAGCGAGAATGTTGAAGGAATGCAGATGAGTTATAGAGATAAGAAGAAAACTTGATGCGGATTGGATGAACTTTAAGACTGTTTTTATAGAGATAGTATAAAGAACAAGACGAGCTATCATCCAAGTCAAAGAGCAATGTGTTTTTTCCCGATCAGTGAAAAAGACATTTTTTTTAGAAACTCGGAGCCTTCAATCTCGTTTGTCAACAACATCAGGCGATTTGTTTCTATCTTCAACCGCACTAAATTCATAGAGTTAGGCCTCGAGGCTTTGCAGGACTTGTCGGGTCACGGACGGCTCTCTTTTTCAACTATCTACAGTGTTTTTTAACGCACCGTTTTCTTCAGTCTATTTACTTGCTGTCGATCCTTTTTAATGATGCCAAAAGGGGGAGAAGTTTTAGACTAGAACATTAATATTGTTTAAATTGTTAAACTTGTTATATATGCTTGGAATTATATTTATTTTTTTTTTTTTGAAAAACTAACGCACATTCTCAGGGGGAGCTTAAGTATTAATACAGGCTTCAGGTTCTATCAAGTATTTGTCATCATCAAAAAGGGGGAGATTGTTAAACCTAAGGTTTCAAGTTTTGTGTAATTATATATTTACACATGGATTTTGATGATAACAAATGAATTCATAGAATAAAGGAGTCTCAAGCTCAAGTTATCTACACAATGGAGTCAAGCACATCAAGAAACCAAGCATGAGCAAGAAGGGAGCAAGTTCACATTAAAGTCATAGAATAATGTTGTAAATCTCTTTAAAATTCGAAATTAGGATTAAGGCTCAAAAATTAATATTTTATCATAAAGCATTAAAATACATTTTCCACATGTGCATGAATATTTTGAAAATTAAATTTGAAAATTTTGAAAGATAATTGATTGTCATCTTTCACATGTGCATGCCATGATTAAAGGGTTGAACTTTGAAAATATTAAAGATGATTGATTGTCATCTTTCACATGTGCATGTTTTATTTGAATATTTTCAAAAGTGATTGATGCTTTTCTTGACTTATGCAAAAGGAAGATGCCTTTGTTTGAAAATTTTGAAAAGTAAAGTGTGCTCCTTTTGTCATATGCAAAAAGTAAAAGATTAGGTTTGAATTTTTTGAAAAGTAAAGTGTGCTCATTTTGTCACATGCAAAAAGTAAAAAGATTAGGTTTGAAATTTTTGAAAAATGAATGATGATGTCTTTGACATGTGAATCTTTTTAAATTTGAATATGAAGTCTCATATGCCTATAAATAGATCATTTGAGAGCTTCACATTCACAACACCAAGAGCATACAACTCTCATTCAAAGCTTTCATTCTCTCTTCTCTAAGCATTGAGCCTTAATCCTTTTTCATTTTGAGAGATATAGGTTGTGCTGTATTGTTCTTATTTCACTCATTGAGGAGTGTTTTCTGATAACCTACCCACTATCAATTCTTGTATCAGTAAAAGGGTGTGTATAACCCTTGTGTGTGTAGAAAGTGTTCTGCACAGGGAATAGTTGAATCACCACGTGTAAGGTGATTGCAAGTGTAGAGGGTGTTCTACACGGATCCTTTGTAGCGGTGTTGTTCAAAAGTGTAATAGGTTTCTATCTCCACCTGAAGGAGATTGAATAGTGAATTCGGGGATCCTCAAGGGGTAGCTTGAGGCGATGACGTAGGCAGTGGGGCCAAATCTCGTTAACATACTGAGCTTGCTTCTCTCTTACCCTTACTCTTCATATTTATTGTTGTTTTATATTTTGTTTATATTTTATATTGTATATTTGATTTATAATTGTTATTTTTTTTAAATACAACTCAATTCACCCCTCTCTTGTATTAGTCATCTGGGCAACAGTTCACAAACTTATTCCCAACATATTATACAAACAACCCACATACACCAAAACAACTTACTCTTGACCTATCAAACAAATAAATAGCCTGCAAACTGATACATAAAAAAAAACACATTTTCAAGTCCATTCCTTCTTCATTCTACTACATTACAATCTAGAGAACTACCACACACCAATCCATCATGAATTCACATAATTTACAAATTCTACCATACAAACGGAAGCCTTTAAATTTCCAGCAACTACCAATCATACATGTCACGAAATTGACAATGCAAAATGGAAGACTAACACTTAGAATACTATACCTAATTTCGAGCGGTGGCCTATCAAATTAGAGAGCAAAGAGACATTGGCTAGGAATGTTCGAGATGCCCTATGACACAATGCATCGACATCAAAAATTGAGTTCACACAGTGGGGTATTACACAACAGAGGCAACTAAAAATTGAATGAAACGGTAGACATAGACTGAGTCATACCTTGGTGGTCAGAGGTGCATGTTGGCACCTTTGGCCTCTGTAGATCACGGCCTAAAGCCTATGGGGGGAGAGATCATTTATCAAAGGGGAATATGAGGGGTTAGAAATGGGCAACATAAGCGGCAAAGTGAATCCATCAGAAAGGGAAACGAAATACAAACAAACATAGAGAAGAGACTTACCGGCTTAGAGTGGCTATGGTTGCAGGTTCGTGCACATAGAAGAGAGAGAAATAAAGGGGTGTACTAGTGCCACAAGGAGGGATGGCATGCTCGTGATGTAGAGGCTTGGCAGCGGCAAAGTATGGTGGGGTGGCCATAGTGACGTGGTGATGTAGCTAACAATGTTGTTTCTTCAGGCGGGCTGGGCTTCTCAACAAGCCTAGGTTAGGGATTGGGCCAGGGTGTCACATCCTTCTCCTTATAAAAATTTCTTTCTCGAAATTTACTACAAGTTCTCAATATTCCTCTAAAATAAGGGTGGGTACTTGAATTGTATCTCTTCATCAAAGTCCCAAGAAGCTTTTTTGATAGCATGGTTATTCCACAAAATTTTGACTAAAAGAATAGTCCGAGTCCATAGCACTCGTTCTTTTCACTCCAAAATTTGCATTGGTTTTTTGACAAGTCAAATTTTCCTGAATCAGAAGTTGATTACTATCTATAATATGGGTGGGATTGGGGATTTACTTCCTCAACATAAACACATGAAATAAGTTGTGTACTCTTGAGAGTGTCTGTGATATCCCCTTTTACGTGTATTTTTATTGAATGATTATTTAAATTATTATAAATAATAGTTCTCTTATTTTGAAATTTAATGTGTTATTTGTTGGATTTATTTTAAAATTTTTAAGTTGTGCAATTTATTTAATTAGCTTTCTTGTTATTAATTATTGTTTTGCATTTAAAATTATTCTTTAGCTTTGAAAACTCTATTGTTGAGTTTTAAATATTTTATTTTATTAATATTGAGTTGTAGTGTTTTTACTTGACTTTTATTTATTTATTGTGCCTTTTTATTTCTTAGATGTTTCTATTTTGGACTGGGCTCTTTTATTTCTCATTCCTTTCATTTGTTGGACCTAAACCCACCCAATTTCAAGCCTAGCCTGTAGTCTCTTGACCCAGCCCACTGGTCCCTCCAAAACGGCGCCGTTTAGAAGCCATTAGGGCTGTTTTTTTTTCCTCTTTCTTTTCTCCTAGCGCCGTCCCTCTTCCTTCTTCATTTCCATTACTTTCTTCTGCTGCTGGCCAATTCATCTCCATTTCTTGTACTGCATTCCTCCATTGTTTTCTTTAGTTGGTTAGCTACATTTATTCTCTTGCATTTTGTTTCCTTTTCCCCCTACAAATCGAAGCTCTCTCTCTCTTTTTCTATTGTTCATATTTCATGGAGTTTTCCTCCATTGTTGCAAGTTGACCGAAGCTATTGTGCACCTCTTTTCTCTTCTTTGTTTCTTGTTTATTTCCTTTTTATTGTGGTGTAAAAATCCCCTTCCTTTTCCTTTGATTTCCCACTGATTTATGCTTTGTTTTGTGCCCTTTTAAGATAACTTTCCAACGCATCAAGAATCGTATCAATCTGATATGTGAGTCAAACGTTATGATTAAAATACTAAAGTATGTCCAAGCAGACTCCTAGCGAATTTTGGACTTGGACTTCTTGTAGTCTCCTTTTGTAATTTTTTTTTCTTGATCCAAATTATTCTCAAACCCCATGAAAGTCCTCATTTGAATTTGACTGGGCTTTGACTTGCTCTTCTATAGACTCTAAAATTAAATATAAAAATCTGCTTAGGAGTTTCCCAAATTAAATAAAAACTCAATTCAATAATACACATTAATTTCTATTATTTCTATTCATATTTTAAATTTTAATCCAATAATAGGATATTTAGAGTATACTTTCGCGCACTCATCTTCACAATACAAGGGAGATCTACACCTCCTATCATATAGATCCTCATAGGCTGCCATTCCAATACTTGCCTATTGCCTATTATTATAGGCAAACTCAACCTAAGGTAGTAAGTACTGCATCCATGTCACATTGAAATTCATTACACACGCCATGAACACGTCTTCATGATTTGGGATGGTTCCTTTTGACTACCCATTTGTCTAGGGATGAAAGGCAGTACTAAAACTCAAACTCGTGACCATTGCCTCTTTTAGACTTCTCTAAAACTTCGAAGTAAAATGAGGATCTTTAACTAATATGACTAATACCAACATCCAATGTAATCTTACTATCTCCTGAACATAGAGTTTAACTGGTTTTTCCATCTTATAGGAAAGCTTAATGGGCACGAAGCAATCAATCCTTGTCAAATGGTCCACTATTATCCATACTGCATCTTGCCCAATCAATGTCCATGGTAGACCTATTAAAAAGTCCATAGAGATATGCTGCCACTTCCATTCTAGAATATGAACTAGTTGCAACAACCATGTTAGTCTCTAGTGTTCTGCCTTTACTTATTGACATGTTAGGCACTATTATAAAAACTTGGCAGTTTCCATTCCACCAAAAAGATCTTCTCAAATCTCGATACATCTCTCTAGACTCTATATGTATCTTCTATCTTTTTCATTCATTCTTTCTTCTTCTTGAGTACACTCTTGACATTCTTTGAGAAGGCTTGTGATAGAAAAGGGGAACTTGAAGTGGTTGACACTGGTGCAACCCTAACAGAGAGAGAGCTCTATGCTCGAGTTTGGGCATATCTGAGAGGGGGGAAGAGACTGAGTGAAGGGAGGAAAGTGACGGGGTGGTCGAATGACTTCTAGAGAGCTCCTGATCGTCATGCACCACAGCAAGGCATGGTGAAAACCTAGATGAAAATTCTTAAAATGATGGGAAGAAGCATCAAAAGAGATTGAGAGATTTAAGGATGGGAGAGGACTTATCATCATCAACAACTGGGAGAGGGAGGCAGCGACACCATAAAGTTGGCAGCCAAGGTTGGCAATCATAGGGAGGGAAAGGGTACGACTGAAAGATAGGGATCTTTTAAATAGTGAGGCGACAATGCATGGTGACGTAGCAGAGGTTCCAGGTGCCGACGGTCAGAGTTGTAAGGGATGTCATAACAAAAACAAAGACGAATTTTGTGGAGCTAGGCCCAACAACTAGCGGCAAAACACAAAGGAGAGAGAAATGGCAAAGAGAAGAGGAAGTTAATGGTTATATGAAGAGAGAGAGATACATAGGGGACAACAACCAAGGTGTAGAGCTTGACCTAGGGCAGCACACATGATGAGAGAATGGAGAGAAACTTTGGGAAGTACGACACTTGAGGGAAATCAAGGAGGAGAAAAGAATTTTACAGTTTTTCATTCATGACCAAAATGGCGTTGTTTTAATGGTTGGGGATGGGCTTAAATTTCCTTCCTCAGCTAGGCTTTCCACATGGGCCAAACCCTCAGTACTGCCACACACTCAACAACAATTAGTGGAAATCTGACCATGGACTGGGTTTCACGAATTTGGTACCAAGAAAAGGACTTATTAAGACAATTGATATAATGACCTAGAATGTTATGGAACCCAGTTCATGTACCACCCTAGGCTGGCACTAGAAACTGTGATGTCCAAGTTACACCATAGTGAGAGCTTTACATACAATCACCTTCATGCTTAGTTCCACACAAATGCAAGCTAGCCACCATGGAAGGCATGACCCCACCGCAGGGATCCAACCCTCCTTCTCAATAAGCCCCTTCTCGACATAATTCTAGTTGGTTATTAGTTGCTTTTGTCACAGAGGATTAAGAGAATGTTGATGATTTAGGTTTATGCAACAATTGATTTTTATGGCCTTATATGATTATATGATGGGTTATGCAAGTTTAAATAGGCCATAGATTTGAACTTAGGTGTTATGACTATAATAGCTAGTATCAATTTGTGAAAGGTTATAAAGAAAAAGATGACGAGGCATCAAGAAATTAAAATTGGACACATGAACACTAGATTTATGACTTTAATGTCAATATTATGGAGTTAATATGATTTTATGGATTAATCATGAAATTATTTGGAGAAATTATATGAAGATCTAAGTATGCAGGGAGTGACATTTTTTTTTTTTGGTTATGATTATAGGCTTTAATGATGTCTATGTTATTTAAGTATTTTGGGTTTTAATGAGAAAGCGCGTACTTAATTAGATAGTTATGTGCTACTAGAAATTTACATAAGTTACATGTCTATTTTATAGATGACGATTGACATTTGTTCGACACTACTATGGGGGAAATTTAGAACAATTAAAAAGTCAAGGTAAACGGTGTTCCTATGCTAGGCTTTGCCAAAAACTCTTTGGGTTTGATTTTATGAAAAACTTGCAATTGTATTAAGAAACCAACCTCAGCGTTTTTTTTTATTTTTTATTTTTTTTATTTTTTTTATTTTTTGCACTAGTCTCTATTATGAACTTTGCAAATTTGATATTTTTTCATGACTAGTGTAAATATGAGCAATTTTTGTACTTAGTTTTTCTGCTGCATAAAATTATGAATATAAAGTCTGAAATTTTTATGTAATTATATGTTGTATCTACTCAAAACTTTGTTATGATATAATATTGCATCTGAAGAATCTTGAGGCATAAGATTCTATTCTGCTTTAGTCACGGTGCAACCACAGGTGATAGTAGTGGCCCTCGGCCCAATCACCGATAATAGTAGTGGCCTCCAACCCTACCACGAATTATAGTAGTGCCCTCTATTTGAGCGCAAACCATTTTGGTGACAAAATTATTTATGTTTTACTTGGCTATCCACTGATTGCACAATCCTACCACGAGGGTCTCTATTTATGTTTCTGATGTTGTTTAGTTCTTCTTGCGCCTAAGGTCTTTTCGGTAAATATTTCTAAAATGGATTAAGAAATGTGTATGAAATCATCATTGTTATTTTGTGAACTTTTTATTTTTGTATTTTGGAGTGACTCATGTTTACACATTAGTATAGACTTGCTATTTACTGAGTTGTTGATAATTTACCCTTATCTCCACAATATTTTTATATGTTTCGAACTGTATCAACTGAGGATCAAGAATGAGAAGCAGGGGCGAGACTATTTGAGCATAGTGGATTGAGTGCCAAAGGATACTACAAGTATTGGATAGTGATATTCAGTAAATTTATTTGGTTCTTTTAACTTGGTATTTTGAAAGGTTGACGTTTATTTTATGGCTTTGTGGAGAGTCATAGATTAATTATATTGGAGTGGTTGATTTGAAACAATGAGTTTTAGGGTCATTGAGAATTTAAAGTTTATATATGTACTGTGAATTATGATTTTAAAGTGATAAGAAGTAACTCTTTGACCCATCAGATTACGGGGCATTACAGGAATGGTAAAAGTTGTGACAGAACTAGAAGATAGCGATGAGGAACCACAAGCACGAGGATCCCCCGAAAGTAAAGGAAACCCAAAAGAGACCTAAGCACTCTGCGAACCCATCATTAGTGGAGCGGTTAGAATCCGCTAAAAATTTCATTTGCAACATATTAAACCTTTCTTAGGACCTCTAGAAGATCTAGGAGAAGCATAAGGGCTGTTAGGATGTCTTCTAGGCATATGTCAAGAACAACGTATTTTGGATGTTTTGGAAGAAGGGTTCTAGTTTAAAACCTTTATTTTGTATTTGGATATCTTTATTAAAAAATTTACTTTTGGGATTAATAGTGTTTTTCTTGGTACCATACTAAATTGCTCAACCCTTGATTACTTTGAAATTTTTCTACTGTGATTATTGCATGCTGCTAGAAACATACTAAGTGCATTGCATGTTAATTGCATGAACGATGGGTGTGTGACCATGTGTTACTTGTTCTAACGCTTTATATTAGGGTTGGATGGTAAGTTGAAATGAAAGTTAAAAGTTGAATAAAATATTATTAAAATATTACTTTTTAATATTATTATTTGAAAATTTAAAAAAATTGAATTATTTATTATAATTTTTGTGAGAATTTGTGAAAGTTGTAATGATAAGATGAGATGAGATGGGTTAAGAGCCACCCTCAATCCAAACCAAGCCAGTCTCCATCAAATCCCAAGCGGGGTGTGGGGGCGTTACATAACGTAATTATCTACAAATTCATGTTTCACAAGGGTCTTCAAATTCCAACATTTACGGGGTTAAAAGACCTCGACAATGTCACGAATAAAAAGCTGGACAGAAAGTTCTCTCAACAACTCGTTCGAGCGAAAATTTCAAGATTCACTTTTTCATTAGGTGGACTCTTTAAGTGTTCTACTTAAACCATGAGTATATAGAGAATAATATGTACGACTTCTAGATCATCAATAGAGGCCAAAACTACCGTTTCAGAGGAAATCCTAAGGAGATATATTGCGCAGTGAAGATCAATTCTCTCTTGATAAGTAGACCTCCATCATATTGTACTCATGTTTGAGTACTATTGAGTCCATTGGTTTGAACATGTTCATTGGCTGGAAGGATTTTTTGAGCTACTTGGGTCCAAAGATCGAGTTGGTGCTCGTGGTTAAACTACAAAAAGGCTGGTGGTTCAGAGCTGGTAGGGTGCAAAGATTGAGTGGGATACTCGTGGTGTTGCAAGTCAGATTTAGCTACTTTAAGGGTCTTGTAAGTGTTTCTAAAGTGGTTGTAATGAACTAAATTTCTATAGTAAATTTTAGTTGCCCGAAGAGGTTGTAGATTTTGAAGGCATCTTCAAATGAGTTTCCACTTCTTTACCAAAATTAATGTGTTGATTATTTGTTGTGATTTGATTGATTGATTGTTAATTTAAATAGTGCAATAAATTTGAAAAACACCTATTCACTTCCCCTTCCCCCCCTCTACGTGTATTTGAGATTTGAATCCTTGATTTTTCAGTTTCCAATCTATGTATCAGGCTAGCTAGTTTGCAATTTAGTTTTTCTTTTATAATTCCTTTTAGGAAAATTTGGCATGTAACCTTTGTGCTTTGTGGTGGTATGTCAAATTTATTCCATGATAAAAATAGTTTTCGATCTATCATGCATCATGCTAGTTTGCAAGTCAGTTTTCTATTTTTTCTTTTTCTATTTTGTAATTCCTTTTAGCAAAATTTGGCCAGTAACCCTTGTGCTTTTCCCCAATGCAAAGTTTGTTTAGGAATAAACCCTATGGTACCACAAACTTGAAATTTAGTCCATTCGTTACAAATTTCGTTCATCTAGCTTAAGGGAATACATGCACATGGCGGTATGTAAGAGTGCCATGTGAAAAAGTGTAGTAAATCTTTCTATAGAAACGAACTTGATAATGATTTTACAAATCATCACGTACGTAGGAGTAAAAAGATGAATAGAAATCACAGGGACCAATTTAACTTTAGAGCAAACCACTTAGATGTATAATTTGGTATTTAACCCTAAATCTTAAAGAGTATTTTCTACAATTCTTTAGTCATAATCTTTCTCTTTCGTGTAATACAATGCGGTAGTACTCGTGTAATCTTGAGTGATTATTGGGACAATCTTGTAATTCTGAATATTGGGGGACCGACTTGAACATTTTGGATTATGGATGCCACTTTCTTCTTCTGCCAGTCTATGTTTATTTTCCAATTAAACCTTATCCCTATTGCTTGTTCAAATCTGGGAATATTCTCTCGTAAAAATGTAGATATATGGTCCAACCCAATCGATTTCTTTATTGATATAATTAATGCTTTTATCAATGGTTTCCACCCAATTTAGTTAGATCTTCCTTCTATTTCTCTGTTGTGATCTAGGGTTACTTTCTTGCACTACGTACTTTGAAGGGATTGTTCTTGATAACTAAGTCCTTTTCCATTTATTTCTCGTTCTAACCACATAAATTATTGAGTAATATTACATATAGTCGTAAAATGTGCAAACGCTGCGCAACCACTATGAAAAAGAGTGGGGTTCACGATTAAAAAGTTAGTTTTCCTTTTACGTGAATTCCGTATCAATTCACTTTTTTTAAAGAGACTATGTGTCATTTACACAACCACGACTGCAAATATCATTTCTCTAAATTATTTTGTGCAGGTGATTGGAGAGAAAAACAATCATGTAAGGGGAAATGTTATTTATTTCATATAACTCTAAAAATAAGCCAGCCAACAAAATTTATCTTTTGTACAACTTTGTTCATTTGGTTTAACAAGTTCATGTCCGTGGACTGGAAATCGCTTGAAGGCTCGAGGCAGGATTGGAAGGGCTAGGCGGAATGCTTTGTTCGTTTTTGAAGAAATTGTAGGGATCAATGCTTGCCTTCGCACGCATCAACCTGTCCAGATTGCCCTTGAAATACTTACTCCCATACACTCGTGCACTGTTAAAAAGGATTGTACGATTATTACTTGAACTGGCAATACCGATATCAAGATCTCTGTAATTGAGGAAAGCCTCCCTTGGGGACTTTGATACGTACGGTGCCATCGCCTTGTACAGGGTTCTTGAAAATTTTAGATAATGGTTCGTAGTCTCTGTTCCTTCTTCCATCCACAGCACGAAATGTTGTATCTTGAATATATTCCCAGCCCTATGCGGGAATGGAGTCTCTGATTCCGAAATCTCACTCATTCTTCCTCCATAAGGATTCCATTGCATCCATCCCTTTTCCCCTATTTCAATCAATAACTTCCATATGGATTCTAAACCAGTCTTTGGAATTGGTTCCTTCACATAATCAGACTTGCTTTTGAAGAAGAAATCTGCCTTGGATGGCCAGAGTAAAGCCTTCGTGGGAGTTCCGATGGGGAAATCTGCCCAGAAAAGGGTTGATTCAATCCATGTCATTTCACTGCAGTCACCTTGCTGCAATCCTAGTTCAGGAAACCTCACATTCATCAAAGGGATAAGGCTTTCAGATTTTCCCAGAAAGTGTCCAATGAAAGAAACTTGCACCGTCTTCTTGCCTTCCTGACTTCCATTCACTGCTTGTGGCATTGCCCTTATGAAGAGGTCTTTTGGTAGTTTATCTGCAACCTGCTGCCAACGATAAACAACATCTGTTGCATTCTGTTCCAATGTCCTTTTAACGTTGAACACTGTCACTATGGACGGAACTCGTACCAACTTTATCTTCCACGAAAGAATGACTCCAAAGCTTGCTCCACCACCTCCTCTAATGGCCCAAAACACATCCTCTCCCATGGATCTTCTATCGAGGATCGATCCATTGACATTGACTATTTGCGCGTCGATTATATTATCCACAGAGAGGCCATACTTTCGCATCAAGGTCCCATATCCACCTCCAGAAAAATGTCCACCTGTGCCTACTCTTGGACAGACGCCAGCAGGGAAAGCATGGACTTTACTTTTCTCGGCGATTTTGTAATAGAGCTCGCCAAGAGTAGCGCCGGCCTGAACCCATGCAGTCTCGGATGCTATATCAATGTATAGACCACGAAAATTGAACATGTCAAGGACTAGAAATGGATTATTTGATACGTATGAAAGACCCTCATCGTCATGGCCACCGCTTCGAATCCTAATCTCCAAGTCATATCGCTGTGCACAAGTAACAGTTGCTTGGATGTGAGAAATGTGTTTGGCAGCTATAATAGCGAGCGGTTTTGGGGTTGCAGATGTAAAAAACCGGCGGTTTTTTATATAAGAGTTCAAAATTGAGAGAAAAGATGCATTGTTGGGGGTGTAGATGGCCTGGGAGACCGGGTGGAATTGTGAAGAATTATTTGTAAGGCATCGGAAAAACATATGTAGATTAACTTGCTTCGAATTCGCACATGAAATTGAGAACAAAATGGTTGCAAGTATGATTGGGATTGAAGGTGGCCGCGGGCATGAGGTCTTCATTCTGCTAATTAAATCAATGTTTTGAGCTCTTGTTTCTGTAATCTGCTGCTGCTCTTATATTTATAAGATCAATATAAGAGTACTGATGATTTCTAGCATATCAACGCTATACTTGTAAATTTTCAATTAATGCTGTTCGGTTTTGCAACGTAATTGACCATACGTTAATTAATGCCTAAAACTCTAAAAAACAATAATGATTTTATTTTTGTAGACGTTTTCTGAGGCAAACATGCATGAGTACTAGCTAGGAAACTTTCCATTTTTTCATTCATCTCTTTAATTTCTGCATCAGATCACAGTAAGGCAAATTTGGAAATTTAATTATGAAATCAAATCCAAATAGATATTCTTCCCAATTTTTTACATGGTTTCTGCTATTTGAAAATGGTAATAATTCCCTTCTGTAATCATAAATACTGCCTTTCTGTAAGTCTGTACCACAATATATATATATATATAAAACCCCAAATATATCAAAACAATCGGCCGGAAACAATTTGTAATGTACGTCTGTACCACATGAATAACTGTATACGTACAGATCATCTACGCTGTTTCAAAACTGGCCAGTAATTAAAATGAAAGATATAATTTAAAAGGTTTAAATCAGATCAAGACAATATTATTTGCAGTAATGGCGGTTAGAGAGCCTGAACAATATCCCTATTACGTACGGTGTCACATGAACAACATTGCTATAAAAATAAAATGATAAAAAACAAAAACAAAACAAAACTATTTTGAATTGTTAGGCTTACCAGTTACCGAGTCAATGTATGGAGCCTATTTATGGCTGCAAACGGAATTTGTGAATGAAAAATTATATTTACAATCTAATTAGAGTGTGCAAGCTATAGGCTTCCTTTAATAGTGGACTCATCTTACGTGTACACTCTAAAACTATATCTACTATTATTACTCTTCATGAAAATGTTAATAAAGACATGTAGACTTATACTTAAAGAATTTTCCCAAGTCAAAGCTCTACGGGATTTTGAGAGACACATAATAAAAAGAGATAGCGAGAGATCATGACACAAAGAAGGAAATAAAATGATATTTCATGCTAGAGACATTTCCCTAACTTTTCGGGAAGAAAAAAGGTACTATTAATTAATTTTTTAAACATGGATAGTGACATATAAGTTATAGAAAAGAGATGGTATCATCATTTTCACACTTAATTACTAATAGCTAGGTTGGTCCATCCCAATGCATGTTATTTCTAGATGGTTCATATGCACCATGTTATCCAATCATTTCCTTTTGACACAATAGTGAAGCTAACAAAGAAATTGCACCATACTATTCCATCATATATACATTAAAGTACTAGGGTCGTATCTATATGTGCGTCTTGGGATTGATGACCCTACAATACAGTTTGCAAGGTGGTACTGCATAGCTGGCTCCAAGAGAAATAGAGCGGCGATGGTCAGAATTATAAGGAGATAAGTAGTACTCAGGGAACTCAAAGGTGAGGTGAGTGTAGGTACTGGAGTGGCGGCGTTGTGGTGATACTTACCAGAATATCCAAGTAGTACTAATGCAGGTATAATCGCAAGCGCGCTTTCTTGACAAATTATTCAAGTGCAAGAATTAGACCACTTTTTATGTTTTTTGAATAAATTCTAATGTATTTTTCAAGAAATTATGCATGTCTATGAAGGTATTTTTATTATTTGAGAAAATATTTTCTATTGTTCGAACCTCCTAAGATCGTTCGTACATATATTATAAACCAGTAGAACAAGTACATAGAATATTCGATGAATAATATGAAGAATTGGCATTGGAACATATCCAAACTATATGAGCGTAATTAACGTTACATTCGAAGGTGATCACCATTCGATTGGTTTCTAAGTACATCGAACATTACATTTCCATTTGAACACTCAATTTAAATTATAAATTTCCATTCAAACACTCAATTTAACATTCAAACATGTCTCCTTATTAATATGTATGAACGCAATAAAATTCTATCAACTACTCAATGAAATGCATTCGAACATACGTACTTTGACTTTCGAACGAGATCAGTTTACCATTCAAATGTGAATCTAGGACAAATTATTCATCCCGAAATCAGCTTTATGTTCAAATGCCATCGAATGGTTTCGTTCATAGGTAAAGTATTTTTTGGGATAAAATTCAATTTTTCATCCCAAAAATTCTTTTGGGGCATCGACATTGGGACAACCTTGGTATGAATTTTTTTCATCCCAAACCAATGCTATTTTTTGGGATGAAGATTTTCGTTCCAAAATCTTTTTTGTTGTAGTGGATGGACCTATTGAACATTTAATTGCAAGGCTTACCAAGTCAATGCATGGTGCCTATCCATGGCTACAAACGGAATTTGTGAATCATAAATTATATTTGTAGTCAAATTAGAGTGTGCAAGCCATGGACATCCTTTAAAAATAAGTGATAAATTTTGGACTTGCATGAAAAAATCAATTTTTTAATGGTGGACTCATCTTGCTTCCACACTCTAAAACTATATCTACTATTATTGTGACGCCTCCAACTCCCACGTATAGCCACATGGAAATCGAGACGTCGGGATGATGACAACACGGGTCACACATCCCATCACCAAGTGCCAAAAGTGTGTGTACAAGTAGTATGTGTACAAATAAAAATACGCAACGGATAATAAAGCCATATAACTAAGTACCAGAATTTTTGTTTAATTACAAACCAGTTTAAAACACAAGTAAATAAAATATTACAATTTCAACATCTCAAATCCAAATACATACCAATAAAATCAACTACAAATACTATACATAAAAAGTACTCCAAATCAATCATCCGGCAAAGCCGCCTCCTCGGGCTCAGCCTCCTCCTCCTCTATCTCTGCATCAAAATCTACGGTACCAAAAATAGTGCCGCAGGTAAGTAATATTTCAAACGCCACAAGATAAAAATATATTAAAGCTACAACAATATGCATGAAAGTATGCCCAATGCACATGTCCCAAAAACCACATTTTTCCACGCACGCCAAAAGTCTCATTTGGCCCCAAAATATTTCCTTTAAACTTTTTCTCGCCATTATCCCAGATAATGGCCCAAAATCCAGGTCTTAAAACCATTTCCACTTTTCCTTAACCGAATGCACCATGACCTCCCCTAGGGGTCATCCACAAGCCCTGGCTCCCTTCGTCACACCATGCGTAACGACCATGCGTGTCACTTCGTAACGAGCGATACCCAGTTCCGCGCCCCGTGCGTTTGTAGCCAAGCATTCTCTAGCCCCCGCCAGCAGAGAGGCCACGGAGTCGGTACGAGAGCGTTACCATTCCGCCCGCTCCCGTTGTCGCCCAGCGACAACCCAGGGGACGTGACTCAGTATATTGCACTCCCGAGTGACCAGAGGAGCTCTACCGAGATAATACCCCATCTCGGCTTGGGGTCATGATACACACGCACCCAAAATCCATTTAACTCATGAAAACCCAGTTTTCAATAAAAACACATGGATATGCATGCACAATGCAATGCAAATAAAAATACACAGAAGTAACCAACACTATCCAACCGACCCCTGACTCCTCGGACTCAGTCCGAAATAACCAACTAGTCACAAATAATTATTGTAAAGCAATAATATATTTAAATCTAAAATGAAGTTTGGAAAATACTTACAGCGCTATATACTAATTTTCGAAGGATTGGCGCGCAGCAAACGGCGAAGCGAAAGCAACGTAACAGTGTAAAAACACTGTGGCCGTGGGTTGTAAAATACCCACTTTTGAACGGGGACAAACCAAGACTCGGGATTGATAGGGAATGACTTAGGAGTATTTATGAAGCTAATGGAAATGAAGTTTGGCCATGGGTGGCAGCGAAAACGGCGATGGAAGAGCTTAAACACACAAATCGGAAACTAGCTCGTGGGAGCTGCTCCGGCGACGGATCGAGGCCGGAAATGGGTGGATTAGGACGGCAAGTAGTCGGTGATGAAGTGGGTGGATTAGGCCGGAGGTGGAGCGACGGCGGCAAATCGGAGCTAAAGCCGTTCGGCTTGGAGGAGCTATTCCAGCTAAACGGCGGCTCCAATGGCAATGGAACTTGGTGGGGTGGTTCACCGGAGGGAGGGGAAGAGATCGGTGGTGGTGGTGTGGCTCTCGTCGCCGGCGAGCGGCGGTACTGGGCGGCTGGCCAAATCGCGTGAGGGAGAGGAGAGAGAGTGTCCGAACGGGGTAAGGGAAAGCACGGGGGAGAAGGGAAAAAAAGAAAAAAGAAAGAAAAGAGAAGAAAGACAAAGGAAAAAGAGAAAAGAAAAGATGGGGGAAAAGAAATGAAGTCCAATCCTCACCTCTGGAGTCTAACAACTGATCCAACAAAAATAATTTTAAAAGCAATAAAACCAAGAAAATATTTTAAACACAAATTAAAGCTAAAATATAATAAATAACTAATAAAAACTAACTACTTAATTTTTAATCCAAAGACAAGCTAAAATAAATTAAACAGCAATTTAAACTCAAATAGCAATTAAAATCCAATTTAAAATCTGAAAATTTAAAATAAAAAACTATTATATTAGTTAAATTAAAATATTCCTTTAGTGAAAATATAAGTAAAAACGGGGTATCACATCCTCCCCCCCTTAAAATAAATTTTGTCCTTGAAATTTGTGAGATCAAATATCAGCGCCAAGCAGGATACAACTCAGATTATACTAGAGAAAATCATACAATCAACCATTTCCAAACAAGCATGAGGAATGCTCTTCCCAATATATACACCTATAGGTAATTCCATCATATTCACACTAGTCTCCCAGCGACACATCACGTCTAGAACTCCTAAAGCGGCCACGCAAACCGAAATCACCATATCATCGAGAACATCAAAACCACACCCAAATAAATTCCAACAATTAGTATCTTGCCACAATAAATTGTGTTAACCTCAATCAACTCCTGTGCTATAATCTCCAAACTTTCATTGTATACTACACCTTGGTAACCTAATAGTCACTTCTCAAATTAACCATCAATAAGCATGATTTACCCAACCAAAATATTACTCTCCAATTACAAGTACCTTCTCGAAATTTCGAGTCCTCACTAATTACCCAAATTCAACACAAAATTTAAATACCTAATTATCTCCAAAAATCACGTTTCTGTACGCACTCTGATAACTCGCCAAAATGCAAAAAGACTATATCCTCATAAATTAACACCCTTGAGTACAAACTAACTCTTAACACCTGAAAGCAAGAAAATCCTTTACCACATTTTGATAAAAATTAAAGTCTCCCAAAATCATGAATTATTACTCCGATCCCTCAATTATCTCTAGCTACCTTAATCAAATCAATATTCCGCAATGACACCCATGATCATCAACAAAAAGACGATATCAATCAATTGCAACTTCCAAATTAAAAACAAGTAACATTATCTCAAAAATATGCCAATCTCATCTAAGATAGAGAACATAAGGCTCGAATCCATCTCGACCAACTAATAACGCACATATAACTCCTACCCAACAACTTACACTTTCAAGATCATCACCTAAATTCTAAATATCGTCTAATTTAGAGATGACTAAATTCACTACGAACCAGGATTGAATTCACCATAACCTTAATGAACCTTTCTTGAACACTTACTTACCTACTTCCATTCCCATAACCCTAGTAGTAGCAAGACTATTTCCTTTAATTGCATACAAAATTAAATCTCAATATAGGCCATGCTATTCAAATCTCCAATCCATCAAAACTATTGCACTACCCTCCTGACTCCTACTGCTTATTACCTCACGTACCTGGTTAGGCTAATCACCGTTGATTCCCAAGCTTTCACTTTCAAGATTTTATTATCCACTACACTTGGCGACCCAACAATCTCTCTTCAAGTTAAACAAAAATGTTTGTAATTCTCCCAACTGGACACTCAAACTCCAAGGGAAAGTATAGTCTCAAAATTTAAATTCCTATGTGACCTCAAGTCACAACTAATTCTTGATGATAGTCTCAACAATTAATGCCAACCATCACTCCAATTGGTAACTCACTTCAACTGTACACTCCGATCAACTCACCAAGAACTCGAAGTTAAGATCTCTTGAATTTAATACTATCACATCTAATCCACTTGAGTACTCACCAAAGCCACTTCTCTCAAGTCAAAATGAGACTAAGATTTATACTCTCTGAAATCCATACACCCTCACCACCATTATAACCTGGATCTCATGTACCCTTAGCTAATACCAAAAATCATTCCAACATATAAGTGATCCATCGCTCCCACTTCCAACATCTGTACCTTATCCTCAAAATAAACAAAATTCATTTCCCAAAACCCGCACCATCTATTATCCTTAAACTTGATATGGATCAATCCTAGAACCTACTACTAAAACCTCGAGCTATAACATTTATTTTTCAAAATAGATTGATATTTTCAATCCTTAGACAAACACACGAACTAGATCGACATCTTCAATCCTAAAAAAAAATATATAAATTAGGTCATTACCTTTAATCCCCCAAGAAATATTCTCCTTAATAATTCCTATATCCATCATTCAACTTTCTTCAACTCCATTTTACTGGTTACAGCCTAATCAATTACTAAAATAATTCATACTAGTACACCAATCCTGCGAAACTAAAACTTCAATCTCATTATGAATCAGTCCTTCAAATCCGCATTCCCATAACCTTAAATTATGCAAAATTCCTTTTCCAAAATCCGTTAGGTCGATGAATTTATATCCAACAACAAAACAATCGACTCCCGAAACTCTCAAAATCTAAAATTGTAAATAATAACCAATCATTTCCAAAAATTAGCGAAACCTTAAAACTTTGTTGAAATTCCATAAAAATCTATCCTTGAAATTTGTTAATCTTACAATCTACTACATTAAAGACCATTTCATAAACTCCACGGAACTAAAGAACTTAATTATCCTACTCCCCTAAGAGCTCACCCAGATCATGCCCTTCCTTCAAGCCTCGATAATATAAAAACAAACCACACAAGGCATTCATCACAAAAGATTAGGTTAGACCCATACCTGCCATGACTCCAGCATCTCGAGCCTCCGAAACCTCGCCTCCAACGGTACCAGGAGTCACTACGTACATCCGAGCCTGAACTAATTGCCTCTGGTTAGTTCTATCACCACGTCAACCTCCACGGCTTCCTTGAACTCTATTAGGGCACTCGCAAGCAAAATGCTCCTCTTGGCCACAACGGTAATACTGGGTTCTACCACTTTGCCGACACTCCCCCTCATGGGCTCTATTTCACATTCTGCAAACGGGCACCCGACCTCCCATACGCACTCCTGAGGCTGCTTGTGGTCGAGTCTCGGTCCTCTGAACAAATTTCTGAGGCGAACCAGAGCTACTTCATTCTCCAGTAAAACTTCGCCTTTTCTGACTTGTAGGGGAGCCTATACTCAAATTAATCTCTCGCTCCGCAAGAGTAGCCAAATCAACCAATTCTTGAAAAATAGTAATCCGGTGGCAAACCCCCATTCTGCGTATCTCTGGTCGCAGACCCTGCTGTAAACGCTCAGCCTGCATCTCCTCCATGGCGATAAGATGAGTAGCAAATTGTTGCGCCTAAACCTTAACTCAAATTAATGAACTAAAATTTAGTGCAGTTTTACCTGCAAGTATACAGGTGTTGTAGTACCTTACAGGATCGAATCCACAGGGATTGACTAATGTGAAAAATTTTCTCAAACAAATTAAAATAAAATACTAAAAGAGATGTGTAATTGAAACTAAAATGAGATTATAGAAATGATGATTTTTATCGTGACAAAACAAAACTAAAATGATAAGCTGTATTGATATGGAAAAAAAAGGACTAAGGTTTCGAGGATCCGTTTAATAGTTTAAAATATTGTTTCCGATCGAATTACTTCAATTAAACTAGAATAATGATTCCGTTTAATTGGAAGATTTAGCATTTAAGATCAAGAAAATAATTACTAATAATTAAGCATGAGCAATCGATGATTAAAACACTTACAAAACTCTTTTGATTATCACAGGGATTTCTCAAGAATTCATTGTATTCGGAGATCACAATAAATCAAGAAAAATATATAGATAATCAAAATTTCCAATTATAAAATCCTTCAATCAATCAAACTCACAAAATAAATTTGACGTCGATCCGAAAGCAATTTTCAAATCATTAAACTTCACCTCTAACTTTAGTATTCAAATTTAGCCGACCATGTTTAACACAAGCGCTATAAAAATTAAACAAACATTCACCATGATAAAAATAAAATAAAACACAAACTAACAATGAAAATAACTTAGATCAGAAAATAAAAGCGATCGAAGAGAAAATTGTGCCGAAAAGAACTTCCCTCACGTTCCGTTTGCTGTCCAGAATGCGTCCACCAAAGCTGCAAACCAGCTTCTCCTCCCGTTTCTCTTAGTTCCTAGCTCAAATGTACTGGCCCATTCTCTCTCCGTAAACATCCAACTGCCGAGAGTCTCCAGTTTATATGCTCGTCCACGTTAAACCAACTTTCTTCGTTTGATTCTTTCTCCGCCCGAAGCACCAGAAAAAAAATGGATGGCCCTCGTGTTGCTTTGTTTCAGGGAGAGCTAGCAACTACCGTTGCCTTGAAGTAGCAACTGAACCGATCAGTCCAACTCCCCCAGCTAGTTTACGTAAACTACTGCTCTTCTTTGTTCTGCTATTCTGCGTTGCTTCAAAACTGAAAGTCCAGCCCTGCTGCTGCTCTGTTTCTTTGCTCTAAAACAGAGCTGAAAGTGCACTCCAATTCGTTTAAGTCACCTCCAAGAGAAATACAAGAGTTCTGTTCCGTCCAAAGCCAAGCTCCCTCCTCTGTTGTCCGTAGCTCTCCTCCCGTTTCTTGAGAAAACTCAGCCCTCACGAAAAACTGCTTTCTCTCTCTCTCTCTCTCTTTCACGTTATCTCTGTTTCTGCTCTGCCCCAAAAATCCTCACTCCAGTAAAAAAAAAAAACACTCCTTCCTGAACGTCCAAAAAACTCTGGTTCATCTCCGAAGCCCTCTATATATTTTTTTTCTCTTCTGTTTTTTTTTTTCCGTAAGCTTTTCTCTCCCAACGTCCCCCTCTAGCTATCCTCTCTTTCCTTCACTGCCCAGTGCCCTCCTTCTTTTCTTTTTTTCTTCCTTAAGTTCCGTCTTCAAGTTTCTTACCATTTTTTTTTTCCGTAATTGTTGATTTCTTGCTGAATTTCTGCATGTGTAGCTGTGTAGCCGTTTTCTTTTTCTGCCCCACCAATATATTTCAATTTACTCCAGCACGTCCCTTCAAAACCATCCACCGAATTCCCTTCTTTTAATCTCCACATTTCACTCTCCGTCCAACTCCCTTTTCTCTTTCCGCAAATGTTGACCCATGACTCTTTTTATTTTTCTTCTTTCCTTTTTTCTCTTGTTTGCCGTAAAACCAGCCTCATTTAGTCTTCCATTATTTTTTAGTTCATCTCCTTCCAGCCTTCCGTAAAATTCTTTCTTTTGCTTTCGGCTCCAACCTCCTCCTTTCCGTAAAAGTCAGCCGAATGACCCACTCACACCTTCTAATCGAGGAAGCAAATATCAACTAAAATAGCTGCTTCATGGGACCTCCAAGCCACTAAACGTGAAGTCCAGTCCAAAAAGAAATATCATCCAATCAATTAGCTGCTCCTTCAGCCTGTTTTTACGTAACTCTCCTCTGTGAATTTTATTTATACTGCAAAAAAAAATAATGAAGAAATAAAAATAACACTCAAAATAAATAAAAAAATAAATTATTAAAAATATATTATATATGTGAGGAAGTATTGTCCAATTAAATCATAGTTATAAAATTAAGCATAAACATGATATTAATCAATTAAAAATCACAACTCGAATTTATTCTTATTAACTATTTTTCCATCTAAAACCAATAATAATGTCACGAATAAATTGAAATACATTGGTTTTAAATAGCTAAAATATGCAATTTTACAGCTCAAACACAAATCACCCAAGCTCTACAAATCTTCGGGCATATTGTTCCACGGTCATTCTTCCTTGGACCAGGCCAGAAAATTCTCTATCTTTTTGCCGCCTCACAGATGCGGGAAAGAAACAATCATTAAACTCCTTTTTAAACCGCTCCCAAGTCACGGCGACAAAGGATCCCAATTCCAACACCAGCATTTCTCTTTTTGTCTCCCACCATTCTGAAACAATACCTTGTAATAAATAACTTGCATAGAGCACTTGTTGCGCCTCCGTGCAACCACAGACTTCAAATGTCTTTTCTATGTCTCTGATCTGCTTTCCATATCGAAGTGGATCCTCTTCTCCAGTAAAAGGAGGGGTTCTATGCGCTAGGAAGCGCTCATAGGTGCATCCAGCTTGCACCGCTCTACTTTGCTCCCCTCGCTGCAAATATTCCGTCAAACGGTTTAACGCTCGAGCCATGGCGAAATTTCCATCGCCTCTCGGTAAATCATCCTGAGGTTCCCCAGAAGGCCTTCATGGTCTTACCATCTTCCTGCCATAACACAACCTTTGACACCGTTTAAATATCGGACAAAACAAACAACACAAAAAGAAAACCAAATGACGATTACATAAAAAGCATACGATAAAACAAGCAAATACATAAAATAATTAAAATCAAGCTAACTTAATTAAAATAAAAAATGAAGCTTCAAATAAAATAAACTCTTCAAAACACAACTTTAAAAACTTTCTGGTGCCACACCTACGGGACATGTGGTTTTACCCAGAGCCAAACTGCTCTAATACCACATGTGACGCCTCCAACTCCCACGTACAGTCACGTGGAAATCGAGACGTCGGGATGATGACAACACGGATCACACATCCCATCGACAAGTGCCAAAAGTATGTGTACAATTAATATGTGTACAAATAAAAACACACAGTGGATAATAAAGCCATATAACTAAGTACTAGAATTTTTGTTTAATTACAAACCAGTTTAAAACGCACGTAAATAAAATATTACAATTTCAACATCTCAAATCCAAATACATACCAATAAAATCAACTAAAAATATTATACATAAAAAGCACTCCAAATCATTCCTGCGGCGGAGCCGCCTCCTCGGGCTCAGCCTCCTCCTCCTCTATTTCTGCATCAAAATCTACGGTACCAAAAATGGTGCCGCAGGAAAGTAATATTTCGAACGCCACAAGATAAAAATATATTAAAGTCACAACAATATGAATGAAAGTATGCTCAATGCACATGTCCCAAAAACTACATTTTTCCACACACGCCAAAAGTCTCATTTGGCCCCAAAATATTTCCTTTAAACTTTTCCTCACCATTATCCCAGATAATGGCCCAAAATCCACGTCTTAAAACCATTTCCACTTTTCCTTAACCGAATGCACCATGACCTCCCCTAGGGGTCGTCCGCAAGCCCTGGCTCCCTTCGTCACACCATGGGTAATGACCATGCATGTGACTTCGTAACAAGCGATGCCCAGTTTCGCGCCCCGCGCGTTCGTAGCCAAGCATCCTCTAGCCCCCGCCAGCGGAGGGGCCACGGAGTCGGTACGAGAGTGTTACCATCCCGCCCGCTCCCGTTGTCGCCCAGCGACAACCCAGGGGATGTCACTCAGTATATTGCGCTCCCGAATGACCAGAGGAGCTCCACTGAGATAATACCCCATCTCGACTTGGGGTCGTGATACACACGCACCCAAAATCCGTTTAACTCATGAAAACCCAGTTTTCAATAAAAACACATGGATATGCATGCACAATGCAATGCAAATAAAAATACACAAAAGTAACCAACACTATCCAAACATCCACAACAACCAAACAATCAACTCCGTTCTCAAATCCAACCGATCCCCGACTACTCGGGCTCAGTCCGGAATAACCAACCGGTTACAAATAATTATTATAAAGAAATAATATATTTAAATGTAAAATGAAGTTTGGAAAATACTTACAGCACTATATACTAATTTTTGAAGGATCGGCGCACAACAAACGGCGAAGCGAAAGCAACGTAACAGTGTAAAAACACTGTGGCCATGGGTTGTAAAATTCCCACTTTTGAATGGGGATAAATCAAGACTCGGGATTGATAGAGAATGGCTTAGGGATGTTTATGAAGCTAATGGAAGTGAAGTTTGGTCGTGGGTAGCCGCTAAAACGGCGGTGGAAGTGCTTAAACACCCAAATCGGAAACTAGCTCGTGAGAGCTGCTTCGGCGATGGATCGAGGTCGGAAATGGGGGGGTTAGGACAGGAAGGAGTCGGTGATGAAGTGGTGAAGAGGTGGTGGCCGGAGGTGGAGCGACAGCGGCAAATCGGAGCTAAAGCCGTTCGGCTTGGAGGAGCTATTTCGGCTAAACGGCGGCTCCAATGGCAGTGGAACTTGGTGGGGTGGTTTATCGGAGGGACGGGAAGAGATCGGTGGTGGTGGTGTGGCTCACGTCGCTGGCGAACGGTGGTATTGGGCGTGAGGGAGAGGAGAGAGTGTGTTCGAACAGGGGAAGGGAAAGCACGGGGGAGAAGGGAAAAAAAGAAAGAAAAAAGAAAGAAAAGAGAAGAAAGAGAAAGGAAAAAGAGAAAAGAAAAGATAGAGGAAAAGAAATGAGGTCCAATCATCACCTCTGGAGTCCAACAACTGATCCAACGAAAATAACTTTAAAAGCAATAAAACCAAGAAAATATTTTAAACACAACTTAAAGCTAAAATATAATAAATAACTAATAAAAACTAACTACTTAATTTTTAATCCAAGGCAACCTAAAATAAATTAAGCAGCAATTTAAACTCAAACAACAATTAAAATTCAATTTAAAATCCGATAATTTAAAATAAAAGAACTATTATATTAATTAAATTAAAATAATCCTTCAGTGAAAATACATGTAAAAACGGGGTATCACAATTACTCTTTGTAAAAATGTTAATAAAGACATGTCCACTTATAGCTTAAAGAATTACCCCAATTCAAAGCATTACAGGATTTTGAGAGACACATAATAAAGAGAGAAAGCGAGAGATCTTGACATAGAGAGTGAAAGAAAATGATATTGCATACTAGAGACATTTCCTTAACTTTTTGGAAAGAAAATAGATGCTAATAGTTAATTTTTTAGCCATCGATAACAACATATAAGTTATAGAAAAGAGATTACATCATTTTCACACTTAATTACAGATAGGTTGGTCCATCCCAATGCAAGTTATTTCTAGGTGATCTATATGTATCATGTTATCCACTCATTTCCTTTCGACTTGATATTGAAGCTACGAAAGAAATTGCGCCATACTATTGTGATACCCCATTTTTACGTGTACTTTTACAGAATGAGTATTTTAATTTAATTAAAATAATGGTTCGTTTATTTTAAATTATTGGATTTTAAGTGGATTGATTTAGTTGTGAAATTTATTTTATAGAGCTTTCTTAATATTAATTATTGTTTTGAGTTTAAATTGTTGTTTAATTTATTTTAGCTTGTTTTTTGATTTAAAATTTAGTTGTTAGTTTTTATTAGTTATTTATTATATTTTAGCTTTATGTTGTGTTTAAATTATTTTCTTGGTTTTATAGCTTTTAAAATTGTTTTCGTTGGATCAGTTTTTGGACTCCAGAGATGAGGATTGGACCTCATTTCCTTTCCTCCATCTTTTCTTTTCTCTTTTTCTTTTTCTTCTTTCTCTTTTTCTTCTTTTTTTCTTTCTTTTCTTCCTTTCTTTCCCCGTGTTCTCCTCTGGCCGTTCGAACTCTCTCTCTCTTCCCTCTCCGTCTGGTTTCGTCTTCAGCCCAGACTTACTGCCGTCGGCCGCCGTGCGACACACCACCCCCACCATTCTCTTCCCCTCCAACCGATGAACCACCTCAACAACTTTCACAACCAACCGAGCCGCCGTTTAGCCGGAATAGCCTCTCCAAGCCGAACGGCTTTTGTGCCGATATGCTGCCATCGCTCCACCTCCAGCCACCACCTCTTTACCACTTCATCACCGATTCCTTGCCATCCTAAACCACCCATTTCTGGCTCTAATCCATTGTCCGAATAGCCCTCACGAGCTAACTCTCCGATTTGGGTATTTTGGCCTTCTACCACCGTTTTCGCCGCCACCCACGGCCAGCCTTCACTTCCACTAGCTTCATAAATACCTCTAAGCCATTCCCTATCAATCCCAAATCTGAGTTTGTCCCCAATCAAAAGTGGGTATTTTACAACCCATGGCCACAGTGTTTTTGCACTGTTACGTTGCTTTCTCTTCGCCGTTTGTTGCTCGTTGATCCTTCGAAAATTATCATATAGCATTGTAGGTATTTTCCAAATTTCATTTTAGATTAAAATATATTATTGCTTTTACAATAAATATTTGTGACTGGTTGGTTATGGACTGAGTCCGAGGAGTTGGGGGTTGGATGGATTTGAGGACGGAGTTGCTTGTTTACTTGTTATAGATGTTTGAGAATTGTTGGTTAATTGGTGTCATATCATTTGTATTGCATTGTGCACACATATGCATGTGTTAATATATTGAAAACTGGGTTTTCAAGCGTGAAATGTTTTTTGGTATATGTGAACGATTGGATTGATTGGTTTGAGTTAGAGGCACGCATAGGGATGGTGGTAAGCAGGGATGGTGGTAGAGTCCCGCATGTGATTCCCGCCTATGGTGCACGCATAGGGATGGTGGTGAGCAGGGATGGTGATAGAGTCCCGCCTGCGATTCCCGCCTACATTGCTCTGATGGTTTGGTTAATGGGTCATTTTCTGGGAAAATTGCGAGATTGGTTTTTGGGCCATTATCTGGGATAATGGCGAGGATATGTTTAAAGGATATATTTTGGGCCAAATGGGATTTTTGCGTGCGTGGTAAAAATGTGAATTTTTGAGACATGTGCATTGGGCATCTTTTCATACATATTGTAGAGTGTAATATATTTCTCTCTTATGGCGTTTAGATTATTACTTACCTACAACATCATTTTTGGTACCGTAGTCTTTGATGCAGAGGTTGAGGAGGAGGAGAAGGCTGAACCCGAGGAGGTGGCTCTGCCATAGTTTTGACTTGGAGTTGCCTATCTTTGAATATTATTTGTATTTGTTTTCGTGTTATGTATTTGGATTTGAGATAGTGTTGAACATGTAATACTTTATTACGCATGTTTTAAACTGGTTTGTAATTAAACAAAAATTCTGGTACTTAGTTATATAACTTTATTATCTGCTGCATGGTTTATTTTGTACACATGTTGCATGTACACACACTTGGCACTTGGCGATGGGATGTGTGACCCGTGTTGTCATCATCTCGACGTCTCGATTTCCACGTGTCCGTAGGTGGGAGTTGGGGGCGTCACAACCATTCCATCATATATACATTAAAGTACTAGGGTTCTTAGGCTTGTGCATAAAATGCAGTGGGCCGATCCGTCCACAACAACCAACTTGAGCCCACTGGACAAAAGTCAAGTTCTTCGGATCCAGATCACTAGAGGGTTGAACCAAATTAATATCGGTTTAAATTGATACCGACTATTGCATTTTGAACCAAGGCAAGCTCTTCCCCTCAAAGATTCATAAACCCTAGCCACCAGTGCAGCACCTTGTTCGTCGCCACCATTTGTCTTCGACGTCGCCTTCACCGTTCATGGTTGTCCAAGCTAGTGAGTCCCTCTATTAATGCATTTCCCCCAAAACTGAAAAAATGATTTTGTGCTAGGTTTTGCTTTGTGTGATTTATCTTTATGATTTTGAGCTTGGTTTTTCTTCATGTGATTTGTCTTCTTCCTTTATCCTATAAACAGAGCAGCATCTTCTAAACTTCATTGTGTTTTTTCGAGATGACGGTGTGGGGTTTGGTTTGGTTTGGTTGGAGTTATTGAAGTAGGCGATGGCGCTTTGCTCGGTTCTACAGTTGGCTTTGATTTTGAAGGTTCTTTAAGGGTGGATAGTAGGAAGGATAAGTGCTTGGGTACGTTAGTTCCAAATCAAAAGCGATGCCTCTGCTTTCTCTACAAATATACTGAGTTTTAGGCTTTTTCTGTATCGGTATGTTTCCCTCATTAATAGGTTTAACTGTTGCTGTGAGCTAAACATAGTAGGTTTTAGTACTTTGCTGCAATGTTTGAAGTTGTCTGACCCATCAACAATGCTTAGTAAGTCATGGCTTCTAAGTACAGGAATGAATTGGGTAGTCCAATTTAGATAATTGTTTCCATCTAGTTTGACAGAAACCGAAGAGGTAATGTTTGGGATAACAAGAGAGGGATTGGATGAGGCCATATAGGATCGAGTTACGTGAGCAATTTAATGCTCTGATACCAAGTTAGAAATACAAAAGAAATGAAGTCTGGCTCAAATTTTTACCAGTTACTCAGGTGTATTCATATATATAGATGAGTACAGAGTAGTTTAAATTACATTATCAAGATAGATACAAATATTCAAATATTTAAACATCTACTAACAGAACACTAACAAAATACAAATGAAATCTGCAATGATTCACTAGATAACTGTAGTAACAACTCGGTAACAGATTTATCTTGATGAGATGCTGATTTATTGGAGCTGATATGTCTAATAGCAATTACATAGATATAAAAAACTGCTATGCATCAACGCTGTGTTTGTATTGGAAGAGTTTTTGGTTTCTCTTCTCAAGAGTGAGCGAGAGATATTACCTGGGAGTTAAGAAAATTTGTGTGTACTGTGTGCTCCTGGTTCTGGTTTCGGAGGTATTGATGTCTGGTTTTTCAAATATTTTTCTAAGAGACAGACCCAAAAAAATGCAGAGAACCACACAGACCCAAAAAAATGCAATGTTGAACCTTAGTAGCAGTGCTAATGTTGGAGGGGAGGAGCTCCCCACAATTGCACCATGTAAACAGGAACTTTCAATTATTATTAAAGTAAACACTTGGATGCTTTCCTTTTTTTCCCCCTTCTTTAATATTAAAGTGAATTTTTATTCTTCTTTGTTACGATGGATTGCTATTAGCTCTCTCTCTCTCTCTCTCTCTCTCTCTCTCTCTCTCTCTCTATGTACCGCCCAGATCCCAGAGGTTCGGAGAGTTAGCTTTTATAACCTGATAAGCAACTTAACAAATTTCTAACATATTTTTCATATCCCAAAAATTTATTTGCAAAGACTCCAAAACCAAACATAAAATACCTACAATATAATTAACTACACATATCAATTCATCTACTCCTCAAAACCATAATGCAAATACAATAAATCAACTACTCCACATGTCTCTATTAACATATAGAACTGAGATAATACATAATTCTTCATAATCATCTGAACATACTAAAATAAAAATTGCATAATAAATAAATCTTCCAACAGCACTCATACTCCAAGGTATTCAACCACTACCCTCAACTATTCCTGCCACATACTTTATTACTCCTCAGTCACATCATCAAAATCATCGAAAAAATGTTATGAAGATAAAGAGAGTGAGTTACCAACAACTCAGTAAGCAAAGAAACTATACTACTATGTAAATATGAGAATTTACAAAATTTGGAACGCATAACAAAGCTTTTACTTTCAAAATGCAGATTTAGAAACAATTTGCTTTCAGAATGTAGAAACAAACATATTACAAAATTAACAGAGCGAAGTTTTCAATAAAAGTTTCCTTTTCCAAAAAAAATATTAACCCATTGGCATTTCGTAAATTGAAATATCATATTCATCTTGCATCGGAGCATCATATCGGGACAGATCCCATGATTAACTCCCGTGATAGGGTTATAAACCACCATTATACCTGTGGCTTGGCCATATTCTATGTTTTACCCCCGTGGTAGGGTTATAAACCACCATTATACCAGTGGCTGGGCCGTATTCCATGTTTCACCCATGTGCTAGGGTTGTGCAACATTATACCTGTAACGCCCCAATGGAAGGCCCAAACCAGATGACCTATACTCCAAAAGGACTAGTCAATAATACAATTGAAGTCTCATTGGAACCTTATAAAGACCAAGAACTTCTCATTCCCAAGCAATGTGAGATCCTATACACCACCTACCCTCAATCTAATCATATGGGAGTATCACAATCTAACCCCTTTAAATTTCTGACATCCTCATTGGGCCTGTCTGTTGTAGGTGGCATGACTCAACTCCCACATTTCTGGTTGGGATAGACTCTTATACCATTTGTAACGCCCCAATAGAAGGCCCAAACACATGGCCTATACTCCAAAAGGACTAGTCAATGATACAATTGGATCCCCACTTGAACCTTATAAAGAGCAATAACTTCTCCTTTCCATACACCACCTATCCTCAATCTTATAATATGGAGGTATCACATAGGTGTGTAAATTTTAACCGACAAACCTGAAAATCAGCTTGGACCAGTTGTGCCAGTTTTGGACTGGTTCGGTCTGGAACCAGTTTCATAAAATGGAAAATTGGCCGGAACCGATCCGGTTTCGACTTTGGTCATCTTTAGACCAGACCAGACCGAACCGGTACTGTTTAATATATTTTATATTATATATAATTTTTCTATATAATATATATAATAATATAAATTACAATTATATATAATGTTATTATAATTTATAAAAGAAAAGTTCAATCTTAAACATGAAAATTTAATTGATCATATGCTTTAAATATATAATATTATAAATATATATTATTTATTAATAACATTTTATCAAAGATTCATAAGAAGTAAGAACCAAAAAAGAAAGAAAATCACTCAAATATTATTACTAAATTTTGATGGCCTAATAAACTTAAAACTCTCTATATTTTTTCTAATAAGTACATAAGATATTAGTAGATAAATATAAATTATATATATTAGTATATAATTTATATTCATACAATTGACATTTTACGACCTAATACTAAATACTAATAGTCTAATACTATATTAATATTAGTATTATACTTTAAGTCTATGTATAAATTAGTATATAAATCATTATACTAAATAATCACATATAAAATAATAATATAGTAATACTAATACTAAATTACTATACTAATACTATCAATATAGTCTATCAATAATATAGTTATAATAAACTAAATTCACTATAACAATTAACAAATACTAACATATAGACTATAGTTAATAGTTATAGACTAATACTAATACATAGCAGATTTTTTCTTTTACACAGCAGTTTTTTTATTTTTTATTTATAGTAGAATTTTTTGACATAGCAGTTTTTCTTTTAATAAGCAGATTTTTTTATGATAAATTTGTATTTTATTAAAACTGAAAAACCGGACCGAAAACCATTAAAACCGGAGTACCGGTTTAGGAGAGTAACCGGTGCCTACCGGTTTTGAAAAATATAAAACCGGTGTCTACCGGTTCGGTCCTAAATTTTGTCCAAAACCGGACCGGTTACACCCCTAGTATCACAATACTCGTGGTGAGGCCGTATTCCATATTTCACCCCCTTGGTAGGGTTTTGCCACATTATAACCGTGGTAAGGCCGTATACCACTATTATACCTATGGCGGGTTCGTATGTCACTATTATACCCATGGCGGGGCTTTAACAGAAATAAAACAGACATATAATTGAAAACAGATCATATTTAGATGCAAAATCAGAAACTCATGCCAAAGTTTTTCAACTTACACATCATATCAAAACATAATACTGTGTAGCTTCATATCATTTCATATATTCAACAGAGCTAAAATTAAAGTATCTTCATTTTAATCTCAACAAAACTTTAGGAATCTCATTTTCGCTCTTTTTACAAAGTTTAGAAACAATATGCAAAATAAGCTCATGTCTACACCATTTATGATATAAAACACTTTCTCTAGATTTCATGCGTATGCATAACAAACATCTAAGGTTGTTTTCATATTTCTTTTCAAAAACAAACATGCATATTTTCGAAGTCGATCTCATTTCATTTCTTTATGTGCAAAGCTAGCATAGGAACCCCGCTTATCCGACTTCCGTATATTATTTATGCCTTGAGTTGGAACTCTAGCAGTAACACCACCTAAGCAAAACATATACCCAACATTTAATAAATCAATCCAATACGCTACTATTTATTGAGTAATAATCTAAAACAATCATTTTTTAACTCAATATCTTTCATAAAATTAAACTCGAACAGTCCCCTCCTCAAACCATTAGCATTTAAAACACAGCCACTAAAAATTTTCTCTGAATAGCCAAACTCAACTCATACAGCTACCTCTTAACAACTCCAAACCAACAATAAAATATCTCCAAAGCCAACAACGACAACTTATGCATCTAAAACCTAACTGAAACAACCACGTCAACTCCAACCTTCAATATAAAACTTTAGCACAACCACCATATATTTTTAATCATCTAACACTTCAATCCTGGGCATCTATGCCACTCATAAGACATCCAACACAACCAACTCAAACACACATCGCACACATAGTCAGTAAACCACTCCAAACAGACACCAATCAACTCTATTCGTCGCACATCAACCCAAATCACTACACATTAACAAAAATAATTAAAATAACTAAACTTATAAAAATCCCATAAGATACCCCTTTTACTAAGCAATGAACAAAAGAGAAGAAGAGAGTAATGTGGGCTTACCCAAAAAGTCACAAAAGGCTTAGCACAACCTCGATTCAAAGCAACCCACAGAATTCTAAGCCCAAAACTCACTAAAATCAAGTGAAAGAGATAGTGATCTGCACAAAGAGGGATTGAGTCCACAAAGAGATAGTGAACTAAAACAGAAAGGGTGTGTGCATGAAAAATAAATAAAGGGTAAAAATAAAAATAAAAATAAAGAATTATGAGAATAAAGTTAGACGGTGGAAAAAGAGATTTTTACCAACATTAGGAGTTCTAATAAGGAAATAATTTGGCAGCCCAAAATCTTGGTTTACTCCATTGGCCAAAAGCTAGGTGCACCACTCTGAAAATGCATGAGAGGGAGAAATTGGGAGGCTTGTACTTTAGAGAGAAGGGGAGTTTTAGAGCCTGCTACAGTGAAATAAATAAAAGTAGAACGTGGAGATGAGGAAGATTCATTGATGAGAAGTGGGGGGGAAAAAACTGAAGAGGGAAAAAGGGAAAGGATCAGGAAGAAGAAACTGAAAGAAAGGGGAAGAAGACTTACCCAAAACAATGCCGTTTCTGGTCTTCTGAGATTAAAAAAAAAACAATTCATGGGCTTGGCCCTGAATTGTTTTTTTCCTCCCCCTTTACAAAAATTCTGTCCTCGAAATTTGTCACAAGCTATTATGATCCCTCTCCAACAACTGGGGGTATTTAACTTGCATCTAGCTTTCTAATTCCCTAGAGGCTTCACTAATAGCATGATTATTGCATACCACTTTAACCAATGGAATGGTTCGGGCCCCTAGCACTTGTTCTTTCCTTTCTAAAATCCGCACCAACTCCTCCGCGTAAGTTAGATTTTCTTGAATTTGAAGTGGCTTGTAGTGAGTCACATGAGTGGGGTTGTGTATATATTTCCTCAACATAGATACATGAAATATGTCATGTACCCCTGAGAGTATTGGTGGTAAGGCTACCTTGTAAGCCACTAGGATAATCCGATCAAGAATCTCAAAGGGCCCAACATATATAGGACTCAACTTGCCTTTCTTTCCAATCCTCATGACCCCTTTCATTGGTGCAATCCTCAAGAATACCTTGTCCCTGACCTCAAACTCTAATTGGCGATGATGGTTATCAGCATAACTCTTCTGTCAACTTGAATGGCCTCTATCTTCTCTACTGTTTACTAAATAATTTTTGGACCCAAAATTGTCTTTCACGGACTTTGTCCCAAAACAATGGTGATATACACTTCCTACCATAAAGTGCTTCATATGGTGCCATCCCAATACTAGCTTGGAAGCTGTTGTTATAGTGTCGCATCCAAGTTCCCTTGAAATCTAGCATACACGCTCTCAATATATCTTCCAAGATTTGAATGGTTCTTTATGACTGCCCATCAGTCTATAGGTGAAAAGCAGTGCTGAAATTTAACCGAGTGCCCATGGCTACTTGTAGGCTTTGCCAAAATTTTGAAGTGAACCTAGGATCCCTATCTAAAACAATGGACACCGATACCCGCAATCTCATGATTTCCTATACATACAGCTCAACTAGTTTCTCCAGTTTATAAGAAAATTTAATAGGCACAAAGTGAGCATTCTTCGTCAAGCGATCTACTATGACCCATATTGCATCCTGACCCGTTAGTGCCCGTGGTAGGCCTGTAACAAAATCCATAGAAATATCCTCCCACTTCCATCTGGAATCAATAATGCTTGCAATAACCCTGCGGGTCTCTAATGTTCCACTTTCACCTGTCGATGAGTTAGACACTATTCTACAAACTTGGCAATTTCCCTTTTCATTCCATTCCACCAAAATGACTCTTAAATCCCGATACATTTTGTTACTCCCCGGGTGAACTGTGTAAAGCGAACTATGTGCCTCCTCGAGAATTGTCCTTTTTATTTCATCATTGTTTGGCACACACAATTTACTTCCAAACCTCAATATTCCATCCTCAGAAACACAAAACTCAGATTTATTCCCTTTGTCTACTTCTTCCACAAGTCTCACTAACACTGCATCCTCTTTCTAGGTAGCCTTAATTTTGTCTATCAAAGCTGGTTGAACCATTAAATTAGCCACCAAAGCCCGCTGATCACTAGTCACAATCTGAATACCTATTCTTTCTAAGTCCATTATTAGCTCGTGCCGAGTGGTGAGAGTTGCCACCGCTGATCCCATCGACTTCCTGGTTAGTGCGTCTACAACGACATTAGCAATACTTGAATGGTAGTTAATGTTGCAATCATAATCCTTAATCAGTTTAAGCCATCTTCTCTATCTCATATTTAATTCCCTCTGAGTGAAAAATTACTTCAAACTCTTGTGATCTGTATAGATTTTGCACTTTTTACCATATAAGTAGAGCCTCCAAATCTTAAGTACAAAAACAACCGCTGCTAATTCCAAATCATGTGTGGGGTAATTTTGTTCATATGCCTTCAACTGCCGTGAAGCATAAGCTATGACTTTCCCATGCTACATCAACATACACCCCAAACCCAACCTTGAAGAATCACTATAAACCACAAATCGTCCTCTGTCATTGGGGAGCTATCAAAACTGGAGCTGTCACCAATCACTTCTTCAATTCTTGGAAGCTTTCTTCACACTTTGAAGTCCACTCAAACTTAGTATTCTTCCTTGTAAGGGCAGTAAAAGGAACCGCTATTTTGAGAAACTATCAATAAATCGACGATAATATCCAGCCAAACCCAAGAAACTCCTGATCTCATGCACATTGGTTGGTCCTGCCCAGTTAACCATTGCTTTAAGTTTCCAGGGGTATACCATCCTTTGGCACTACATGCCTCAAAATCAAAATGGACTCAAGCCAGAATTCACACTTTTTCAACTTAGTAAATAATTTCCTATCTCTGAGTCTCCCAAGCACCTATCATAGATGCTCTTCATGTTCAGTTTTGTTCCTGTAGTATATTAATATGTCATCAATGAACACTACTACAAATTTATCCAAGAACTCATGAAATAACCAATTCATCAAATCCATAAATATGGCTGGAGTGTTAGTTAATCCAAAAGGCATGACCAGGAATTCATAATGGCCGTAGCTAGTTTTGAATGCAATCTTAGGCACATCCTCTGCCTTGATCTTCAATTGATGATAGCTCGATCTGAGATCAATCTTAGAAAACACCTGCGCATCTTGCAACTGATCAAACAAGTCTTCAATGTGGGGTAGTGGGTATTTATTCTTTATAATAACTCGGTTAAGTTCTCTGTAATCAATACACATTCTCATTGTCCCATCTTTCTTTTTCACAAACAAAACCGGAGCTCCCCAAGGTGACACACTGGGTCTGATGATGCCTTTGTCCAATAAATCTTGCAACTATTCCGTGAGTTCTACTAATTCAGATGGTGCCATCTGGTAAGTGGCTTCGGAAAGAGGTGTCGTACTTGGGGCTAGTTCAATGGCGAACTCTATTTCTTGATCCAGTGGTAACCCCGACAAATCTTCAAGAAAAACCTCTGGAAATTCATTCACTATATGGATATCATCTAACTCAATTCCTGATTTGGTTCATCCACCATGTATGCTAGATATCCGTGACATTCGTCACGTATTAATTTACCCACCTGGATAGCTGATATAATAGATGGGAGGGCACGTACTCTAAATCCCATGAACCGAAACTCTTCTCCTTCCAAAGGTTTGAATACCACCTCCTTCTTAAAACAATCAATATTGGCATAAACGGAGGCTAACCAATCCATTCCCAAAATCACATCAAACCCAATCATAGGGAAAACTATCAGGTTAGCAGGCATCTCTCTCCCACTAATTACTATTGGACACCCATGCAGAATCTTGTTACAGGTCACTAAAACTCCCGTTGGGGTCGAGACTAGTAAATTAGAATCCATCTCTTTCACTTTGCTAGGACATAACTTGGCATACTCCATTGAAATAAAAGAGTGAGTGGCCCCAGAATCAAACAAAACAGTAGCTTTGTTAAAGTAAAAGGGAGAATTCCTGTGATTATGTCAATATAATCCATAGAGATATTCAAAAGGGTAATATTAAAATTTTAACAAACAAAAGGCCTTCACAAGAGCAAAAGAGTTAAGAATATGCCTATGATTACTTCATTCTTGTCCTTCGCTTCCCCAGGTGTCAAAGCGAAAACTCGTGCTGGTACAGATCTACACTGGTTCTTACTCTGATTTATCGACCTAGATCTTTGAGGTATATTGGGCCTCTTTTTGTCCTCCAAAAGCAATGGAAAATCTCTAATAAAATGACCAACCTTTCCACAACATAAACATGACCCCACTTCCTTTCTACACTCCCCAATGTTCACGCTGTTTACAGAACTTGCAAATGTCATTCAATGGTTTTCCCTGTATCTGCCTTTGACTAGAGCTGCTTCCCTCATTTATTTTCTTCCATGGTCCTTGATTCATCCTTGAGGATCCTTGTGGGGCGGCTCTCTTCCTCTACTCTTGCAGTTCAGCACCTCTCTTGAGAATTTGCTCCACTAGCATCGCAATATGTACTAAGTCTGAAAAGTTTTGAATTTACAAAACCATGACCCATTCGTAGATCCTGTGATTTAAGCCTTCTTCAAACTTCTAAGTTTTCTTCTCTTCGTCGAGACTGTGACAACTTTGTAAATTTTACAGCATACTGTTGCACTGTCATGGTCCTTTGCACCAAGTTCTTAAACATTCAAAGAAATAGTCAAAGAAGTTTTGCTTAAAGTGAGACCAGCTCACTACTCCAGTCCCATCTGCTTCTCTGATGGCTTTCTCAGAGTTCCACCATCTCTTCACTTCTCCAATTAACTTAAAAGCTGAAAACCATACTTTATGTTGGTTAGTGCACTCCAATACACTAAATATCTCCTCAATGTCCTAGATCCAGTCCTCAGCTGCATTTGTGTCGTCCCTTCCATCAAATGGGGGCGGATGAGTACGATTGATTTCCTTGAATGTGCAGCCCCTCTCATTGTTGTTTTCATTCAAGTTAACAAGATTTCTTACTCGACGATGAGCTGTCATCCTGAAATCTTAAAATTAGTAAGACGTTAAAAAGAAAGGAAGTAAAATAATATGATGAATATATATATATATATATATATATATATATATATATATATATATATATATATTTTAAAAGAGTGGGCAATCGCTTGTCCAATAGTGACGCCCTCTCAAATTTATTAATAACACCCTCACTTATGGTAGAGGAAAACCGTGGTAACAAAAAATTAAATCCCAAAACAATCCAGGAAAGGACCCTAGACAAGCCTAGGAAAACATAGTTTAAATACATACATAATAATCAAAACAAACTTCAAAAGAAAAGTTGAGTTTCATTAAGGTCAATGCCTTAACATTTCAACACAAAAGTCTTGGTGCACAATCAGAACTCGCAGACTACAATTCATGGAACCCAAATCCTTCAATCCTATCCCTAAAACCTTAATTATCATCAAGATCATCTCTTAGTTTTCTAATTTCTACACCTCAGATCTGGAATTACTTCCTAAACCCACAAATATTCAAAACCTCTTGTGTATATAGTCTATAGAATCTCAAACCTAGCTCTGATACCAGTTGTAACACCCTGATTTCGGAGGCTTGGAGAGTTAGCTCTTATAACTTGATAAGCACCTCAACAAATTTCTAACATATTTTTCATATCCCAAAAATATATTTGCAAAGACTCCAAAACCAAACATAAAATACCTCCCAATATAATTGACTACACATATCGATTCATCGACACCTCAACCTCAAAATCATAATCCAAATACAAGAAATCAACTACTCCACATGTCTCTATTAACATAAAGAACTGAAATAATACATAAGTCTTCATAATCATCTAAACATACTAAAATAAAAATTACTTAATAAATAAATCTTCCAACAGCACTCATACTTCAAGGTATTCGATCACTACCCACAACTAGTCCTGCCACATACTTTATTACTCCTCAGCCGCATCATCAAAATCATCTTAAAAATGTTATGGAGATAAAGAGGGTGAATTATTAACAACTCAGTAAACAAAGAAACTATACTAGTATGTAAACATGGGCATTTACAACGTTCGAAATGCATAATAAAACTTTTACTTTCAAAATGCAAATTTAGAAACAGTTTGCTTTCAGAATGTAGAAACAAACATTTTACAAAATTAACAGAGTGAAGTTTTTAGTAAAACTTTCCTTTTCCAAAAAAAATATAAACCCATTGGCATTTCGTAAACTGAAATATCATCTTCATATTGCATCGGAGCATCATATTAGAATAGATACCATGATTAACCCCCGTGGTAGGGTTACAAACCATCATTATACTCGTGGTTGGGCCGTATTCCATGATTCACCCCCGTAGTAAGGTTACAAACCAACATTATACTCGTGGCTGGGACGTATTCCATGTTTCACCTTGTGGTAGGGTTGTGCCACATTATACCCGTGGTGAGGCCGTATTCCATTTCACCCCTGTAGTAGGGTTGTTCCTCATTATACCCGTGGTGAGGCCGTATGCCACTATTATACCCATAGCAGGGCCGTATGCCACTGTTATACCCATGGCGGGGCCTTAATAGAAGCAAAACAAACATATCAATGGGAACAGATCATATTCAGATGCAAAATCAAAAACTCATGCCAAAGTTTTTTAGCTTACACATCATATCAGAACAGAGACTAAAAGGATTGTATAAACCAATACTTCCATAGATTCGATTGTGGTTTACAATTATAGCTTCCATACCTGTTTATAGCTTCCATACAAAGTTCAGAAACAATATTCAAAATAAGCTCATGTCTACACCATTCATGATATAAAAAACTTTCTCTTATTACATTTCATGCGTATGCATAACAAACATCTAAGGTTGTTTTCATATTTCTTTTCAAAAATAAACATGCATATTTTCAAAGTCGACCTCATTTCATTCCTTTTTGTGCAAAGCTAGCATAGGAACCCTAGCATTTGATAAACCAATCCAATAAGCTACTATTTATTGAGTTGGAACTCTTGCAGTCACACCTTGAGTTGGAACCCCTAACTTCCGTGTATTATCTTCGCCTTGAGTTGGAACTCTAGCAGTAACACCTCCTAAACAAAACATATACCTAATATTTGATAAACCAATCCAATACGTTACTATTTATTAAGTAATAATCCAAAACAGCCCCTTTTAACTCAATATCACTCATAAAATTAAACCCAAACAGTCCCCTCCTCAAACCATTAGCATTTAAACCCCAACACAGCCACTAAAAATTTTCTCCCAATAGCCAAACTCAAGGCATACAGCTACATCTTACCAACACCAAACCAACAATAAAATATCTCCAACGGCAACTTCTGCATCTAAAACCAAACTCAAACAACCACGTCAACTCCAACCTTCAATATAAAACTTCAGCACAACCACGATATATTTTTAATCATCCAACACTTCAATCCTAGGCATTTATGCCACTCATAACACATCCAACACAACCAGCTCAAACACACATCGTACACACAGTCAATAAACCACTCAGAGTAGCCTCAAATCAACTCCATTCACTGCACATCAACCCAAATCATTACACTTTAACAAAAATAATTAAAATAACTAAACTTATAAAAATCCCATAAGATCCCCTCACTACAACATTTTGTAGCTTTTTCCACAGTGGAGAGTGGTCGGAAAAAGCTAGGATTAAGTGACAAAAAAATTTTTCATGGGACGTTGGTGGCATATAATAAGTGGCGAAAACTATTTTGCCACCATTTTTTTTTGTGGGAAAAGATACATTTTTTTCGCGAATCCAATTTGTGGTAAAAACTAGTTTGTTTTGTGGTAAAAGCTGTTTGGATTTAAGCCATTATGGTCCTTTAAATTCATTTACCCACTAATATTTTTCGTTGGAAATAATACAATTCCCATGACAATATTCATGGAAAATATGGTGGCATAAAGTTTTTTGTGATGTATCTTGTTGTGCCAACCATATGTTTGTAATGGACTTCGTGGTGCCAATTATATCACAAAATGAATTATAGTATTCAAACTCCATCTTTTCTCACCATCTTGTATGATTACTAATGTTCTTTTTTCATAAAAGTCTATAGTTTGGTGGCAAATATGTATTAGCTACCGATAATGTGATGACCTGCTTTTACGTGTATTTTCACTGAATGAGTGTTTTTAATTTAATTAATATATTGGTTTATTTATTTTAATTTAATGTATTTTATTGGTTTTTATTTAATTTAATGTGGTGTTTGTTGTGCCTAAACTTTAGCTCAAATTAATGAACCAAAATTTAGTGCAGTTTTACCTGCAAGTATACAGGTGTTGTAGTACCTTACAGGATCGAATCCACAGGGATTGACTTATGTGAAAAATTCTCTCAAACAAATGAAAAGAAAATACTAAAAGAGATGCGCGATTGAAACTAAAATGAAGTCATTGAAATGATGATTTTTGACGTAACAAAATAAGACTAAAATGATAAGAGGTATTGATATGGAAAAAGACTAACGTTTCGAAGATCTGTTTAATAATTTAAAATATCATTTTCGATCGAAGTACTTCAATTAAACTAGAATAATGATTCGGTTTAATTGGAAGATTTAGCATTTAAGATCAAGAAAATAATTACTAATGATTGAGCATAAGCGATCGATAATTAAAACACTTACAAAACTCTTTGACTATCACAGGGATTTCTCAAGCATTCACTGTATTCGGACATCACAATGAATCAAGATAAATATATAGATAACCAAGATATCCAATAATAAAATCCTTCAATCGATCAAGCTCGCAAAATAAATTTTAAGTCGATCCAAAAGAACGTTTAAATTATTAAACTTCACCTCTAACCTTAGAATGAAAATTTAGCCAAACATATTTATTACAAATGCTATAAAAATCACATAAATATTCTTTATTACAAAATTAAAATAAAATACACAAAATACTAGAAAACAACTTAAAAGTAATAAAATCTGGAAACCCAGCTGAAAACCAAATCCCCTCTAACGAAAATGTAAGTATCACAAAAGAAAAATAACAACTAGTCGCCAGTCTGGAAACAGAAACGTAAACCACAAAGACAAAAATAAAACTCCAACCGACTTTCCTCCTGCACAAATCGAGCTCCCACTTCTCTCTTCGATGAATCAAGCTCCGACCTCTTTCAAATAGAAAATCCAAATGACCGACTCCTTTTTTTTTTTTTACTCAACTCCCTCCGTCCAGCTATATCTCATTTCTGCAAAATAAAACTCCTTTAAATAGAGTAAACCAATGTGAAAATATCATCCTAAATGGTCCACTTTAGCTGCACCAACCATTTGATTCTGCTTGCCACGTTTATAGCACCGAAGGATTAAATCAAGTCCACTTTAGCTGCCGTAAACCCAACTGTTGTCCAAAAACTGCCCTCTGTTTTTACGTAAAACACCACCTATTTCCATTTTCAGTTGGCTGGAACAAATGAGAAGTATTGGGGTGGCTTGTAACTGATTGAAAGAGCAGATGTGGGAGGTGATATCGTTCCTCTGAAGCTAACCATCAGAAAACGTAAGAAAGACTCTCCCTGATTTTTACGTAAGCTGTGTGTTTTTCAGATACTCTGCTTCTGTCCGTAACTCCCTCACGTCCAGACGAAGTCATCAAATTCTCTACGTCTCTTTCCATTCATTTCTGTCCATCCGAAATTTTCTCAAGCTGAAGAAATAAGCTGAACATCAACTCCCATTTCCGTTTATGTTGACAACATGACTTTTTTTATTTTTCTTCTTTCTTTTTTTTCTCTTGTTTGCCGTAAAACCAGCCATCCGAACGTTCACTTCTTCTTCTTTTCTTCTGTTTCCTTAGCTTTTTATTCTTCTATTTTCATTGCTGCCCAGATGTGAAACTTCCGCATGTGTGCTATGTCCTTTCCGTAAAATCAGCTCCCACTAGCTCACCGAATGCTCTCTTGTCTCCCACTCTTTTCCTTCACGTCTCTTTCTCAAGCCGTAGAAGAAAACTCTCCCACGTCTCTCCTTTCTTTTCTTATTTTTCGGACGTAAAACCAGCCTCCTTGACTTTCCGTAAAAGCCTCTTCGTTTGATCTGCTGTGTGTCTAAAGCCAACTTCTTTCACGTGACGAAATGAGAGCCAGCCGAACTTTTATTTCTTTTTGTTTTAGTCAGTAGTGCTCCCTTTCCATATACGTCCAGACCACCCACCTCTATGTCATTCACTTGTGTTTTTTTTTTTTCTTTTCAACGTGCCTCCATTTGGTTTCAACTTTCCTTCACTTCGGCTGCCCAAATCCACTGCTTTGAAAAACTCATATAGCATGCGCCGTGGCTCAGAATCGGATTTCCTTTGAATTTTATTTAAACTAAAAATAAGGAAAGGACACTCGAAATAAATTAAAAAGAAAATAGATTATTAAAAATATATTATATATGTGAGGAAATATTGTTCAATTAAATCATAGTTATAAAATTAAGCATAAACATGATATTAATCAATTAAAAATCACAACTCGGATTTATGCTTATTAACTATTTTTTCATCTAAAACCAATAATAATGTCACGAAGCAGTTGAAATAAATTGGTTTTAAATAGCTAAAATATGCAATTTTTCAGCTCAAACACACCCCCCCAACTAGTTTTTTGCTAATCCTTGAGCAAAATAGTGAAAATTAATTGAGATAAACATTGCATAAAGCTCGAAATTCAAACAAAAACAATCAAGCATAATTCTGAATTCTCACAAAAAATCAATTCATGACTACTCAACACCAGGAGTTGTATCCACAAAAAAATCTCAATAATTGGTCACATAGAATTGGGGCAAATGTATTAGAACTTGGATATGTGTGTGTGACTAAACCTGTGTGTGTTCCTCATTAATAAGCATGATTTATCAAAGGATTCTTCAACCTTAAGATTAATCATTATTGATTCTAACTACCTCAAAGCCTAAGGGACTAGCAGTTTTCACGCCAGCTCTATTTTTAAAGGTTGAACACTCAACCCCCAAAGTTTTGGGTAACTGTTTCTAGCCCTTTTATACTTAGGAAAGTTCACTAAGTCTCCTTTATTACCCCTTTTTTTTTTTAATCTTTTCAAAAATTTTTTTTTTTTTTTGGCATGGCTCGGTAGTCCTGCAGTTAACTTCTCCTATTTTAAATCAATGAACATTAGTGAGGAACACTACAAGTGTAAGCATGTGCAAAATGTTCTTTCAAAACTTGCCCTTCATTCTATATAAATCATACTAATTCTCATTTCTGTAAATATTGCCTTCCGGTGTTTCAAGTCACTCTTCAACAAAATGTGATGCATCATAAGTCATGCTCTGTGCTTAGGGTTGAAAATAAATCTTCACAAAATAATTCTGCTCAACTACTCCACCAAGATACTCAAATTTCACAACAATGCCAGAAGTGTGTGTTAATCATTTATGTTTCAATACACCTCACAATTTTATTTTATTTTATTTTTTAATTTTTTTTATTTTTTTATTTTTAAATTTTTTTTTTCGTACTAATACATCTTCAACAGAAAACCCTCCCCCCAACTAAATTTGACATTGTCCTCAATGTTCAGCAAATGAATGTTCTACGACATATGTTATGCAGGCATGAATTGAAGCAAGATAAATACCGCAGAACATATATTGAAACGAAAGAGTAAAGAGGAAAGAAGTCACCTGAGATATTCGAGTGCACACGAGGAGTAGATTTCTATCAAAGTTAGAAAAAACAAAAAGCAACAGAAATAAAAAACAAAACAAACAAAAACGGTATATACAATGAGGAATCAGAAATTAATTCTGATAAGCAGGATCCTCCAGAGTAGTGGACTCAATCTCTGGAGTAAAATCACCCAAAAATGGTTTCAACCTTTGTCCATTAACTTTAAAAACATTACCATTCTCTGGATTTTCTATCTCAATGGCCCCAAAAGGATAAACAGTTTTTACAACAAATGGGCCAATCCATCGGGATCGAAGCTTTCCAGGAAACAAATGGAGCCTTGAATTATACAGCAAAACTTTTTGTGAAGGCTCAAAAGATTTTCGAAAAATGTTTTTATCATGAAAAATTTTCATTCATTCCTTGGAAATACGAGAGTTCTTGTAAGCTTCATTTCTGATTTCCTCCAACTCATTAAGCTGAAACTTACGAAGAGAGCCAGCTTTATCCATATCAAAATTAAATTGCTTGATTGCCCAATAAGCTTTGTGTTCCAATTCCACAGGCAAGTGACAAGCCTTTCCAAAAATAAGTCGATATGGGGACATACCAATCGGGGTTTTAAAAGCAGTATGGTACGCCCAAAGTGTATCGGTTAGTCGTAAAGACCAATCTTTGCGACTTGCGTTAACCGTCTTTTCTAAAATTTTTTTAATCTCCCGATTAGATACCTCAACTTGACCACTTGTCTGTGGATGATAAGGGGTAGCAACCTTATGAGTAATACCATATTTTCGCATTAAGGCCTCGAAAGGCTTATTGCAAAAATGTTTACCCCCATCACTGATAATGGCTCGAGGTGTTCCAAACCTTGATAAAATATTTTCTTTCAAAAATTTCAATACCACTTTGTGATCATTGTTCTTTCATGGAACAGCCTCAATCCATTTGGACACATAATCCACAGCTACCAAAATGTAGAGATTGCCAAAAGAAACTGGGAAGGGTCCCATGAAGTCGATGCCCCAACAATCAAATATTTCGACAACCAAAATTGGATTTAATTGCATCATATTCCGACGGGTAATCCCTCCCAATTTTTGACAACGCTCACAAGTTTTGCAAAATTCATGGGTGTCCTTGGAAATGGTAGGCCAATAGAAACCACATTGTAAAATTTTAAAACCAGTTTTCTTTCCAGAAAAATGGCCACCACATTCACCAGAGTGACAAAAAGACATCACACTTTGAAATTAGCTATTAGGAACACATCGTCTAAGTATTTGATCCGGGCAATATTTAAACAAATATGGATCATCCCAAAAGAATTTTCTTACCTCTACAAAAAATTTCCTCTTATCCTGTTGAGTCCAAATGTGAGGAATTTCACCTGTAGCAAGAAAATTGGCAATGTCAGCAAACCAAGGCAATTGAGATACACCAAAAAGTTGCTCATCTGGAAATGTGTCTTTAATAGGAACTGTCTCTATGGAATCTGAAAGAACAAGCCTAGACAGATGATCAGCAACAACATTCTCCACTCCTTTTTTATCTTTTATTATCAAGTCAAATTCTTGCAGCAAAAGGATCCATCTAAGCAGCCTGGGCTTTGCATCATTTTTCGCTAAAAGGTACTTCAATGCAGCATGATCAGTGAAAATGACAATTTGAGACCCAATCAGATAAGAGCGAAATTTGTCAAGTGCAAAAATTACTGCAAGTAGCTCTTTTTCAGTTGTTGAATAATTCATCTGAGCACTATTTAAAGTTCTACTTGCATAATAAATGACACAAGGCTTTTTGTCCCTTCGTTGGCCCAAAACAGCTCCAACAGCATAATCACTAGCATCACACATGATTTCAAATGGTAAGTTCCAATCAGGTGATCGCATAATTGGGGCGGAAATCAACATACCTTTTAGGTTTGTAAAAGCTAACTCATAATCATCAGTCCATGCAAAAGAATTTTCCTTTGACAATAAATTGCACAAAGGTCTAGAAATTTTGCTGAAATCTTTAATGAACCTCCTGTAAAAACCTGCATGACCTAGTAAAGATATGATATCCCTGTGGGATGGGCAAGTTAGAAATTAATTCAATTTTGGCCTTGTCCACTTCCATACCTTGAGAAGATACAATGTGACCAAGAACAATCCCTTGAGTGACCATAAAATGACACTTTTCCCAGTTTAAAATCAAATTCTTTTTTTTGCATCTGATCAGCACTTTTTCCAAATGAGTCAAACATTCATCAAATGAATCACCAAAAATAGAAAAATCATCCATGAATATTTCAACGAAACGCTCTACCATGTCACTAAATATACTCATCATGCATCTTTGAAATGTAGCAGGAGCATTACAAAGTCCAAATGGCATCCTTCGATATGCAAAGGTACCAAATGGACATGTAAAAGTGGTCTTTTCTTGATCTTCAGGAGCAATCTCAATTTGGTTATATCCAGAATAACCATCTAAGAAGCAATAAAATTTATGACCCGCTACACGTTCAATGATCTGATCCATGAATGGTAGGGGAAAATGATCCTTTCTGGTGATGGAATTTAGTTTTCTGTAGTGAATGCACACACGCCAACCAGTAGTAACTCTAATTGGGATAAATTCATTGTCAGCATTCTTAACTACAGTCACACCAGATTTCTTGGGTACCACCTGCGTAGGACTAACCCATTTGCTGTCAGAAATAGGGTAAATGATCCCTACATCCAGAAGTTTTAACACCTCTGCTTTAACAACCTCTTTCATGTTGGGGTTCAGTCTACGTTGCATTTCTCTAGAGGGCTTGGCATTGTCCTCTAGATATATCCTGTGGGTACAAATCAAAGGACTGATACCTTTGATGTCAGCTATGGTCCATCCTATTGCCTCTTTGTGTTCATTGAGAACACCAATTAATTTTTTCTCCTGAATCTCATCAAGTTTTGATGAGATAACCACTGGTAATGTCTCTGCTTGGTCTAAAAATGCATATTTTAGATCAGCAGGTAGAGGTTTCAAGTCGAGTTTTGGTGTTTGCACACTTGAGGGGAGAGACACGACATCATGAGGTGGTAATTCCTCAAAACTTGTTCTCCATTTATCAGTGTCCATTATAGGCGTAGATTCTAGCAAAAAATTCATAGATGCAAGCACAGAATCATCATCAAAATTTTTACCATGAACCAAACAAGCCTCAAGGGGGTCAGAATAAATTGACAAATCAAATTCATTTTGCACAAGAGTTTGAATCAAATTGACTTCATGCACATCATCGTCATCACCAGGTTGTTTACAGATATTAAAAATATTCAACTCCAAAGTCATGTTGCCAAAAGAAATTATCATCACACCACTCCTACAATTTATTAAAGCATTTGAACTCAAAAATCACAGCAGTGCAGAAATAAAATAATGCAGAAAATGGAATGATGTTCGGCTGGGATGAGTGATTTACGGAGAGAAGCTGAAGTTGAAGTGAGGTGCATGATTAAACGGAAAAGAGATGAAGAAAAGAAGCAGCATCAATCACGGTTCACATGCAACTCCAGATTATTTTTTTGTTTGTTCTGTTACTTCATTAAGTTAGCTATAAGGTTGAAAACTCTATAAAAACTTACGGATGGCAGCGGGAGGAGGAGAACGGAAGAAAGGAGACACACAGAATTTTATTCTACACTTGAAGTTGCAGCAGAATTTTTTTAGACTTGAGTTTACGTTGGTTTAGTTTTTTTTTTCTGTTTTCATTTCAGACCTGATTAAAAGGAAGTTTCAGCTTCTTGTTTATTATTTTCTGCAGTTCATTTACCATTCGGCAACTTCTTGATTTTTTTTTGTTTATTATTTTTTGCAGTTTTATTTTAATGCTTCATTCGGCAACTTCTTGATTTTTTTTTTCATGTTATTCTCTTAGTTTTATTGTTCCAGACCAAGGCGGCAACTTGTGTTGTTTCCTTTGGCTAGAATTTTAATTTTCTTTCATTCTCTTATGTTTCTTTATGGTAGAATAGGAGTTGGGCATCTTGATTATTTTTTTTTTCCGTTCATTAGTTTTTCATTTTTTTTTCTTTGTCGTTCAGTAGCTATAAGGGTAGTTAGTTTTGGGCAGACGCATAACTCAGTGGTAGACGGCTGGCTTTTATTCATGCATTCTTTCGGTTCCAGACATTAGTGTTAGAAGCCAGTTTTTCAGTCGCTCTGTAATTTCAGTTCTTTGTGTTCCTCTAGGAAATAATTTCTTTAAGTATGTATTTTATTTAGAGCTCACTTCAATTTGAGTGTGTATTTTATTTGAAAGTTTAATTTAATTGAGAGTTCAATTTCTTTTAGGATGCATTTTATTTAGAGCGTTTATTTTAGAAATCATTTTATTTGGAAGTTCAGATTTTTGGATTGGAGAACGCAGTCTCCATTTTCAAAAATCAAGTTTATTCCTTACAATTCCTATTTTTATTTAATTTCAGTTTAATGTCTTATATTTTCCTTGCACCTTTAATTTCTGTTTATTTAAATCATTATCATTTATTTTTCTTGCATTTTTAAATTTCAGTCTATTAATTTCAGCAATTTTAATTTAGTTTCATGCATTTTCATTTTTTACTTTTCATTGCTGCATTCAAATCCGACAAACAAATCTAAAAACATGAATCTAGTCCATGACTAGTAAAATTTCCATCCATTGCACATACCATTTATTTTTTTTTCTTTGTGAAGTTTTTCACAATTTTTCAACGAGTTTAAATTTTGAGTAAATTTTCCCTGAGGAGACGATCTAGGAATTTATTCCTAATTATTACACGACATCCTCCTGCACTTGGGAGAGCATTAGTGCTACTCATTTTTGAGTGAGTCAGACTGGTTGGTTGATTCCGGACTGAGTCCGAGGAGTTCGGAGGTCGGATGGATTGAGGACGGAGTTGTTTGGTTGATGTTGATATTTGTTTGAGATAATTGTGCCTTGATGTTTGCATTGTATAGTGCTCACATTTTCATGCTTAAAAAGGGAAAACCGGGTTTTCGTGTAATTGCATGCATGTACATGTGTTTGTGAATGAAAACTGGGCATGTAAGCGAGAACTGATTTATGGTATATGTGAACGATTGGTTTGACTGGTTTGAGTCAAAGGCACGCGTAGGGATGGTGGTAAGCAGGGATGGTGGTAAGTCCCGCCTGCGATTCCCGCCTACGGTGCACGACGCGTAGGGATGGTGGTAAGCAGGGATGGTGGTAGAGTCCCGCCTGCGATTCCCGCCTACGGTGCACGACGCGTAGGGATGGTGGTAAGCAGGGATGGTGGTAGAGTCCCGCCTGCGATTCCCGCCTACGGTGCACGACGCGTAGGGATGGTGGTAGAGTCCCGCCTGCGATTCCCGCCTACGGTGCACGACGCGTAGGGATGGTGGTAAGCAGGGATGGTGGTAGAGTCCCGCCTGCGATTCCCGCCTACGGTGCACG